>CM061536.1:27319457-27691795 GCA_030545055.2 Neoaliturus tenellus
CTACGGTAATAGCTTATTCCCTATGGGAAATTCGCTAAAAGAGTCTTATGGGTTTAAAATATAAATTTTAAATTAACTGTGAAAATTTAGGAATTCTTACTTCTTAACGACCTTAAAATCTTTACCATACCAATAAATATAAAAAAAAACTTTCTCCCAGATCAATATTTTCATGTCATGGGTTTAAAAACAAAATTTCTTCGCAATATTTTTCATACATACTTAGTTCTAACATTAAATTACCACCGTAGCCATTTTCATTTTGTGGTGGCCCGGTTATCGCTATAGAAAATTAAACTTTTCAATCTGAATGATTGTAAAGTTTTTTTTTTAAAGCGTTTTTTTCAATGAAACGCTGCGAATTAAAATTTGTTCTTTAGATGTTGGGGCTGGGGGGGGGGGAGTGGAGCTGGAGTCCACACATATATGGACAGCTGTGTGTAGTCCGTACGTTACAACAGCCAACGCTCGACGCAACCTGGTGGTGCAATGCCCAATTACAAGAATTAGGGGCGTGTAGAGCATTTTGAACAGCCAAGGTGTATAATAGTTTGGGTTTGGATGTATAATAGTTTAGGATAGTTCAGTTAAATAAATCAAATGAATTAGTTTTAATTTCAGTTTTATTCTTACAACAACATAAATCCTTTCATATTATTCATAATTATTTACATCTGTAATAACAATCATATGTTTAAAATTAGAATTAATTGTGAAAACATGGTTTAGTTGTAAAGGTTTATATGGCTTTAGCCACGAAAAGTGATGGATATTGCACGGTAAAGAGGAACCCCAAAGGTCATACCAATATTGGAGACACTGTATTGATACATGAGGATTTGCCGAGAGGAAGATGGAAGATGGGCAGGATTGACCAGCTTCATACAACCAGAGATGGCTAGATAAAAAGTGCCACTATTATCCTCAGCACCAAGAAAAAACTTAAAACTAATGAATTTGATTTGTATAACTGAACTATCCTAAACTATTATACATTTAAACCCAAACTATTATACACATACACAAGGCTCGACGCTAACTAATGGTGAGATGCAAAAAATATATAAGAATAATAAAAAACTGGCAGTTTATTTAACATGGGGTCTGTTCTTCTTATAAGATTCTGTACTCATTGGTTTTACGTTGTTAGATTTTGATCTTTTGAACTGTTTAAGTTTAACTTTTAATATTAAGGAGCTGTACGATAGTTTTGATTTAAAATTGTAACAATTCAGTTTTACTGGCAAGCAAACAAAATAAACATTTTTAAATCTTAAATATAAACATACGAAATAGTTTTATTCATTTTTGAAATCACAATCAGATTTATATACGTACTTTTATTTTTATCAAGATTACTCGATTAAGACTTTATTAGATTAGCATTGTCTGGACTTTAATGGTCATAAGGTCTTTAAATACTGCGTAAGAACACATTTTAGTTTTATGATAAAAATATGACATACGAAAAAATTTAGTGACTAAATAATATAGTGAATTGATCAGAGTGACTTTTTATTATTTCACTACAGCAGACTTATTTGATTTAACGTTGTCAGTTGAATGTTAGATAATATAAGAATATTCTGACCAGGCCACACTGGGTACAGTCGTTAAGCAGTCAACTCACGTATTCCCAAGTTTTATATTCAAAATGCATCCCACAAAATTTACCATAACTTATAAAATCTCTTTGATATCAAAATATATTTCCTCAAGGTGATTTTAAAATGAATATTTTAGTTTCACTTTATATATACTTTTCATATTCGAGAGCACAAGAACAAACTGGACTTATATATATAAAAGTGGTATATTAATTTGCCGAGTATGAAATGGAAAAGTCCTGTGTAATATCACAGCATCATTCATTCAGCACGAAATCAGGCAGTCTTTTGTTCTCTCGATAGTTACAAAAACCGTTTCTTTTTCGTTCTAGGGCTGAAAAATCAGCCGGAATATTTTTAGGTCCTAGGACCGAATTACAAACTACGGCCGAATTACAAATTAAATTATTTAATAAAAAAAAAACATAAAGTATTATGCACTTTATAAAAGCAGCCAGTGTACATTTACTTGTGTGTTTGTACTAAATATGAGCAGATATGCATATACTGAGATTGGAATATTCATATAAAAAACAAACAAAATACTTAACATGAGAAAAAAATTGTTTCTTTGGGGATCTTTTCAGCATTAGTCATTCGTAATTCCCCATAAAATGTTTTACTTAATAGGCCAAGTGTAAAAGATCAGGTGGAAGAGTGCGTGTGATTTGTGCTGTCATAAGTCAACGATGCCATTGTATTTCTCCCCCCCCCCTCCCCCCCGTGACGTTTTAAAATGCGAAATTGTTCTGCTTTCCTAACAACAATGCCTTTAAAAAATGGTAGTCGACATAATTTTTTGTTGAAGATTATGTTGGATCAAATTTAATAGGTTAAAGATGATAGCTTCATCCTCTAAACAGAATATATTTGTTAGTATTCACTTCTTAAATTATAGTTGTTTATATTTGGCCCTAAATTCTCAAATTGTTATGCCGGTAAGTACTTAGTCAGAAAACACGACACGCCCAAACTGCTGGATTGCGCAATATTTTCAATTACACGCATTGTATAAATAGTGCTGTGTAGCCACAAAAATGGCTGTGTTTTGTTTGATAAGCAAAAAAAGAAACAAAACCGCAGTACTTGGGCGGTTTGGGTATTTATATTTGCATACTGTCATAGAAAATATAAATCAACAATGGGCTTTCAAACATTGTTTTATCAACTCATTGAAGACGAAAGTAAATTTCATTTGTATAGTCATCCTAAACTATAGGCTTAGAACACATATTTATAATTCTTTTTATATTTATTTTAGTAAACGTATTCATAACCTGGTCTTGAAAAGGTTTTTATGACGTGTTATACAGGATGTCTTTAAAATCCATCACCAAACTTAATAATATGGATGATTGGGGCAAAATAAACAAAAACGTTCATATGACAGTATGTCCTGATATGCATATTTACCTAGGTAGCCCCCATTATGTTTTTTCGTCTTAATAATGTTTATTTCAGTGACGGATTGTTGTAGAAACTTCATATTTAACATCGACCTTTATAATACTAATGCCCATTAGTAGTGTGTTTTGGTCACTTTTAAAACCGGCCACGTGCCCAGGGAGCCACGTGCCGCGGCAGCTGGCGCCAGCTGCCATGTCACATAGCTTCCGGTGGGGGTTAGAGGGTATATATGAGATGCTGTAGTTATATTTTATGCCATATAGGTTGGGGTGGAGATGGCGATAGTGTTGGCGTTAGGGTGAAGTGAATTTGCGCATAAAATTAAAATTAAAAGTTAGTTCAAAATTGAAATTCGTCGGTGTTAACGAAACTCTAACAGTTGAAGAAAAATTAAGAGTTAGTTGAAAATTGAAATTCAAACTTATAACTGAGATGCGGAAAATATGTCAAGGTCATCCAGAGTAAGTTTTAAAAAATTCTATCCAACTATCACCAGAAATAGTTTTAAGTTGAAGTAGTTGGTGATAGCGGGATAATTGATTCGTGCCATGGGAGAGGTGTTTATCGTTTGAAAGTTGGCGATCGAATGAGAAGCGCCGCCTAGGGAGAGGGCTTATAAAACGGTAACCTTCCCCCACCACCCCTTCCCCCACTCCTTTAGACCAATAACCGGTCGCCGACTCTATGTGGTGAAACTGAACTAGACATGGCGGCCGCCATGGATAATTCTAACCTCAAATCTTAGCTCAGCTGAAGAGAATAGAGGAGCATGAAGTAGGAATTGTGGTGACAGCGCTTATATGAGGAATAGTAGGGGTAAAATAAAAAAACTTGTTGAACACAGTCGATAGGTGTAACAAGTTCAAAGTTGTTGAATTGTAACATAGAATGCAAAATGTTGTAAATAACACTATCATCAACATTAACCTGCGAAGTCTTTGAAGAGTATAATGGGTTAAAACTGTACTTCTTCCTAACTCTATTTAAATTAGTTCTACACTTTGAAATTGAAGGTTTAGAAGTACTTCGTAATATGTGTTGTGTTCGCAAAAGCTTTAATTTTAAACATTGTGCAGTCATCATAACCGATGTGTTAAGTTCGGAGGTTAAAAGAAGACTGAGATATAAAATGAAGTGTAAAAGAAATTGAAACAGAAAGCCAGAGTAGTAATTTTATAGGTTAGAATTTACAAAGGCTATTCCATGGATAATTCTAACCTCAAACCTAGTAAGTGAAGTAGTCATAACATAAAACTAACGAGAGATGATGACCGAGCGGATGCGAGGCAATGAATGTTTGTAGCGCGATAAACTACCCACCTTTATAGAGGCAATAACTCCAGCCAGATGGCGGCAGATGGCAAGCAAATGACTGGTTGACCGACTTTCACCTGAGTAGTAAGAGAAGTAGGGTTCTGTGTCTATCCCTACTCCTTGGGGTCAATGACCGACCGGAAAGGTCAATGACCCCCCCCCCCCCTCCCCCCCCCCCCCGAAAAAATGGAGCCCCCCCCCCCCCCCGAAAAAATGGAGCCCCCCCCCCCCGAAAAAATGGAGCCCCCCCCCCCCCGAAAAAATGGAGCCCCCCCCCCCCTTCCCCCACTCCTTCCCCCACTCCTCCAGTTGAATGGCCGGTCACTACCGGTTGTTGACTTTATGTGGTGAAACCAGACTAAATATGGCAGCTGCCATGGATAATTCTAACCTCAAACCTGCTGCGCATGCAACGAGTTCTCCGGATCGGAATAGTGACTATGCTATTGCGCATGCGCCTAGTCCTGTATTACTCACTTTAGCGCTACTGCACATGGATAATTCTAACCTCAAACCTTGGTTTTGCGTTGCTGTGCATATGCTGCTCCCCACTCCTTCGCCTTCCTTTTACACTGCTGCGAACTGGACTGGATTGAACACTGTACTGGAGTGAAACAACTTCCCCCACTACTCGAGAATCCGAGGAGCAATACGAGCCTGATCTTAGCGTCAGTCGTCAACAAACTTTCATAGCGAAAGGTTGTTGGCGACTCAGCAAGAGGTTTCAAATATATAGTAGGCCTATATATATTTGAACTTCTTCTACTACGTTGCGTTTTTTAATGCAATGTGGTATGTGTGTGTGTGTGTGTTTAATTTTAAGTTGTATTTAATTTAAGAAATAATTTGCGCATTGCGATGTTAGTTATAAGTTGGGTTTAGCATTAAGGTGTATTAATTTTAAGAGGTGTTTAGCATTAAGGTGTATTAATTTTAAGAATAATGAAGGTATTTGGTTGTGTTGAATTATTTGGTTTTTAATAATGATGTGTTGTTAGTTTTAAGTGTTGATATTAATAATTTATGTCGTTGTTTTGCCTTTCAGCTAGATGTTAGGGGGTAGATTAACTGTAAATTCAGAAGTTCAGTTGAACTTCACTTAGAAGGGGTGGGACATCCGCAAAATGCGGACTAGGTTTTTGCATTTTTGTTTAGGAATATAATGGGTGGGATTAGTTTGGGTGGGGTTAGAGTTGCGTTTCTGCATTAGGTGTTCCAGTTTCCCTTGGAATTCATGGTTACGGTAGACCCGGACCGGACCGTTACGGTAGACCCGGACGGTCCAAACAAAATTGCGTCGATGTCCCTTGCAGAACGTAACTAGTGGGTTGGGAGTGGGAACCGTTAGGCAAACAGGGTGGTGGGAACAGTATTACTGTTCCCATCACCTTGGATCATTATAAATCTTGAATGACCTTGACCCACTTTTGGAAGGGTCAATGACCCCCCCCCCCCCCCGAAAAAATGGAGTCGATTCCCCCCCCCCCGAAAAAATGGAGTCGATCCCCCCCCCCCCTTCCCCTACTCCTACCCCCACTCCTTCCCCCACTCCTTCCCCCACTCCTTCCCCCACTCCTTCCCCCACTACTCCGGGTGAACGACCGGTCATGACCTGAAAAATTAAAATGGCTATAGCTTGATAACGGATTGACGGATTTGGACAAGCGATACATCATTGAAAAGGTCTATGTAAGACAAACATTTTGGTAAAAGAAGAATTTGGTTATCTTATTTTAGTCAAAAGTTATGCGAATTATTTTAAATAAATACCTTCTCTTTTCCCTTTTCCCCCACCTCCCAGGTCAATAATCAGTCTTGGCCAGCTGCTACCCCTCTCATTTGCATATTGTTATAAAAGACGCACCGACTGCGGCTAACATTTCATTCTGATTCCAGACGTTACGCTGCGAACTTGGAGCCACAACCATGTCATCTCTGCCAACTACAACTTCTACTTTAACTTCTACTTCAACTTCTACTACGGCTGTTACTGCACCAAAGAAAACTCTTCGTCTGAAAAATCCTCCTGACTGGTACAAGAAGCAACTTGGATCCCAACCTTCAACTTCTGGCACTATTCTTCCGCCTATCAAGACTTCTAAACTTCGAAGCATTTTTTCACCGCCTTCGCCTTCTACTTCGCTTTCAAACGACTCCACACCGCCATCAACCATCATGCCGCCTCCACAGAAGCCAGCTCCCCGTCTTAATACCCCTTCATTTGAAACTTTGCTTCATAGTCTTAGTACACCTATCATTCCACTGTCACCATTGCCTCCTACCCCACCACTTACTATGCCTGAAGACCACACCTATCATAAAACTAAATCCACTAAGCCTACTCCCAAACCTGCTCCTAAGCCTGCTCCTTCAGAGCAATTTCAATTATTACAAGAAGAGCGTCGTAGGGCATTTAGCCGTCCCACTACTTGCCCTGAAGTGCTCACTAGGGGAATTAAGAAAGGATCAGCTTGTGGGAGGAAATGTGTTAAAAATGAAAGTTTTTGCCGTGTACATATCGTGAAACATATTTCTGAACCACAACTGACAGAAATCCCCACCGTTGAAGACGATCCTAAAATAATATCCGTCAGAGGAGAGAGGCTTAAGAAAGGTTTGAAATATTTTTTTCTAAGTGTTGTTGACCACCAACACATTTTGGCAAAATGTAACGGCTTAAAATATAAAATTAGAGTTTGTGAGAATTTGTGTAAAGAGAAGAGATTTAACACTTTAGATTCTCAAGACTTTCTCCTCAGGGATAAAAAGGATCGTATTACAAGGTGGGGGCGTAAACAGTAAATTCACTTAGTTTTTTCCAAATTGTTGCTAAAAAAATAATGGGGGAGAAACACAATGCGTTATAGCGTTGTGTTTCTCCCCCATTATTTTTTAACACTCTAAGTCTCGTGACCTACTAACCTACTTCCATCCAAGTAGTAAGAAAAGTACTTCCCCCCACTCCTTTGGGTCGATGACTGGTCATGGTCAGCTCCTACCCCTCATTTGCATACTATTGTAAAAGCGGAGCGAGCGTTGGTCACCCCTTCATTTTTCTTCTACACGCCGCTCTTGTCGTTTCGTCTCTGCTGTTTACAATATTTCTTGCTTCAAAATGCCTCCTCATCTGAATGAAAATTTCAATTTTTCCGAAATTTCTGATGTTTTTGAAGAATCTGAAGACACTTTAAATAATGACAGTGAAAGTGAAGATGATGAGGACGTTGATGATTATACTGTTGAACTTAGTGAAGAACGTAAAGTCATAGCAATTGATCCACAATTTCCATTTGATACAATAGAAAAGTTTATGGCTGAAGCTAATAAATGGTTGGACTCAGGATGTTATGTACGAATTGACTCTTTTATATTGTATGGTGATAGTCATTCTTTCCTTGTCACACCAAATGACAGAGACCGCATGTTGCAGTGGGCACAATCTATGATGGAGTGCTATGAACAAGGTGTGGACACTGGCGGCTATTTTCTTGCACAACTAGTGTAATAACAAAATTACCCTTCCCCCACCCTACACCTTATCCCTTTCAAATCCTATAAAGAAGGGGGAAAGGAGTGGGGATTATAAAATGGTGGGGGAATGTGTATAAATGCAGGTTGTTTGAAGAGACTTTTATTATTGTGGCTTTAGCAGAAACAACATGGAGTTTAAATCTTCAGCAAAAATAAGGAACAACATAATAAAGAGAGAAATTCGCAAGAAAGAAAAGATTGAACTTATAAAATTACAACTTATAATTCCTTCCATTGAAATTGGATGTAGCAAAATGAAGACTTTGGTGAAAACTAACGAATATTTGCTAAAAACAATCGAAGAGTTGAAGAGCAAGAATGGACATTCTACATAGTAAAATTTGAACATTTTAATATAAATAAGTAAACCCAAAAAAGTAGATGTAGAATAGAGAGCGAGGAATAGATCACTTTGTGGTAATGGACTAACATGCCACTTAGTGCTCTATTCCTCGTTCTCGCGTTAAATTGGATTACCTTGACCTATTTGTTCGACTGTTAGAATTTGGTTAACACTGTTGAATTTCAGTTTTGAACTAACGTTTATTTTTGTTCAACTGTAAGAGTTTTTTTTTTAATACTGTCGAATTTTAGTTTTGAACTAACTTTTAATTTATGCGAATTTTTAGTTTAACTTTAGTTAATTTATGCACAAATTTAGTTTAACCAAGTGTCTGTGCTGTAGCCATTTTCACCTAAAAGTAACTACAATTAGTTGGGTGGGGGAAAGTTCGTTAAAGCTTGAATATAAAGAAGTATATACTAAAACTCCAATGGGAATAAAGAACACGAATGAACAATTAGTTTGTGGAAGGTTAATATTTTTGTTCAAAATGTTTGATTTCCTTGGATAGTGAAGAAGATGAAATAGTGGTGGGGGAACCGTTATAAAAGGAGGAACATGAGAGCCCATTTCATTTCTTGGTGAAATTTCGAAGAGTAAACATCTCAACATGTATTGTTGCGATAAATGTTCGGAATCGTTTCACGATGAAATTCTATTAGACTGTCATAAAGAACTAATTCACAACAACCCAGAAGAAAAACAAGAACAAGAACAACAAGAACAACAAGAACAAGAACAACAAGAACAACAAGAAGAACAAGAAGAACAAGAAGAACAAGAAGAACAAGAAGAACAAGAAGAACAAGAAGAACAAGATGAAATAACTGCAACATCTTCAACTACTTTACCGAATCTACAAGTATTTGCATTACCCGGTAAAGTAGTAATGCATCATAAGATTCAAAATGAAAACTTGAAGCTAGAAGAATTTATTAGAGAAGCAAAACCAATCATCAGTAAAACTTTAAAAGAAGAATTGAAAAGATTGAACTTTCTTAAATTTGGTTTACTACTAGAAGCTATGTTTATAAATGTACAAGAAGAATTATCACCAAGAGGATTCATAACAAAAAACCGAACCATTATGGAAAGTTCAAACATTGATTCAATAGTAGAAAACTGTATAGAAGAAATATTAACAAAAATTCAGGAACACAAAGGAAGAGGATCCGGATGGAGTCTTACAAGTATTGAAGTATTAGATATAAGAGTTCATAAACATGGATATGGACTAATGGGATCTAGTTACATTCCTTTGCCCAAAAGAATTAAGGATACAAGATCATGTATTAATGTGAAAAATCAAGATAATGAATGTTTTAGATATGCGATGACATCTAAGTTTGTACCAAATCATTTCGATAAACCTAACCAACACTATGAAAATCAAAGACATAGGTACAATTTTCAAGGAATTACTTACCCTGTATCACTGAAAGATATATCAAAATTTGAGAAGAAAAATCCTGGTACATCTATCAATGTTTTTGCATTAGATAGTTCAAACAAAGTGTATCCTTTACGTGTTGTAAAAGAAGAGCTACCAGATCATACGGATTTACTACTACTAACGCGAGGAGATGTGTCTCACTATGTGTACATTAAGAAATTCGACTCTCTTGTTAACAAGCAGCTTTCTAAAGCTCGACACAGAAAGATAATTTGCAAGAGATGTTTTAATTTTCAACGAGAAGGAAGACAAGGAAGAGAATGGTTACAAGAGCACAAAAGGCTATGTAACAATAATTATGAAGCAAAGATTAATTTACCTTCGGAAAACAGAGCATTTGTTACATTTCAAAAGGTTCATCATCAATACCGTATCCCTATAGTTGTATATGCGGACTTTGAATCAACACTAATTCCTATAGAAGATGAAAATTGTGAAGCTAGAAAAAGTGTCAAATATCAAATGCACAAACCAAATAGTTTTTGTTTAATGGTTAAATCAACATTATCAGAAGAACATTTAAACAGATATGGATTAACTTCAGAACCTCTAGTATATCGTGGTGAAAATGTAGAAAAAATATTTCTTGATCACTTATATTCAATAGCTGGAAATGCACAAAGATTATATACAAATATTGTACCAATGAAACCGATGGAGGAAGAAGAAGAAATTCAACATGAAAATGCAACTCGATGTTTCTTATGCAAAAATGATTTTACTATTGAGAATTATAAAGTTAAAGATCACGATCACCTCACAGGTTATTACAGGGGTGCTGCTTGTAATAAATGCAACTTGAGCTATCGTTTACCACTATTTATTCCTGTGGTTCTGCATAACCTCAGTGGGTACGATGCTCATTTTATAATACCTGAACTAGGAAGAGACGACGGTAAAATCGATGTGTTAGCTGAAACTTCAGAGAAGTTCATAAGTTTTTCCAAAGAAGTTGGAAACATGAAACTAAGATTCTTGGACTCCTACAGATTTATGCCGTCGAGTTTATCCAAACTTTCAGAAAATTTAAGGAAACAAGATTTCATCGAAACAAAGAAGATTGTAAATAACGACAAACTGGATTTGGTACTTCGGAAAGGTGTGTTTCCATATGATTACATAGACAGTTTAGAAAGATTTAATGAAACATCACTTCCGGCTAAAGAAGAATTCAAAAGTAAACTTTATGACATGGACATATCTCAAGAGGACTATGATCATGCATGTAAAGTATGGAACGATTTAGGATTTAGAACATTGGGAGAATATTCAGATTTTTATGTTAAATTGGATGTAACTTTACTATGTGATATAATGGAAGAATTTAGAAATACATGTTTTGCGGCATATGGATTGGACCCTCTTCATTCGTACACTTCACCTGGATTAGCATGGCAAGCTATGTTGAAAGAAACAAATTGTAAAATACAACTTCTTACTGATATAGATATGGTTATGATGTTAGAGTCAGGAGTTCGAGGGGGATTGACGCAAAGCGTTACACGACATTTCAAGGCGAACAACAAGTATCTGCCCGATTATGATGCATCAAAACCAACAACATTCCTAGGTTATTTCGATGCAAATAACTTATACGGATGGGCAATGTCGAATCCCCTTCCATATGATAATTTTAAATGGATAGATCCAGAATCGATTGGAAACATAATGGATATACCGAAGCATGGTGAAACTGGTTACATTTTTGATGTTAATTTTGAATATCCTGAACATCTTCATGATCAACATTATGATTTACCACTTCTTCCGAAGACTGAAATTTCCCCTACTGGAAGATGGCCAAAATTAATGATGACTTTAACCGACAAGTCTCGATATGTTGGACACTACTGGATGATACAACAAGCTTTAGACTTAGGATTGAGAATTACAAAAATTAATCGAGTACTACAATTTTCTCAATCTTGTTGGTTAAAACCTTACATCGACAACAACACAAGAAGAAGAGCCACCGCTACATCAAGTTTTCAAAAAGATTTTTTCAAATTAATGAATAACGCAATATTTGGCAAGACTTTGGAAAACAAAAGGAAACATAAGGATATCAAATTGGTAACTGATCCAGTAAAATTACAGAAATTGGTGCAACAACCAAACTTTGGTTCATCTATAATTATTAATGAAAATCTAGTTGTTATTTCCATGAACAAGAAGTCAGTTACAATGGATCGTCCTTTGTATCTTGGAATGTCAATCTTGGATATTTCAAAAACACATATGTACGAGTTTCATTATAAGAAGATGGTTAACTATTATGGAAGAGAGAACATTGGTATTGCATATATGGACACGGATGCACTAATTTACTGGATTAAAACAAATGACATGTATGAAGATCTACGCACCTTTATATATAAAGATGATTTCGACTTTTCCGATTATCCTAAGGATCATCCAAATTACGACTATGACAGAAATAAGAAAGTATTGGGAAAATTTAAAGATGAAACAAATGGTGTGCCGATGATGGAAATTGTAGCATTAATGTCCAAACTGTATTCATTTCAACTGTACATAAACGAGAGGAACGAACATCAAGTCACGAAGAAGGCCAAAGGAATAAAAACTTCTTTCCTGAAAAAGAACGTACAGTTTGAACATTATAAAAGATGTTTGTTTGAAAATGTTGAAACAACTGCAACGTTCAACACTATTAGAAGTTATAATCATCAACTTTTTAGTGTCAAACAAACAAAGTGGGCATTAAGCTACAAAGATGACAAGCGCCATATTTTAGAAGATAAAATTAATACTTTACCATTCGGCCACTACTCTCTAAACCCTATCGACCAGTAAACCTATTCTTCGTCCTCTACCTTCTTCCTTTTTCCTTTCCGTAAAGAAGAGGGGACATGGCAAGCCCAATGCCATGTTCCCTCTTTTTTACACTAATATGAAATGGCCTTGACCTATATTCAAACTATATAAATGAGAATAAACTATTTTATGGATCAGTATTTTTACATGCGGTGTACAAGCAACATCTGAAGATGGAAAGTGTGAAGGACAAGATTGTAAATGAACTACATAAACCAGCAAGAAGAAGATTTCCAAGAAGAAGTACAATCATTAAAGGAATGAATGATCTTTATCAAGCTGATCTCATTGAAATGATACCGCACAGTAAATTAAATAAAGGATTTAAATATATTTTAACAATTATAGACTGTTTTACTAAAATAGCCGACGCTTTACCATTGAAGGATAAGACTGGTAAAAGTGTTACAAAAGCTATGGAAACCACAATACAAAGAAATAAATTTAAAATTAAACATCTACAGACCGATGATGGAAAAGAATATTTTAATAAAGACTTTGCAGCTTTGATGAAGAAACATCAAATAAATCATTATTCTACAAATTCTGAAGTTAAAGCTTCAATAATTGAAAGATTCAATAGAACATTAAAAGGTGCGATGTATAAACAATTTTCAAAAAGAGGATCATACGTGTGGTATGACATATTACCACAACTTATAAAACAGTATAACAACAAATATCATCGTACCATTGGAATGAAACCTATCCAGGTAAATAGTGCTAATGCCAAAATTGTATTACAACGCATTAAAAATAATACAACACCAAAATTGGAAAAATTGCAACCAAAGAAGTTCAAGGTCAACGATAAAGTTCGTATAAGCAAATACAAAAGTGTATTTAGTAAAAGATATCTACCAAATTGGACTAATGAAGTATTTACAATTTATAAAGTGCAACCAACTATACCTGAAACCTATTTATTAAAGGATAACAAGGGTGAATTACTTCAAGGTGGATTTTACGGACATGAATTGTTGAAATCAACAGTCGGTGATGTATATCTTGTCGAGAAGATTTTACAAAGGAAAAAGGATATGGTTAAAGTCCGGTGGTTAGGGTTTGATAAAAGTGAAGACTCTTGGATTCCTTCAAAAGACTTAGTATAGTTGTTTAATAGCTCATTGTGTGTTTAACCTTTATACAAGATGGAGATTGTACAACAAAAAGATCGATTTAATATCAATAACATTGATGAATTGACAGTTGACAATGATAAGTTAAATCATGGAAAACATGGTGAATTACTACCAAATACGATAAGATGTCTAATAACTGGTCCTTCAAATTGTGGAAAAACTAATGTTGTTTTTAACCTTATAACTAATCCTAAAGGATTGCGTTTTAACAATATATACATTTTTTCAAAATCATTGCAACAACCAAAATATCAGTTATTGGATAAAGTACTTGCAAGTGTACCTGAAGTAAATTTTTACAAGTTTAATGCCAGTGAAACAATTATGCAACCAAATGAAGCAAAACCATTTTCTATTTTTATATTTGACGATGTTTCTTGTGAAAATCATGACACAATAAGGAATTATTTTGCTATGGGAAGACATCATAATATTGATAGCATTTACATTGGTCAAACATACAGTAAAATTCCAAAACAACTTATAAGAGACAATGCAAATATGTTGATCATCTTCAAGCAAGATGAAACAAATTTAAAGCATATATATAATGATCATGTAAATGCGGATATGCCATTTGAAAAATTTAAAGAGATGTGTGGCAAAGCATGGAATGAGAAATATAGCTTTCTCGTTATTATGAAGGAAGAAGATATTAAAAATGGTAGATATCGTATAGGGTTGGATAAATTTGTATTTATGCGTTGAACTACCGATGCTACATCTAGTTACACGTTGAACTTCACAGTGTAAACATGGTGAATCAAGAAAAACTATTGAAAAAAATAAAATCACTCAGTGATTCTATTAGGATGAAGAATCGTGCATTGAGGATGGGTTTAAGTGAAAGAGAAGAATTTCTAGAGACTACATTTAAACCTATTACGGAACCTTTAAAACAGATATCAGAAACTATTGGTAAACCTCATTATGAAGGAGATGTTTTACTACCAGTTTCTAAACAAGAAGTACAAGCATTAAAAAAAGAAGAAGATGATGATTCATATACAAGTGCTAGTGAGCAAGAAGAAACAAAAGAAGAAGAAGAACCAATTGTTGAAAAGGAAGAAGAACAGCCAATACCAGAAGCAGAACAATCTATTCCAAATTTAACTCAATTGAGTAGCGATATATTACAACATGGACCTCTTGGAAGAAAATATATAATGAAAATGCTACATGACATGAAATCAAACCCGAATTTGAGTAGATCACACGTATACGGAGCAAGAATTGATGGGAATGAATTGAAGATTGGCGATTCAAAGCTTGAAATAACACAAGACGATTACATCATTATTGGTGAGCATAGATATAAAGGAACAAAAGGATTATATGAATTAATTTTTAAAAACATACCACTAAGATATTCATCCAAAGATTTAAGTGTTTTTAAGGAGATTCTACAAAATACTAACGCTCATAAAAGAAACTACTCAAAGGATGCAATGATTAATCGTTCACGTGCAACAAAATATAACATCGTTATAAAAAAGTTGTTTCCTCCACGAAAATTGCCAACATTACGTACTGCACCAGCGGTGAGACAACCACTGAAAAGAAAATCTTTATCACTTATGGATTTATCACTTCTTGAACAACATGGTAAAAAGAGTAAAGGAGATACTTCAACATCTGGCAAAGGATTGATGAAAAATCTATACAATACGAATGTGATTTACTACAACGACATCAATAAATTGGTTGATAGAATGAGACTATTGCATGAAGCCATGGAAGCCGGTCATACAGGTTTAAATAATGAATGGGTAGCTCTGATTGACGAACTCAGGAATCGCGGCATAATCGTATAATTGTCCGCGGATATATAAGAGTTGCAGGCGTATAATGTGTCAGTTCTAACATGAGCGTCGACAAGTTCGGACGATACTCCGCGTTAGGAGTGCAAGTTGGAGAAAACAGAAAAAGAAGTGGATTACCGCAAACACCCGAAGGTGACTATAACATAAATAATAAACGTTTAAAGTTTGTTAAGGATCCAGAAGAAGATGGAGATGCAACAAATTTAAAAACAGTAAAGGAGGAAACATCTACAAGTTTAAAACTCGACAACAACCAACTGTATGATGCAAAATCTCACAGGGTTATTAATGTTGCAAAACCAGTCAACAATGGAGATGTTGTTAATAAAGGTTATTTTCTATCTGCGATGGAATACGCTTTACTGTTGGAAAAGACTAAAAGTGGAAAAAAGTACAATGCTTTAAATTATAAAATAACTAATGTTGCAGATCCAACCGAGGATACAGATACAATCAATAAGCGTTATTTGCATTCTGTAATACCAGAAAAGAAAAAAGATGGATTTTCCTTCTATAAATATACTATAAACGATATTGGATATCCTAAAGAAGAAAGTGATGGTGTTAATATTAAATACATTAAAGATAATTGTATTTTATATAATGGTGCTGTTATTGATTGTCATGGAAAAGTGTTGTCCAATCTGAAAGATGGTTCAACTCCATCGGATGCTGCTACTGTGAGACAAATGAATGAAAGCTTGAAGAAAGGAACATCCGCTTTTGTTAAACAAAATCAGGTGGTGTCAAAGAAAGGTGATGAGTTTGTGCAAGGAAGTGAAAAGTTTACCTTACTACAACTACAAAATAACAAGTGGGATGGAAAAAATAAAAGATTGTCAAATATAAGTTTAGGCACGGAAGAACATGATGCTGTTATTTTAACACAAGTGCCACAACTATCAGCTACTGGTGTTAACTTTATATGTGGAGGCAGACGATTAACCGAAGTTAAATCTGGTAAAGATGATCAGGATTGTGTTGTTGTAAAACAAACTATAGTTAGAGATAAAATAAATAACGTATATGATGGAAAAAATAAAAGAATATCTAACATATCAGCAGGAATAGCTCCGAATGATGTTGCTACTATTAATCAAGTTATAGCAACCTCTAATAACGATCCATCTGTGTATACATGTAATGGTAAACGTATCACAAATCTTGATAATCCTACACGTAACAAAGATGCTACTAATGTAGAGTATGTAATGAATCTTGTAGGTAATGTAGTTATTGATATGCATAATCATTTGATTAATGCATCGATGAAACACAATAAAATCGAAGATTCTCAGAGAAACCAATGGATTAAAGATGAAATCATTGATAGATACTAGTAAAACTTATGAATATTTAAGTATGGAATACACAAAAAAAGGATTCATTATCATAAAGTATTTCATAGAGTGAAGACGTTGGTTACATAAAACAGCATAATGAAGACCGTATCGCTCAGTCGTCGTCAAGACAGCGGCAAGAGAGGACGTGGTTTAACATCAGCTGCATTATCCCTGCTCAGACGGATTCCAATTGGTGCTGTTGTGAATCGAGCGATAGACGCTTTACCATACGAATTACATCTGCCCGGAGGTTATCAATATTGTGGACCT
This sequence comes from Neoaliturus tenellus, assembly GCA_030545055.2. Taxonomy (NCBI): domain Eukaryota; kingdom Metazoa; phylum Arthropoda; class Insecta; order Hemiptera; family Cicadellidae; genus Neoaliturus; species Neoaliturus tenellus. The sequence goes on from CM061536.1 coordinate 27,336,529, forward strand.
GGAACTAAGTTGGCAAAACGTTTAGCAAGAGGAGATCCTGGAATTAATAAATTAGATCAAGCTTGCAAAGAACACGATATAGCATATTCAAAGTATAAAGATTCAACAAATAGATCAATAGCAGATAAAATTCTAGCGGAAAAAGCTTGGCAAAGAGTAAAATCAAGTGACGCAAATATTGCAGAAAAAGCAGCAGCTTGGGCAGTAACTACAGCCATGAAGACAAAAGCAAAGTTAGGTGGTGGAAGACGTCGCAGAGGAAAACCTGCAAAGAGAGGCGCTCCCAAAAGAGGTGGAAACATTAAAAAAGGACGTCGTAGAACTCATAAGGCAAGTGTAAAGAAGACTTCTGTTTGGCAAATGGTAAAAAACGGAGCAGGTTTATACCTAAGACCATACCGTGTGTACTAAATAAGAAGAATCAATTGATAATTCCAAATAAAGCCTTAACAAATCATCAGTTAAATGATTATGTAAATTGTTTGAAAATACCATTCTTTCGAGGAGTTTTTATGAAAGATGCATTACCAATTAAAATATGGAAAAATGAAACTGGAATAGTAAATTTGGATTCCACCTATGGTCCAGGCACTCATTGGGTATGCTATAAAAAACTCGGACAAACCATTTACTACTTTGACAGTTTTGGCAATCTACCACCGCCAAAAGAACTGCAACATTATTTTCGAAACTCCAAAAACATTTTTTACAATTACAAAAGAGAACAACCTAACAATACTGAAATATGTGGGCATTTATGTTTGGAGTTTCTAGCGAAGAGTGTCAGTCAGCTTTAAGATGTCATCGTATACAGTGTCACTGAGTGGAAATTCATCCACATTGAAAAGTACGCTGTTCCCAGCATTGCGTCTATCCAAGGAAAGATTATGGGAAGCGGCATTACTTGATTTGACTACCTACAATTCAATTCCTAATGTTACGGAAGGAAAAAACAATTTACTACATTATTATGAAACTAAGGATGCTGCAGGAAAATACTCAGAATTGAAAATAATTACATTTCCTACTGGAGCATATGAAATTGATGACATAAACCAATTATTACAGAAACAACTCGGAGAAGACAATATCACCGTTAAAGGAAACAATAATACTTTAAAAGCAGAAATAACTTCGAAATATTATATTGATGTCAGCTTGGAACAGTCGATTGGCAGTTTACTTCGATTTACAGATACAAAAAAGAAAATCTTAACTCCTGGAACTACTCATTCAGGTGATTCAACTGTAACAATATTGAAAGTAAATAGTATTGATGTCACGTGCAACATTATACACGGATCGTATAGAGATGGAGTTAATCAACATATTTTACATACATTTTATCCAACAGTGGCTCCCGGTTTTAAAATTGTTGAGAAGCCACAAAACTTGATATACCTACCGTTAAACACCAGTTTCATTTCAGACATCGTACTGAACATATTGGATCAAGACGGTCATAGTGTTGACTTTAGAGGAGAAACAATTACTATACGGATACACATCAGAGCAGCAACATAAAAGTCAACATGGGATTATCATTTAAACCGCAACGGAAGAGTCGGGAGCTCAGTAGCTCCTCAACATTGGAAGAGTTAACATCGGACAACATTCGTTTTCTACAGAAGATTGGATTGAAACTTAACAGCGATGGATATCCTGGATATATCTCAAGGACCAACGTTCGACGAAACACTATGGGAGAAGGAATATCACACGCACAACCCTTACACTTCATCAAAATTAAACAATAACGATGAAATAAGGATCCCCATTCAACAACAAGATATTTACACTTTACCGTGTGAAAGTTACTTGTACATCGAAGGACGGGTATTAAAATTGGATGGAAAAACTGCTTCAACAGTTCCTTTTATAAATAACCCGATGGCATATCTTTTTGATGAAATAAGATATGAAATATCAGGGGTGACGGTTGATTCAACAAAAAAGGTTGGTTTAACAACGACATTGAAAGGATTAACATCATTAACACCGCATGAGAAGAATTCAATAGTCACCGCCGAATGGGTTGCCCCCGATAAAGACACTATAACACCAGCTTCCAACGGTCACTTTGATTTTCATGTACCTTTACGATTGCTTTTGGGATTCGCTGAAGATTACAAACGGGTAATAATAAATGTCAAACAAGAATTAGTATTACTCAGATCTTCAACTAATAAGGACTTGATACTTGCAGACCCTGCAACTACGGAAGATAAACTGGAATGGCAACTACAGTTGGATAAAGTTGTTTGGAGAGTACCTCATGTAAGATTGGCTGATGAACATAGAATCCTATTATTGAGAAAGTTGAAATCTGACCGTGATATTGTGATGCCATTCCGAAGTTGGGAATTTCATGAATACCCTACACTACCTCAGACAGAACGACAAACATGGACCGTCAAGACATCAACTTACTTGGAACGAGCAAGGTACATAATACTCGGTTTTCAAACTAAGCGAAAAGATGTTATCACTGCAAATGCTGGTCAATTTGATCACTGTAAAATAAAGAATTGTAAAGTTTTCCTAAACTCTCAATTCTTTCCCTATGACAATTTGAATGTCATGTTCAGCAAAAAACGTTTTTCCATTTTATACGATATGTATGCAAGATTTCAATCGTCATATTATGGAAAGACTAATACACCACTATTATCACCTGACCAGTATTATTCCAAGGCTCCAATAATTGTAATCGATTGTTCAAAACAAAATGAATCGGTAAAATCATCAAGTGTGGATATAAAAATTGAAATGGAATTTGAAGAACCAGTAGCGGATGGAACTTCGGCATACTGTCTAATTCTACATGATAAAATAGTTACTTACACACCGCTGACCGGAATTGTGAAGAATGTACTTTAAGAAGAATTGTATAACAACTGCAAATTTTTGAGGTTAGAATTATCTGCTTTAATTTTTGAGGTTAGAATTTCATTTGTGAAAGACAAGTTGAAAACAAACAATTATGTAATTGTATAAATTTCAAGGATTTTACGAAAAATATAAAAGCGAGAAAATAATTAGTAGATACTTCATTCTATCTTCAACCGTCGTATGGGAAACATCATTCGCAAGATGAATTCTACTAACGGAGAAGAAAATACACCTCTAATGGATGATAATAGTTCAGATATAGAAAAACAAGTTGAACGAGAAATGGACGAGTTCCTAAAATTCAACAAACATAAGAAGAGAGAAGAAGAAAAAGCTGAAAAAGAAGTAAAAAGGAAGAAGGTTGAAGTTAACATTACAACCAATATTTTAACAGAAGTATTTCTTCGGATTATCTACCCAATTTCTTCATGCATGACAAAAAGTATATCAGTTGGAATTTTAAAATCAATGGATTATTCACCAATTGTTATTTTAAATCATGGAAACAAAATGGTTACTTTCAGTGAAACTACTTGGGAATCTCTCATGAAACATTTACATCTTTTGGAGTGCTATTTAAGTAACAACACATTTGGAAGAAGAACAAGATTAAGTTTATTGGAATCAAATATTGAAGTTGATATAGTAAAACATCGTGGAGGACAAATTGTTCGCTTCAGAGATTTAACTACACATAATGTTAAATTATATTTCACTAAAGAAGAATTTTATACTTTAAGTTGTACTACCGGTCCCGTCACCAGATATTTGAAACAACTAATATTTTCAAGTGCAATAATTAAAGACTATCTAATTGATACATTGGACAAAAAACCTTTTGTTCCAATTTTATACGGTCCCGTGGATACTTCAATCTTTAATAGAATACCTCAAGAAGTTGAAATGTGGAGACAATTAAACAACTATCACACCAATTTTAATATTGATGAAGTGGCACAAGAAGTGAAAGAAGAAGGACAATCCTGTCTGTTATAAACATCGGCTCATTCAATTTTTAAGTCAGTTGTTAGTAAGACTTCATCATGAATAAACGGGTTTCGTTTTCTAATGCGCCACATATAATGGAAGTTAAAAGAGGTATAATTGAATTTCAAGCTTTCCGAGGAAATGATGGTAATTTTATTATTAAAGAATTAGTAATCTTGGACATGAACACATCAGTAGTTTATCATTATTTGTTCAAACCTCCAGTACCATTTAATAGACTAACAACTAAAGCGAAAGTTACAAACAAATGGTTGAACAAACATTTTCACAACTTAAGATGGGATGAAGGTTTCATTAATTATAACATGATGCCGCACATTATGAATCATTATTGCAAAGAGTTTAAAATTATCTACACAAGGGGATTGGAAAAAGCAAATTGGATACAATCATTTACAAGCAACGAAGTGATTAATGCAATAATTGATAAAGATTTCCAATGCTACTTCAACGAACTTTGTATTTCATCAAAAAGTTTTAAACATCGAAGGTCGCAATGCGCTTTAAAGAATGCCTACCGCTTGAATAATTTCCTTCAACAAACTGGTGGGGGTAGTGTCAGTGGTGGGGGTAGTGTCGATTATAAAAGTGAGAGCGCTACCATGACACAGCATGAGTATTACTCAAACCTCCGAAGAGACAACATCTCCGACGGACATTCTTATTAACAAGAAGATTAACAACAACATCAATATGGCATCACAGAACTTACTTCAAAGTTTAGTTGATCAGTTCAACGCTCATTCTAAATCATCAATTCTACCTACGAAGAAATGTTCTGAACTAAAAGAAGAAAAACACTACATCATTCATACTATTAAGAAAATGGAAACTTCAGTAGGTGATGCTATAAATTGCACTTTGAGCGAGGCACCTTATACAATTGGTGATGAAGCAAAATTTCAGATCTTCTTACCAAAGCGCTTCGTACAACTACTTCAAAATGAAGATCTTCGTATAATTCAACCCGGCGCACTCTATTTGGTATCACATGGACCCAGTGGAAACAACTCTACTGAACTTACAATTCATGTAACACCTACTACTGATTAGTTTGTACATAACATTGTAACTATTTGTTTGTAATTGTTTTTCAATAAATATGATATAAAGAAAAAACAAAAAAATTAAAAGAAGCAACATATTGTGATGTCTTTGTACATTACAATATGTTGCTTTTTTTAAAAATTCCACGGGATGACCTTGACCCACTTTTGTGTGATTATAAAAGCGAAAATCTACTTGTAAAATTCATCAGTCTACGACTACCTTTCGTACCGTACACATCTCGCTCACTCTATCGCTTAATATAAAAACTAAAAGATGTCTCTCAAAGTCAAATGTGCATCTTATGATACCAACACCATTACAACTTTTGAACAACTCGAAGATTTAACCAACGAAATGCGAGTTTTACTTACCGGTGGTTATCACTTAACTGTTGATGTTAGTGCTACTAATACAAGGATGTTCACTAAAACAAAATATTGCGATGATGAAATATTTATTTCTACACAACCTACAACTTCTTCATCGCCAACTGGTCAACATAACATCAAGTTCCAAAAGTATTACCAATGTTGAATAACTTTTGACAGACAAAACTACAACTAAAGAATCACATGATCAATGTGAGTTAATAAAAAGGATGTGATACTTGTATAAATAATCATTTGCTTCTCAGCTCTCACCACGACAAGACCTATTTAAGAAAATGTTGTACAGAATGATGATTCAACTTGATGGAAAAATCTATGGAAAAGACTACAACACCGTTGAACAAATGACCCAAGATTTAGATGTATTAACTAAAGAAGGATATCAAGCTAAATTAATTTTAAAATTTCCTGAAGTACATCCATTATCAACAGAAGAACTTGTTGCTATGGCTAAGGCGGAGAGAGAGAAAAAGTCTGAAGAAAACAAAGACAAACAAACTTCCTAAATTTTAATAATCCTTACACTTGTAAGGTATAATTTTTTAAAACTCCATTTGGATGACCTTGAAATTACCCCCACCACTTTTCACAGTACATAAAACTCACTATTCAACACTATACACTCTTATTCTTTCACTGGACTCCGCAGCGTCAACATGGAAGAGCAAAAATACAAGTACAAACCTCGTTACTGTTGTGAACAACAGTGTACAGATTTAGGACCAATGATGGTGGATGGGTTAGCTTGTACTAAATGTGAATTCTTCGGATCTTGTTATTGCAAATGCAAAACAAAACAACTACCACCACCGGAATTGCGAACTTTCAAATTTTACAAATCAAGATATTTTCATACATGTTGTCCTCAAAGATGTTTCAAATTTCACCCTCTAGATCTTGCTCATTGTCAACGCACCAATTCTCATCAAGATGATTTTTGTACACATATGATAAAAAGATGTAAATACAGATCAGATTGGTATTCCGATCCTGTAGAACCATCAAATGTGTAATTTCAGTTTTACACTCTTTTTTAAAACTTCATTTGGATGACCTTGAGATTTCCCCCCACCACTAGTTCTAATTTTTATATAATATTAAATCATTCCACTTCCAACACTCTAACTAACAACATGGAAAACAAATTTATCAAGTTTGAACATATAATAACTGACAGGGAAGAGATGGAAGAATTGTTTCAAAACTTACTTTCTATCATTGACGAATATCCTATAAGATGGTTCAGAATTGTAGTTCAATATTTAAATCCTGGTGAATTGTTTTCTTCATCGAGTGAAGAGGATGAAACAACTACTTCGGTTCAAATAATTGAATTAAAAGACGAAGAAGAAGAACTAAACATTTTATTCAATCATAAGCTCAAGGTTCCCCATATAAAAGCCCCCTCCCTAGACAGCCCCCTTCCCTAGACGCCTGCTCAAGGTCACCATTATATAAGCCCCCTCCCTATGCGCCGATCCTCATTCCATCACCGACTCTCCAACAATGAACAACTCTCCATTGGCCCGAATGAATTCTAGTTTTGAAATAAACTCTAAAGAAGAGTTACAAGACATTTTTAATATTTTACAAGAACTTGTAGATAATTTTACAACCATCAAAATGAATTTGGAAATAACATACGATTGTCCTATTTGTGATAAGGTTGAAAGTTTAGACGAAGACAGTTTACTAAATCTAACTCCTGCACCATCTGACACTACTGATGGTAATAATGAAGAGCAACGTCTTTCCCCCACCACTTCTTTGTAATTCATCCTTCCCCCCACCACTTCTTTATTTAACTAACATTTCTCCCTTTCACTTCTTATTCCGTCTTCGACTTCTGAACTATCAACATCACTAAAATTTCAAACACTAACACAATCATGATGGATATGATGGATGAAGTTCCCTTCGTAACTAGAATGGAAGAGGATAAATTGAAATTGGAAATTAAACGATTGGAAATGGAACGGGAAAACCAACTTGAAATGTTACATTTGTTTAAGCTTTTCAAATACATCATCTGGGGACTCTGCATTTACCTTCTCATCGTCGTCGGTGTTTGCATTTACAACTCTGTAATTCATCACAAAAGTTCAACTTGTTTAAACTCTGCTGTTGCACATTAATTGTATGTTCACTAATAAAATTCAAAAGTTACTTCAACCTATCCTACTATCACCAACTAGTTCAACTTAGAACTATTTCTGGTGGTAGTTGGGTAGGCTTTTTTAAAACTTACTCTGGATGACCTTGACATACTTTCCAGATCCTATTTATAAATTTGAATTTCAGTTTTAAACTAACTTTTAGTTTTGTTCAACTATTAAGAGTTTTGTTAACACCGTCAAATTTCAGTTTTCAACTAACTTTTAATTTATGTATACTTTTAGTTCAACCCTAGTTACTTTATTCGCAAATTCAGTTCAACCGACCGCCAACGCTATTGCCATCTCCACCCCAATATTTTAACATTTCTGCCCCCAACACCTGGCCGAACATCTGTTCGGTTTTAAAAATATAAAAGAAAGGTAAAGGAGTGGGGGTGGCTCATGCTCACCAATGCAAAACTAAGGTTTGAGGTTAGAATTATCCATGGCGGCCGCCATGTCTAGTTCAGTTTCACCACATAGAGTCGGCGACCGGTTATTGGTCTAAAGGAGTGGGGGAAGGGGTGGTGGGGGAAGGTTACCGTTTTATAAGCCCTCTCCCTAGGCGGCGCTTCTCATTCGATCGCCAACTTTCAAACGATAAACACCTCTCCCATGGCACGAATCAATTATCCCGCTATCACCAACTACTTCAACTTAAAACTATTTCTGGTGATAGTTGGATAGAATTTTTTAAAACTTACTCTGGATGACCTTGACATATTTTCCGCATCTCAGTTATAAGTTTGAATTTCAATTTTCAACTAACTCTTAATTTTTCTTCAACTGTTAGAGTTTCGTTAACACCGACGAATTTCAATTTTGAACTAACTTTTAATTTTAATTTTATGCGCAAATTCACTTCACCCTAACGCCAACACTATCGCCATCTCCACCCCAACCTATATGGCATAAAATATAACTACAGCATCTCATATATACCCTCTAACCCCCACCGGAAGCTATGTGACATGGCAGCTGGCGCCAGCTGCCGCGGCACGTGGCTCCCTGGGCACGTGGCCGGTTTTAAAAGTGACCAAAACACACTACTCCCATTTTTACAATAAAAATTATTCTTTTCTTTGTATATTTCAAAATCCCGGTTATTTTAAATTTTTAAACTCAAATAAATTAGAACTTTTAGAGTTTATCAAAACTTTAAAATAGACACATAGTTGATAAATTTAATTATGTAATGTATAGTAAATAGCCTAAAAATATCACAAGTTTGTAAAGATCTGACAACAAATAACGGAGTTATTGGGATTTTTAGATTAAAATAACCTTAACTTTCATGAATTATAAAGCAAAATCAATGTTTCTCTGCAGTAAAATCTCAATAACCCCGGTATATAACTTCAGGTCTTTACAAACTAGGTACTATTACTTAAATAAATAACTAAATTTATCAATTTTTTATTATTTTTGAAAGCTTTGATAAAAATTACCGGTTTTCAGTTATATGAGTTTGAAAATTTAAAATGGCCATTTTGCAAATGCACATTGGAAAAGATCATGTTTTTTTTAGAAATGGGCATTAGTATTACAAATGTCCATAACAAAATTACTACAACAATTCGTCACTGAAATAGAAATATAAAAAAAAATAAAAAAGGTGGAAAAAGAAATGGCGGATATCTTTTTAAATATGCATATTAGGATATTCCTTCATATGCACTTTTTTGCTTATTTTGACCCAATTATCCATATTATGAAGTTTGGTGGCGGACTTTGAACCCACCCTGTATTGTAGGCTTTTTATTACAATTGAGAATTATTTGAAAAAGAGTATCAACATAAAGCTAATGGGAAGATTAAGTGTAAAACTGGAAACATCGTTTTATTGTGGAAATAGTAACATAACTTGATCATCAATGTTTTCAAGGTACTAACTTTTGTAACCCAATTTGTTCTAAGGAAAGCCACAACTTGGAATGATGTTTTCCACCAAAAAGTTTGGGATAACCCTATTATTATTTAGGTGTTGAGAACGTGACAACCAGCGAGCACATAACATAATAGAGCAGCTACACGGAGCGCGGCAGTGGGGCAGTCGTGGCGGCGGGACTAAGCGGACCAAGATGGCGGCTCGGCCCTATCCCGAGCGTCTTCGCCACACCGCCGCGCTGCGCGCTGACTACGCTATACCACACCCCACACGGCCACACCGTCCACGCCCGTGCAGTCGCATAAAGAACATTGCAGCACACCCATCACATAGTATCTTAATATTCAAGAGCCGTGGTGTTTTTGGTCATAATGTAGACTATTCAGGATGGTCAATTGTGCTGCATTCGGTTGCAGTAACCGAACGTCTGACAAAAAACTGGGAATTAAACAACCCGAGGGTATCACATTTCACAGGTTAGTAAATATTAGTATTTCTATATATTCTTTTCATTATGGCCAGTAGAATATTCAAACCGTTTTCTTTGCTCTTAAAGGGTATGAAGATTTTTAATGTCTTCTTAATTTTTGATGGCTTGTTTTTGTAGGCCTGTATGGTAGATTTCATTAGTTATGACAATATAATATAACAGTTATTATTATTATTATTATTATTAGTTAATATTGGATTTTCATTTGGAAGTCATTAGGCTATGTTCACAAAATCACAAAAATTAAAAACTACTGTAAATTTAATCATATAAAAATAAAAAATAAATATTCAATCAGAAATAGGCCAAAATATTTTCAATAATCAAAGTTTTTTTAAACACTGTAGTTTATTAGTTAGGCATAGAAGGCCCATAACAATATTCTTAGAGATTGTTCCATCAATACATGTTTATTGTAGCAACTTGAACTTTTTAGGTTTCCTAAGGACGAGCAACTACGGAAAAAATGGACTGTGGCAGTCAACAGGAAAGACTGGGAGCCGTCGAAATGGAGTCACCTATGTTCAGCACACTTCAGGGAGTCCGACATAGACCGCACGGCTTTGGCATGCGTCAGATTAAGGGAGGGAGCAGTTCCCTGTGTGTTCCCGGCTCAAGGAAAGGATCACCCGAAGGAGAGGAAGCCGTCTAAAAGGACTATTGATGAGGTATATTGTACTGATGAGCCATTTGTTGGAGTTTTAGAGTCTCCAAGGAAAAAGAAATTAAGACTGGAACTTGACAAAACAAAGTGTTTGTTGCAAAGATCTAATAAAAAAGTAAAATATCTAAATAAAAAAAATAGAAGGCTAGCAAAAAAAGTAGCGACGCTTAAAGATATTATTAATGTTCTTAGACTTAAGTTAAATGTTGCAGAGGAGAACTGTTCACTTTTAAATTCTATATCAAAAACATCTGCATGTCTGCTAAAAAGATCTTTTGAAAAAACCACAAATCCGAATACGAGAAAGATTTACGAAGATCGCCTCAAAGCGTTTGCTATAACACTTCACTTTTTATCCCCAAAGGCCTATAGATTTGTCCGAAAAACATTCAATACAGCCTTACCGCATCCCAGGACTTTGTGCAGATGGTACTCTACAGTTGAAGGTGAACCAGGGTTTTCACAAGAAATATTTAGGGCACTTAAAGAATACACAAACCGAAATGGGAAAGCACTATGTTCATTTATGTTAGATTCCATGTCCATCCGAAAACAGGTTGAATTTGATGGGAAAAGATTTCATGGTACAGTAAATGTTGGCGCTTCGTTTGAAGAAGATAATGCACCGCTTGCATCAGAGGCCTTGGTTTTTAACATAGTGTTTTTAAAATCACGTTTAAAACTTCCTGTAGGTTATTTCTTTGTTTCTGGTGTGACCGGGGACCAGTTAAGTGCTTTGGTAAAGCAAGGTCTGACTTTACTCCATGAAGCAGGAATGACAGTTGCATCCCTTACCTGTGATGGGACTGCCTGTAATATCTCCATGGCCAACATTTTAGGTTGCAAAGTGAGTAAGACTGCACTAATCACTCATTTCCCTCACCCAAGCACCCAGGATCCAGTATTCTTTTTTTTAGATCCGAGTCACATGATTAAACTAGTCAGAAACGCCTTTGGAGATCTGAAAACACTAGTAGATGGAGATGGAAATAATGTGGAGTGGCGATACATTGAATCTTTACATAACCTTCAAAATGAAATCCAGTTGCATTTGGGAAATAAGTTGACAAAATCACATGTAGAGTATTGGAAACAAAAAATGAAGGTTAAATTAGCGGCACAGCTATTTAGTACATCGGTTGCTGACTCTCTAAAATTCCTTGCTGAAAATAAGTATGAAGATTTTGTAAACTGCTCTGCAACAGTTAAGTTCATTAGAATATTTAACGATCTTTTCGATATTTTAAACTCAAGAAGTATTAACGAGAAGTACAAAAAGCAGGCGTTAAATACCAAGAATATAAACATCACAAGGACGTTTTTGGAAGAAGCCAAAGAATACATTTTAAAATTGAAAAATAAGGCAGGAAAACCTATTTGTGACACCAACAGGAAAACTGGTTTTGTTGGTTTTTTAACATGCATTGACAGTGCATTGGGCATGTTTGAACGTTATGTGAATCCCACTTCACCAAATGCAGAGTTAAAGTTTCTTCCATTATACAAGATTAGCCAGGACCATTTGGAGCGCCTTTTTGGATATATTAGATCAAGAGGTGGCCACAACAATAATCCAACTTGTCGACAATTTACCGCAAGTTTTAAAAGAATTCTTCTTCATAAGGAGTTAGAAGAAACTGAATCAGGCAACTGCATTGTTCTAGACAAAAGTTTAATTTTTGATGTGAAGTCAAAACAAAGTGCTCTAAATTCAATTAACACCTCTGTACCTGCATGGCGTTCTTTGGAGGAAACCACACAAGAAACTTTATACGATGATAATAATTATGAAGAAGATTTTAGTGTTCTGTCGTGTGAAGCAGATATAGAATTTAATGTAGTAGAATATATTGCTGGGTTTATTGTAAGATCCGTATCTACTAAGTTAATATGTGAAGATTGCTTAGTTGCCCTTAGAACAAATAAGAACAATTCTATTTTAAGTTTAATATCAAACAAAGACAGAGGAGGGTTAATTCAACCTTCTCAAAGTGTAGTTAAAATCTGCCAACTTTGTGAAAATTGTTTTAAAAGTAACTTTAAGATTTTAAATAATGCCTTAAAAGAAGATGATATTATTAAGAAAATGACAAACGATGTCCTTAACCAATGCGTAGGGTTGGATTTGTTTCCTAATACTTCACATTTTTTAAATGACCTCAATGATGACCATTTCTATTTGTTAATAAATCTAGTAGCAAATAAGTATTTTTATGTAAGAATAAAACATTATTGTAAGTTAAGTAATGAAAATCTTCATAAGTCAAAGGTTAGACAACACCTAAACAAAACTGTGCTTTTTTTGGGCCAATAAATGTTGATTGGTAAAAAAATGGATCGACTTATTTAACCAAAATTACGTACTTAATTTTATAAACGAGAGTTATGAGTCATCTTCGCCCTTGTAAAATCACGGAAAACATGCCTTAGCATTCCCCTGTTATGACGTTGTTTTTTTAATATTTATTGGTAAAAAATATGTTTTCTTGTAAATTAAAGCTGGATATAGTTCCTCATAGCGGTAAAAATAAATGGTATTAGTAGAAAAAATCTTAATAGTAAGGAAAATTGAGATACCTTGCAACGTTGTTGATAAGGGTAATATTTTAACATTTTCAATCTTTAAAGTTACGAGAGACCTAATAATATAAGTATTCAACTTAACGAATGCCAAATTTAAAGAAAATCGGTAGAAAATGGAGTCCGAAACAGGGGAATAAAGTACCATGTTTTGCCTAAAAGCAAACATGTATATGGTTGACATAGCCGACTGCGCTACTAGACGTAAAGATGAAGTTGATTCGTAAATAAAACCCTTTTTACTTCAGTACGGTTTTTGACTTATTCTTAAATGATAATATATTTTACTAATTCCAATGAGAAGATTTTTAAATAAAACATATAGCCTGCTAGTAACATTGTAAGCAACGAAAAATACTGCATAGTGAAAAGGCAGCGGCCGGCGCGGCTCGCGTCAACCGACTGAGCGGCGCGGCGGCGTTTGCTGCTCTTAAACCCGCATTTTTGAGAAAACCATACATCGTAGAATAAAAAGGCAAAATTAAAAATTAAATCTGGTCATTTATGAACAACTTTCCCGCTGACAAAAAATCTCTGACCAAAAAATAAAAAACTTTCCCGCAGGACAACTTTTTTATGTTTGTTTGAAACATTTAAATTATAATTCCACATTAAAATATTTATTACTAATTTTATGTATGTGTTAAAAAAATTTAATGTTTACTAGCGTTATCCCAAGGGTCTACAGTATGTAAATGCAAAATTTCAACAATATTACTGCAGTATTACTATTTTTAATGACAGTATATTTGCTGGTGTGTTTTACTGCGGACTGAGCTGCCACGGCCGAGACCTCAGCCCGTTTGACGGGCCAACATGGCGGATTCTGCCCCACTTCGGGTGCACAGCGTTCAAGCGCCTGTCTTCTCTATTATGTTATGTGCTCGCTGGTGACAACGGAGAGATGTATCCTTACTTCTTGCGAGATTACAGCAGCAAGTTTTCAAACTACAGTATGTCCTTGCATTGAGAAACACCCAAAATAACGTTATGTTTTTTACAGGTTATACATGGATTTTACGAAATCTTTGAAACAACATTGTGTATAATGATGAAAATTACATGTAATTTTGTAAGTGGATTGCAAATCGAGGATACACTTAAATAATACTATTTCAATATCACAGGACCTAATTGCGACACTACATTTAAAATTCATACTTTTTTTCTTAGGTTTTTGAACAGTTATTGTTTTTGGCAGAATATGATTAATTTTCCATTATACAAACTTAATTAAATAATGTTTACGAATTTGTTCTTTGTTGATAATATTTTTACAGGATCAATAATTTGGCTATTTAATGCAAAGTTTTTCAAGAAGGTATTAATATCATAACTAAATACTAATAGTAATATAATCTTGTGATATCTGTTAATTTAATCAAAATGGATAATGACCAATATTTAATGAAGTTTAGTCGTCATGAATAATATTATCAGACTTTACTTGTATTAGGGATGGCAGTTTAATATGCTTAGCAAGTTTCTGCTCAACCTCAACAAGATTAGTTAAGGTCTGGTAGTTTTACCATCATGCCAAGCAAATTATATGGATCAAATTTTCTGGTGCCTGTTTCTAATGTGTAATATAATGTACTACTTTAAATAATTTATTTCGTTAATATTGGTCTGAGACACACGACATAATCATCAATGATATACATGTTGTATTTGTATCTGTATCTTATCTTTGTCGATAACTAAAAACTATCCATATTTAGTAGGGTAGTTTTGAGGTTTCTGGAACAAATTCATAGCTCCCTAACTTGATAGATTCATGGTATAGCGTAGTAGGTGACGTAGGTGTATACGTCATTGGGTTTTAATGCCCGCATGATATCAGCATGGTTTGAAATGATCACCGGCCAATAGCAGGACTTGACGTCACGTGTGCTAACAGTGACGACAACATTGATATCATTGACGTTATTAAGGTCACAAACTAAATAAAAAAAAAATTTTTATGTGCGTTAAAAAAACCTGTGTATTGCATAGATAGGCGATTTTTTTGTTAGGCTTACCTTGAGCTGTATGACGTAATTGACATCAACTGCGTAGACACCGTTAACACGCATTATGACACGTATAGCTATTTATATCTGATCATTTCAAGCCATGCTGACATTATGTGGGTTTTTAATCACCGTTACATACTACTTCAATTACAACATCACCCCACAAAACTGCCAAATTTAAAAGGCATTAATTTATTCCTGAAGCCCCAAAACTATACTACATACGTTTATTTATACAGGGTGTAAAAAGAGTCTGTCCCCCTTTTTAATTTGTTTATTTTAGTAAGGTAAACAGAATATCGTGGAGGGGGGGGGTGATATTAACTTAATACAAAGTACCTTTTGACGTCATAAACATTATAAGTCATGTTAGGGGAACGGCCCACCAGGAATCAGAATAAAATCTTAAATGTTAGCATAGGTTGATATGTACAACCAATTAAAGGTCTTACTGGGAAGAGTACAAGGCTGCAAAATAGACTTAAAATTAATGACATAGACGAAAATGGGTCTCCCCATTCAAAGTTTCCATCAATATCAAATGGGCAAACATATAAAATTCAGTAACTTTAATACTCAACCTTTTGACGTCGAGTTTGTGGCTATTTACTCAACATGTAATGACGTTTAAAATTATGTATGATGTGACAGAGACTAAAGAAGTTTCCTTAAACATCCTCCATGGCACATCCCAATGAAGTCTTACTCAAATGTGCTTTGGCTTTTGTTCGCTATACATCACCATAAATGTATTTTCATATGGAGTAATTAGCCACAAACACGGTCAAAAGGATGAGTATAAAGAAAGTTAATGCATTTTTTAATTTTGACCATATGATTTTAATGGAAACTTTGAACGCCTACCATTCCCGTCTGAATCATCCATTTTAATCCTAGTTTGCAGCATTGTACTCTGCCAAGTAAGAAATTTAATTTGATATGCATATCAAGCTCTACTTTCATTTAAGATTTTCTTCTGACTCCTCGTGGACCCCTTAACATGACTAAAAAAGTTTGATAACGTCACATGGTACGTTGTGTTACTATCACCCCCAAACGATTTTCGTTTATTTTAACAAATAAAAATAGTTAATGGGTTGGCGGGCTTTTTTTACATCCTGTATAATTTTTGAAAGCAGTATTTTAATGATGAACCAAAAATATTGATTTAATAGTTATAAAATTCTTTGAAATATAAATTTTTTAATATTTTTTAAATATAAAAAATTTAGTATATATTATAAATAATATAATATAATATTTATTTATGTTATGAAATTCATATAAATAAATGGACTTATTGAATACTACAACCTAATATGTCAAAATTTCGACTGATTTTGGCTATGCTTTTTTCACGTTCAAACTTCACTTGTTACATATGAAATTTTACTTACAACCCTAGATTTAAAATAACTACCAAAGATCAGCCCTAACTCACCACATTTTGTTATATTTCGATGGATTAGTGATTTTATAAAATCTCTAAACATGCCGTGCACCTTAAACAAACAAAATCATTGTTTGAAAATTATATGTTGTTTTCTACAAGTTTCAGCACAAAAATTAAACATTTATTACGTACAATAAATGTGTCAAAAGATAATGTAATTGATGGAATTAGAAATGTATGAAAAGATACATAAGGTTAGTATAAAGTTGGATCGCTTCTAAGGCAAAAAATCTCCTTCCACAATTCAAGTATCATTTTTAAATTCCGACTGTAGTGGGGGTACTGTAGTGACTTATTAGATTATTAAAATTTATTTATCAGATAGTTTTTTTATTATTTTTGTAATAAAACATAGTTTTTAGTGGATTACTACACTTCTGTTAGTGTTCATGTTTTCAAGAATTTACTTTTTACATAAAATTTAAATTGTAACAAATACACGTTTTTTCATTAACAACAATAACATGAATACTATCATTAAATGGACTGACACTTCAAAGGCAGCATTAAAAATATATATAAATATTCCAATGAATAAATATTAAAAACTGTTATTGTCTTACAAAAACATTGCTTTTGCTCTTACATGAAATAAAACAACGTTTTATCTGGAAGCATACATGTTACGGATCATTTCCAGGAAATATCGAGTATAAAAACGCAGATGGTTGTTGTTGAGGTGCTTTCCCTTTTTATTGAGGGAAGAACAATCATCGCATGTATCACAGTTATACTGTTTAATTTTTGTTGCAAAAATAATGCTACTAGCTAGTATTGGCAAAGTAGAGATTCCATAGGAATTTATAGAACATCAATTTTGGCAGATGTATTATGACATTATGTAGTAGGTGATGTCATGCACATTATATGTTTACGTAATTTAAATTAAATTACCATAAAACGACAGTATGGCCTAAAAGCATTACCTGTAGGCAGCGAATTCTGAAAAATACAAAAACAAATATATATGTCAACAATAATCTTTATAGTGATGTTATTGATGCTAAAATTCACGTCACTAATTTTAAGTTCAATAAAAATAGGCATCTTGCAAACCAATAGGTAGCGAGTGTAAAATATGAAGTTTTATTTTGATCTTTCTACTTTTGTTTAAACCATCAACTTAAATATGGAGTGTCCCTGTACTCTCTACCGATATTTTCAGGTATTATTTCTGGCCTAACGACAAATCAAAATATCATATTGAAATTCCCAATACCTAATAAATACACAAACATAAACCATTTGATAGAAGTATTTTGTTGGATAATTTTTAATTTGAAAACGTCAGTAATAAATCTTATGGTAAATGGCATTTTCAGATAAATTCCTATTTGAAGAAACTTAATCATTTTTTTATTATTCATATTTTCTAAATGGAGGCTCTTTAAAAATAATTAACCTGAAATTGCATATAAACTACATAAAGTACCATAATTAACGTTTTTTTCTTTTGCATTTAAGAAACATTTAAATGTAAAACCAACTATATAAAAACTAAGGAAATCAGTTCATAAATGAGCGTTACATAGCGATTCAACCTACGCTAGTCACGGTTGCGCCACTCCACCAGTGTCCGGGGGTATTTCATGTATGCTGGCCGTTGTTGAGCTGGAGCCGTGAATGCGACCAGACCAGTCAACCCGATCAGACGCTGGACTGTTTGAGTTAAAACACTCTAACTCGTTTGTTTACGAACAGATTTACTATATTTTCATTGCATTTGAAATTAAATTCATTAAAACAAATTAAAACATAAAATTGGTTATCTTTTAAGTTATATGCAATTTCAAGTTAAAAGTCTTAAACAACCGCTATCTTAGAAAAATGAATTAAAAAAAAAAAAAAAAAAAAAAAAAAAAACTAATATCTTTCTTCAACTAGGGCTTTACTTCAGAAGCTGTATAAAAAATATCATCTGATTACAACCAATAAGATAAAACCAATTTTAAACATGACAAAACCTCAAGATGTGAAACAGCTTGAGACATTCATTGGAGTGGCGAATTTTTATTAAAGATTCATTCCCAATTTGGCTGACATTCGTGCACCTCTGAATGCATTGCGGAGGAAAGGCACTTAGTAGAATTGGTCAAAAGAATGCTCTGAAGTCATTTCAAGAATTAAAACGGCCTTAACATCCAACTTTGTGATGGTTCGATATAACAGTAAAATCCTACTTATTGTCGCAGCAGATGCATCTTCAGTTAGAATCGGATGTGCAGGTTTCAACAGATATTCCGATGGAACAGATAAACCGATTGCTTTTGCCTCAAAAACACTAACCGCACCAGAGAAGAATTATTCACAGATCGAAAGGGAGGCTATAGCTATAGTGTACGCTCTAAAGAAGTTTCGGTTGTATCTCTGGGGTTGTGACTTCTTGATTCAGACAGACCATAGACCACTGTTATCCATATTTGGTTCTATTAAGGGAGTTCCAACATCTATTTCATGTAGACTTCAGAGATGAGATTTTTTCTTTCACACTTTAATTTTAAATTAGAGCACATACCGACAAAACAGTTCGGGAAAGTTTTGTCTCAGTCGCCTACCACTTAATGAAGCTGACAATTTCGATTAAGCTGATGAAGGATTTAATGCTGCTGCTAGTTTGATTTTTTTTAAGGAGCTTTAACTCCCCTGTAACTTCCAAAGAAATTTAAAAAGCGACCGAAGAAGATAAAGTTCTCCGTAATGTAAAAATGGTCATCGTGAACGGTTGGAGGACCAGTAACGTTAGTCCGGAAATAAAACTTATGAGATAAAGAAGGACGAACCAACGATTCAACGAAAACAGTACTCGAGCAAAACAAGTGTCATTTGACTAGAAAAATTATCAGCAATAACGTATCAAAAATTACCAACAATATTTATTTTTAACTACAGTTTCACCTATGCAACTCTTTATAATTGTACTTGTATTATTGGTGCTGGATATGACACTCTGTACGGTCATAGATGGAGCAATTTAATAAAAATGATTTTTATCAACACTAAACGTATTAAATTTATAAAAGAATATTTCTCAGGTACAATGTACCGGCATTATGTGTAATCGATTCGTGAAAACAAGATAAAAGCTGAACAAACAAAGAGACTGACGATGACTGGTACAGCTATCCGTATTGTTGTTTGTCCTTTGTTTTATCGCTCTTGTTCGGATGAGTACCAAACAAATAATATTTTACATTCTTCGTTTATTTATTATATAAACCATGTACTATCTGTGAAGTCTCATTTAAAGATTTTAAATAACTGAAAATAAGTGAATAAATTTATTTATTAATATAATTTGTTGTTGTAAATGTAGTATGGGAAATTTTTGTACCGTGGGTCGGTTTCGTTCTCTAATTCATAAATAAAAAGTTTGTTATGTTTTGAACTTGTTTTCAAGTTCATTAAATTAAGCGTGTTAGAATTTGGAGTGTCAGCTGAGAATCGTTCCAACAGGTATGCCACTACACTGATACCTTAAAACCCGGAATTTCCTGCTTGAAGAGAAATACACCTGGGGTGGCCCAAGCTACAAGCGGTTACCCTACTAGTTGTAGATAAATATATCTGTATTACAGCAATGAGGTTGTTAATTTATTGAAAATATATACATGTATGAGTTTTATGTGTAAAAAAAATTACAATTAAAGTTTTATCACAAAAAAGTGTTTTATCTTTAGGAATAACGGGATGGGAGATCAAAAAGTTTTATGAAGGATTTTATAGAGAAAAACTAACAAACCTGGTAATGCACTTAAAATCAGAAACTATTATTTTACAACTATTTTTTTTTTTATGTTCATTGATTTAGTTGAGTTATTTTTCAATAAATGATGATGAAAATTTTTAATAAATGATAAGCAAAAGAAAAAAGGAAAGTTTAAGGTAATAGAAACAGCTTTCTGGAAATATGTGTTACAATTTGAAGGATTTCAGTTTTACCTTGGTGTGCATTTTTTTGTATTCAATTCGTGTTATAATATTGCTATTTTATGTCAACAAATATACGTTTCCTTAAACTTCAGCAATGGTTAAATACATATTTGCCTGTTTTTTATTTTTTTATTTTATTTCATTTGTTAATTTTTTTACAACATGTTTTTATCCTATTCTATCCGTGTGAAGACGAAATTTAATTTCAGAACCATAACATGAAGGGCCTGTATTTTTTTTTTATTTTCAATAGTTATTAACTTTTAGTATGTATAAAATTCCATCTATCATAGTTTGCTTTATAATTAACCGAAAAGAAAATTTGCCTTATGTAATGAAATATTTATAAAAATATACCACTATACAAAACGGGGTTCCATTTTTTTTAGTTTTATGATTCCTTATATTATTAAGTAAAAATTACCTCGAGAGGGTTTTTAAGAACAGTCTCATGAATACTAATTACCGGCTGATGGGATTCGGTGTCGGTGTAATGGCCAGATCCGTCTAAGTAATCACCTAATTTACTGGATTAGCTCAAGAATTAACTGTAAAGTATCTTGTGGAGTTCTTTGCTAGATTAAGATTAAAGAAATTAATTGTCAAGTAAACATTTCATATTGTAATCCAGGAAATTATTAAGAATATAAAACGGCATTCTTCAAAGAAATTTTGCTTCGGTAATCAGAATAAGAAATTCAATATGTGCAGTCTGCAGTTTTATTCATTACATAACAAGCTGCTATCTCCCGAAATTTCGAACGAAGTTTAAGCCTGAAATATATTTAAATAAAAAAATTAGTATGAATTTTAATTAATTTATGAACTAAATTCTAAACCATTAAATATCCACCTAAGATTTGATAACTACTTAATTACTAAATTCTTTCTTACAAGTAGAATTAACTGAACCATTTAAACAATTGGCTGTGGGTTACTTCACAACTGGAATTATCCCAGCAACTGTGCTGAGCGAATCCAATTAACTCCTTTTCATTTTTACAATTGAATGAATTTCCCAAGTTTTGGTGAACCCTGTATAACCTTTACTATTTTTATTAGCCTAGCTGGAAATTCTCGTTACATGTGCATAGCAAGAAGTACAATTCACAAAAAGAATGATCTGTTTATAAACCCCGAAATGTAAACACTAATATGACAAACGCAGAAAGTCAGATATTCAACTTCACTTCAATATCTGACAAGATACACAAGATACTGAACTTGTGTATGTTCAGACATCTCTTTCTATTCCTTCTCCCATGATACAGTAATTTTCAATTAAAATGCTGTGGTATTTAATACACAGGTTTGCTGCCATAAGGGTTTTTGACCAGATATTACTTACTCATCACCTAATGAATGTATATACCAAATTGTATTGAACAATGTTTTAAAATTAATATGAAACCTCATTTTTAACAATCTAAGACGTTATTTGTTGATTTTTTTTGCTTGCTTCACTTGATTCTTATTTTAATCGGAATATTGACACGACTTTTGATTTAAAAATTAGTTTTTTTTCCAAAGCAGACAATAAATTATTTTAAATAACATAGGTTAGTAGGAGTAAGGATAGTAGAGGTCATGATCTTTGCATGATTTCATCTTAACTTGCAATTCTTAGGTTAATTTGTTTTCACAAAAGTATTATTAGTTAATTTTAAGGTAATATTTAATAATATTATGAAACATTAATATATTGTTTAGTATTTATAAATTGAATTGCATTGAAAAGTTCTTTATTCATGTTTTGTACAAATACAAAGAATAGTGTCACAAGTACAATGAATGTATTACAAAAAAGTACAATGCTATACAGGTGTTATGGGTATAATCTATTTTAATCAACACAAATAAAATTCTTCTATTGAATAAAGTGGTCTATCTAATATATACAAATTTTAAAGATTCCTAAATTTTATATCATTATTTTCATGTCTAATATTTACTGGAACATGGTTGAAAAACTTAACACCAATTACAATTGGTTGTTTTTCAAAAAAATTTAGTTTGTATGAAGGCATTTTCAATTTATTTCTTCCTCTTGTATTATAAATTATGACATTCACCAACCATCTTCATTGAACTATAATGTTGTTTTATGTGTAAAATAACTTTATAAATATATAAACTATAAACTGTCATAAGATCTCTGAAATGTTATTTACAGAATCACGCCAATTTAAATTTAATATAATACGAATTGCTCTCTTTTGGATCCGTAATATTCCCTGCAGATTATTTTTTGTAGTTGCCCCATATATTTCAATTTCGAAAGATATGTTAGATTGAATGTAAGCAAAGTATATAGTTTTCAATATCTTTAAGTCACATATTTTGGCCATTATATATAATGCAAAAATACCCGATGTTAATTTTTTGAAAGTTTATCGATGTGGTCATCCCAATTAAATGATTATCAATAGTTAGGCCTAAAAATTGTGTACATTTATCTTCTTGTATTTTTTTGTCAGTAAGCGTTATTGAAGGTAAATTGGAATTCCTAGATTGCTGAGTCTGAAATTGAATGAAGTTAGTTTTTGAAAAGTTTAATAATAACTGATGATTAATAAAAAACAAGTTAATGTTTTCCAAATTTTTTTTGACTGTTCTTTCTACTTCATCTATTGAGCTGCCACTTATTACTAAGTTAGCATCATCTGTATAGAGGCATAATTTGTCGGGTATACCTCCAACAACTTGTTTGGGCAAACCTTTGATATAGCATAAAAATAACAATGGTCCTAATATTGATCCTTGTGGGACGCCATATTTAATTGTTTGTAATGATGATTTTTGGTTAATTAATTGGTTTTTATCATTTGCTGACGATATTTTAACAAAATGTTTACGGTTAAATAAATATGATCTAAACCATGCTAGAGTAGTACCTGAAATTCCGAATGAAGATAATTTATTCAAGAGAGTTATGTGGGACACGCTATCAAAAGCTTTGTTTAGATCCATAAACAGATCCCAAATGGAAAACATAAAAACGCAGCAGTATAATCGTTTCATTTTTATTTTTATTTGTGTATCGTTTACATAATAATTTTTGAAAGAAACCTTTGATTTCGTTGGTAAGTTGGTATGATTTTGTAGAGCAGCATTCTTCAGGTTATTTTAAGAAGAATTATGAAGATTGTACCACTGCAATGTGGGTGAATGAGTTTTAGGGATTTTTCGAAATTCAACATTTTAACTGAAATCATTTACAGAGATTAAAAAACATACAATTTCTTGATTTTTGCACAAAGCTAGACTTTACATAGAAAAATGCGTTTTCAAATTTTATTCTTATTAGAAGTTAAAAAAAACCTCTCTTATCCATTTGCCGTTTGTTAACCAATTACTCTATTCAATAATATAACTAATTTCACATTGCTAAAGTAATAGTAGAAATTGTGTTTCAGATTAATATTAGTCAAAATTTTCAAGCAACTCTTTGTCTAATAAGTATTACAATCCCTTCTCTTTAAATTCAAGACATAATAAATATTCAAGATTACTCGTTATTTGTGATGGCTGTATCAGCTCATTAAATATAATCTAGAAAAAAATATTATACAATCCTCATTAGAATGGTGTTGTTGAATTTATCGATTTTTTTGTTCACTTAAAAAAATTCAATATCAGCACTATATTTCACTGAAATATTATAACACTATTTCAGTATCTTATTAACAACTCCAAACAATACAAGACCTGCCTAAACAGGATCCAATTTTACGCTGACAAAAGTTAAGCTTCTCATAAAGTAAGTTTCGCTCAGAATCCTCTTTTAAGCCGAGGATTTGCATTTATATCAGCAACTACATTTACTTAATGATGAGAATATCTTGGTTTCTTAGTAAACTTTTATTAAAATGCAAAATAACAATATTTATGTGCTGTTTATTTGCTGATCTCACCCCTATAGCAACCCCCAGTGTATTCAGCAAGAGTTTATACAAGTAATATAAGACAAAATTACCAAATAAGATTTATTATAACTTAATATAATTTAACTCGAAAGGGGTTTTTAAGTAACAATACTGATGATTTTTTTAGTGAATGTCGCAGTCCCAGTTCAATCGCAGCATGTTACACGATATATAGCACCCTACATCGCCAGCCGTGCCGTATATTGTGCTGCGAGATATATAATTCACACTTGGCGACGCCCAACTTGGCACAACCCAGTCTTAACGCTTGCTTTTAGACTCATGCAATACAAATGATATACTAACACAAGGTCAAAAAGTTTATAAAAAATATAATATTAAGAAAAATATTTTAGTAAAAATGGTTAAACTTTGCAAATTAATTCATTTTGAGTGACAAAATCTACTACCTACATTAGGCTTAGTTACTGTCCTTGATCCTTTAAATAAAGACGGTCCACAAGGAGTTAAAAGAAAATCTTAAACGTAAGCATAGTTTGATATGTACATCAAATTAAAGATTTTAAAGAATATAGAACAATGCTGTGAACCCGACCTCAAAAGAGTACTCAAGTCAAAAAAGGCAGGTCGAGTTAGTGGCATTGCTCTCTATTCTTAAAGGCATTTAATTTGATGTACAAATAAATCGACTCATGATTAAGTTTGAGATTTTCTTCTGACACCTTGTGTACCGCCCCCCTCGGACGTTTTAGAACAATAAGCATTTTATTGAATATACTTTGCCACTAGAAATCAATTTGCAAAGTTTTCGTTTTATTACTTAATTACTTTTAAAGATATTATATCGTTTCCAGACTTTTATTATTATACATTATCAACGCCCCTTGATAAATTTGCCAATGAAATTTTCCAATTTCATTTTTTTCTGATCACTCAATTTAGTTGAAAATGGGTAAGCCCTTCTGGTCAACTTTTACAAGTTTAAACAAAATGTTGTTATTCGTTCATGAAACTGATAAAAAACCAACACATCTCCCATTGAAACAATTTTTGGTACCAGTAAGGTAAACTTGAACACAACGATTTATCAATTATTTAGAGAAGTGTTGCAAAATGGAAATTCAGAGAAAAAATGGTTGCTTGTTATGAATACTAGAGACCTAAAAAAATAGGTTTATATATATATATATATATATATATATATATATATATATATATATATATATATATATATATATATATATATATATATATATATATGTATATATATATATATATTTTTTTTTTAGACCTAGGTTAATGGCCCTAGGAAACAATTATCTCTTCGTAAATGAGAGACATTGACGTTTATCAGTTTTATGAAATATTAAAACTGCAAAATTTTACACACTATTTGAAAATTTAATCGAAAAAGTATTTTAAATCTAGTTGGCTAAGACCTTTACATATATGTGTTATCAAGCAATAAATTTTATATATATTATTTCATAATTCAATCTTAACCCATAAAATGTAATTTTCAATCTAAGTTTAATGTTAAAAAATGTGTAATGTATGTTATAATTGAAATATACTAAAATGATGAAAAGATTATAGTTAAAGTTGCAGGATTGCGAATTATAAAACACTTCAGAATTTGAGATCATCATAATGAAAGCTGTAAATCTATAAAATACACAGTAGACCTTGAGGTATATGAAATGATTGACTGAAAAATACAAAGAAATATTTCAATAGTGAACATAATAGCTTTATTTATATAATCTACTTCTAGAGTATATAGACTTAAACTAACATTTTAGCATAACAATTAAAGTTAAATATTTAATGAGCCAATCAAGCAATTACGATAATAACTTTTGAGACGGAGCAATTATCAAGACAAATGGTGTCATTAGTGAGTTACAGTATCCATTAGCTACCGTCACTATTTATGACATCGGTTGCAAGCTCCATCTCTGGGCAGTTTTTTTAACAAACCAGTTTGTATTGTTAAGTTCTAACGGTACGTGTCCAAGGGTATTGTTGCCAATACACTAAATATACCTTCTTGTGTTCTGACTTAATTATTTACGGTTTGGATTTGATCCGAAGCATATTTTCTGGTCAAACATCAACTACGTGAAAGATTCCTTGTTTTGCATCAACTGCACGAAGAACCTTAAAGGGTCCCCAAAATTTGCATCAACTGCCAGAAGCTCGAGCCAAGTATAGCCTACGTTGGTTAGCGACCGAAGCAATCTACTCGTTTACAGGTAATCACAACCTCTCCTGTCATAAAGTCCGGTCATCCAAACTCATGGATTTGGCTCTAAAGGAATTTTATAAAACAAACTCACTTCCTTAATGTTATTTTATAGGTGATTTTGGACAGCTTAAATGAATTTTTCAAAGTGACAACACCAAAGTTGCTTTATAATCTTTGATATCGTTCAGAGATATGCTTTTTATAGCGTTTATTTTTTAATAAATAACTAAAGATTAAAGTAGGCTAAACATTGCATGTTGTGTGATTTATGAAACTACTTATATGTTTTAGTAAGATTTAGTACATTTTTAAGTTTTTTTTGTAAATGTTTAAGATATTTTTCTGTTATTTTGAAATTTTTTAGTAAAAGAGTACAAGGTTTTTTATTTTTTTTTTTATTTATTTACAGACAACAACATACATTAAGTACGTGTTTTAAGTTGTCATACAATTATAGCTAAACACAACAAGAATTTTGAATCAAGTCTCTAATCATCTTCAAAGAATTCTTCAAAAGAATATATCACTTTTTGCACTAGATATAATTTTAATTCCTTCTTAAATTTCTTGAAATTATTAATGTTCGTAATATTACTAGGAATGAATTTGAGAAATTTTTTGCCAATATAATAAGGACTTTTCTTGAATATTTCAGTTCTATGGTACTCCTGTTTGCTATCTTTATGCCTTGTTAAGTAAAACTTACAACTCTCTTCCAATTCGGATTTTTCAATTTTTGACAGACATATTGTTTCATAAATATACTGCCCAAAAACAGTTAATATGTTAAGTTCAATAAAATGATTTCTGCATGAACTTTTCTTATATTCTTTGTATAATTTGATATTTTTAATAGTTCTAATAGCATGTTTTTGAAGTTAAGAATACAGACGGTAAATATATCAAAAGATGGAAAATGGCCATTCCATCTTTCCATGCCATTTTCCATCTTTTGATATATTTACCGTCTGTATTCTTTGCAGTATAAGTGTAAATATATTTTTGAGTGTTGTAGACGTTTGTTTTTCATTTCTGAAAAAACAACCAAAAATGTACTCTTTTTAAACCTTTATGGGTGTCTTTAATATTATAATTCGAGAGGTGACTGTTTTTTCTTGTTACTTTCTTTTTATTGAAATAAGCAGTGCAATTTTATACATGGTATAACAAATTTGTATAAAAACCACGCATAATAGGTACAAGTGTTAATTAAAATAAATGACAACCGACACTAGGTGACACTTGGAGCTACTCTCTGGGAACCTATTGGCACACGAAAGCGGCCTCCATGTTATTCTCAGCCTTCAACTGAATTAAAGGGGTAGTGTGGGGGGAAGTTGGAAAAACAATGAGGTCATGTCAGATAATGGAAAGATGCCAGTGAGGTACTATGACTTCTTTGACGCCCGACCGAAAACAACACATATTTTTTTGACAAAATTTTAAGCGACCGGAGGAAAACACCGAGATTTACAATAAATCTGTTAACATTTTAATAAAATCATTTATAAATAAACAATAATGATTTCAGGTATAGAACTTTATAGGAATCTTTCCTTAATATAGTTCAGAATGCGATGAAAGATATAATAAACACAGAATATGACATATTACTTACGACATTTAAATATAAGCAGTCGTAAGCAAAAGGTTTTGGGGTTTTGTTGCTTGATTATACTCCGATCCAACGTGATTGGGACGTTACATGTCTTGAGAATAAAAAGAAAAAAAAACAGTAAATTAAAATTGCTAAATGAACATTTCTCATCGATGACGTTTTTATAATCATTAAATCTACTATATATTTGTCAAATACCACTCACGTATCAGGGTATCTCCAAAACTATAAGGCCTAAAGGGTTAAAACTTGGCATACACGTTCATCTTTGCTAAAAAATGCTCACTAAGAAATGGTTTTGCAAAATTCCGTCAGGGCTCTGCCCCACACGACTTGTAAATTTCGTTACAATGTTATTCTTATGGGGGATTTTTAATACAAATCAAAGCAACAACGAATCTCCAAAAGTAGAGAGCATGCAAGATTGAAATTTGGTATAGTCATTCCTTTATACCCATTGATGCTCACTAAGAAACGGTTTTACAAAATTCATGCAGGGTTCAGCCCCACACGACTTCAAAATTTCGTTACAATGTTATTCTTAAGGAGCACTTGAAATACGAATCTAGGAAACAACGAATCTCCAAAACTATAGGACCTACAGGGTTGAAATTTGAAATGGAAGTTCCTCTTTGCCTATAGGTGCTCACTAAGAAATGGTTTTTCGAAATTCCTTCATGGCTCCGCCACACACGACTTCAAAGATTTGATGTAATTATAGATGTTGAAGATACAAAATTTATCAGCTGATAGTGAAATAGTACATTGAAAGGATGACATAACCATATGACAATAGGCATATCTTTGTAAACAATTTAAATGGTGTAAAAATGTTTATTAGTTAGAGTTTAGGTTAGGTTAGGTTTAATCTACTTTGTGAAATACCACTCACTCAGTATCATCGAATCTTTATAGCCATAGGGTATAGGGGGTTGAAATTTGTCATGGACGTTTCTCTGTGTTAAAAAATGCTCACTAAGAAACTGTTTTGCAGAATTCTTGCAGATCTACACCCCACGGGACTTCAAAATTTCCATTAAATATTATTCTTATGGCCAATATTTTATAGAAACAAGGCAACAACGAATCTGAAAAACGATAGGATTTACGATGTTAAAATTTAGCATGGGCGTTCTTCTTTGCTCATAGATGATCACTAAGAAACGGTTTTGCAAAATTCTATCAGGGCTCCACAACATAGGACTTCAGAATTTCTATCTAATGTTATTCATAGTTAATTTTTGTTCGAGTCTAGGAAACAACGAATCTGAAAAACTATATGATCTATGATGATGAAATTGGACACGTTCCTATTTGCTCATATGTACGTGCTCACTACAAATCTGTTTTGCAAAACTCTATCAGGACTCTGCCACTCACGATTTCAATTTTGGTCTAATGTAATTCTTATGGCCAATTTTAAATATGAATCTATGGAACAACGAATATGAAAAACCAGATGACCTAAGAATTGAAATTTGAAATGGAAGATACACTTTGCCCAAAGGTGCTCACTAAGAATCGCTTTTGTAAAGCATCATTAGGGCTTCGCCCCGCGGGACTTCAGAATTACTTTTGAGGCTTACAGGGTTGAATTTTTGCATGGACGTTCCTCTTGGCTCATAGGTGCTTACTAAGAAATGCTTTCACAAAAATCTCTTCACGGCTCCACCCCAAATGCCTTCAAAATTTCAATATAATGTTACATTTATGGCCAATTACATTACGAATTGAAAGAAACAATATTTATAAACAATAGGGCCTAAGGGGTTGAAATTTGGAGTAATTTCTTTGGTCATAGGTTGTCAATAAAAAGTGGTTTACACATTTCCTTCAGGGCTCTGCCCCAAATAACCTCAAAATTACTAGAGCCTACAGGGTTAATTTTTGGCATAGACGGTCATCTTTGTTCATAGGTATTCACTAAGATACTAGATACTGGAGGGGAACCAATAAAAATACTCGAAGGACCTGACGTAAACTATTAAAAAGAAATTAAGACATTGAAAAGAGCGATGAGATAGAGGTATATTCAAAACAAGAGTAATGAATGTTATAAACAATGACATGTGTTACTGCATATAAATTGAACAAATACGGTTTTGGAAATATAGTTTTTGAAGTCCTTTAGGGTTCTACCCCACTGGGTTACTCTATGGCCTACTGGGTTAAATTTGACATTGATGTTCCTCTTTGGTCATGGGTATTCACTAAGAAACGATTTTGTGAATTTCCTTTAGGGCACCGCCCCACAGAGACTTTAGGTTACCATAGATCCTACGGGTTAAAATTTGACGAGGACATTTCTATTTACTCAAAGGTAGCAACAAACGGATTTGCATATATAGTTTTTGAACTCCTTAAGGGCTCCACCCCTCAGGACTTATAAACTACTAGAGAGCCTGCGGGGTTGAAATTTGACATGGATGTTTGTCTTAGGTTGCTCATAGGTAGTCACTAAAAAATTGTTTTGGAAATGTGGTTTTTTAATTCATTTAGGGCTAAGCCCCACTGGACTTAAATACTCTGTGGCCTACGTGGCTAGAAATTGACACGGACGTTCCTCTTTCCTCATGGGCATTGACTAGGAAACGATTTTGCAAATTTCCTTTAGGGCTCCACTCCATAGAACCTTTAAGTTACCATAGATCCTACGGGGTTAAAATTTGACGTGGACATTCCTCTTTACTCAAAGGTATACTAAAAACTGTTTTGGAAAAATAGTTTTTGAAGTCCTTTAGGGCTCCACCCCATTGGAATTAAAAATTACTCTATGACCTACGGGGTTAATATTTAACATGGATGTTCATCTTTGCTCATAGGAAGTCACCAAGAAACGGTTTTGGAAATATAGTTTTTGAAACCCTTTAGCACTCCGCCCCACTAGACTTAAAAATTACTCTATGGCCTACGAGGTTAACATTTGACATGATCGTTCCTCTTTGCTTATAGGTGCCCTGCTCACACTATTTCAAAGTATTAATCGTAATGTAATCTTAATATATATCTTAAAAAAGAAGATTTCGTAAGTCTTAAAAGAGTGTAAAAAAAAACAAATTCAACACGGGCGAAGCCGTGACGGGCAACAGCTAGTTACTTATAAGATTCATCACTTTAAATTGAATAGAAGGTTATTCAATAATAATAATGCAAAAAAAAATAAAATTGTATGTATGTTTTCATTAGTTTTATTTTATCTTAGTTGGGTGCTAATTAGATAATCAAAAGGCTACCCCAAAGACAGAAAATATCATTTATTTATAAAACATTGTTGTTTATAACACAGCAGCTCATAGGAGATACATATAGTTTTTTTTTTTTTTTTTTTTTTTTTTTTTTTTTTTTTTTTTTTCAATCAGATGGTACTTTTGAACACAACAAATTTAGTTTACTGAGTTTTTAAATGCTATTTTAACATACGATCAGACTGGTTGCCATGGACTCAATGAGTAATCGATCAGAGAGCAAAGACGCTTAGTGCTCTGTGACCTTAAAGGCTAATTTAGACTACGTTTTTGTTGGAGGAGGATATGCCAATACAAAGTTTACTTTACTGCTAAGATCTAAACATGCTAGCCAGTGTATAACAGAAGCAATAAAATATAAACTGGTTGAAGGGTTGAAACCCTTTCCAGAGTCATCTTCACTCTTGTAAAAACACGGCAAATATGCCTCGGCATTCCCCTGTTTCGGACGGTGATTTTGGATATGTTTTGTAAAAAAATATATTTTCTTATGAATTAAGGCCAGAACTAGGTCCCTCGTGCCTGATATATCGGCAAAAATGTATGGTATTAGTAGAAAAACTTAAAGCAAGGAAAATTTAGTTACTTTGCAAATTCACTGAGAGTAGTATTTCCTCATTTTTAACTTGTTAAGGCATGAGGACAAAAGTAACTATTAAACTAAACTATTACCACGTATAAAGAAAATTTGTTGAAAATGGAGTCCGAAACAGGTATG
Source organism: Neoaliturus tenellus (assembly GCA_030545055.2). Lineage (NCBI taxonomy): Eukaryota > Metazoa > Arthropoda > Insecta > Hemiptera > Cicadellidae > Neoaliturus > Neoaliturus tenellus. Next base: position 27,368,760 of record CM061536.1, read on the forward strand.
TAAAATACCATGTTTTCCCCAAAAGCCAAAGGGTAACATAGCCGATTGCGCTACTAGCCCAAAGGTGTTGATGACTTTTACTGTTTGTGGTACACAGTCCACCATTTCAACTAAAGTGCCTCTAGCGTAGATAAATATTTCACAGAGAGTTCAGGCTGTGTAATATTTCATAATAGTTGATGTGGAACTAAAATATACATAAGTAGTGTGTTTTGGTCACTTTTAAAACCGGCCACGTGCCCACCGGGCCACGTGCCGCGGCAGCTGGCGCCAGCTGCCATGTCACATAGCTTCCGGTGGGTGTTAGAGGGTATATATGAGATGCTGTAGTTATATTTTATGCCATATAGGTTGGGGTGGAGATGGCGATAGTGTTGGCGTTAGGGTGAAGTGAATTTGCGCATAAAATTAAAATTAAAAGTTAGTTCAAAATTGAAATTCGTCGGTGTTAACGAAACTCTAACAGTTGAAGAAAAATTAAGAGTTAGTTGAAAATTGAAATTCAAACTTATAACTGAGATGTGGAAAATATGTCAAGGTCATCCAGAGTAAGTTTTTAAAAAATTCTATCCAACTATCACCAGAAATAGTTTTAAGTTGAAGTAGTTGGTGATAGCGGGATAATTGATTCGTGCCATGGGAGAGGTGTTTATCGTTTGAAAGTTGGCGATCGAATGAGAAGCGCCGCCTAGGGAGAGGGCTTATAAAACGGCAACCTTCCCCCCACCACCCCTTCCCCCACTCCTTTAGACCAATAACCGGTCGCCGACTCTATGTGGTGAAAGTGAACTAGACATGGCGGCCGCCATGGATAATTCTAACCTCAAACTTTAGCTTAGCTGAAGAGAATAGAGGAGCATGAAGTAGGAATTGTGGTGACAGCGCTTATATGAGGAATAGTAGGGGTAAAATAAAAAAACTTGTTGAACACAGTCGATAGGTGTAACAAGTTCAAAGTTGTTGAATTGTAACATAGAATGCAAAATGTTGTAAATAACATTATCATCAACATTAACCTGCGAAGTCTTTGAGTATAATGGGTTAAAACTGTACTTCTTCCTAACTCTATTTAAATTAGTTCTACACTTTGAAATTGAAGGTTTAGAAGTACTTCGTAATATGTATTGTGTTCGCAAAAGCTTTAATTTTAAACATTGTGCAGTCATTATAACCGATGTGTTAAGTTCAGAAGTTAAAAGAAGACTGAGATATAAAATGAAGTGTAAAAGAAATTGAAACAGAACGCCAGAGTAGTAATTTTATAGGTTAGAATTTACGAAGGCTATTCCATGGATAATTCTAACCTCAAACCTAGTAAGTGAAGTAGTCATAACATAAAACTAATGAGAGATGATGACCGAGCGGATGCGAGGCAATGAATGTTTGTAGCGCGATAAACTACCCACCTTTATAGAGGCAATAACTCCAGCCAGATGGCGGCAGATGGCAAGCAAATGACTGGTTGACCGACTTTCACCTGAGTAGTAAGAGAAGTAGGGTTCTGTGTCTATCCCTACTCCTTGGGGTCAATGACCGACCGGAAAGGTCAATGACCTCCCCCCCCCTCCCCCCCCTCCCCCCCCCCTCCCCCCCCCCCCGAAAAAATGGAGCCCCCCCCCCCTTCCCCCACTCCTTCCCCTACTCCTCTGGGTCAATGGCCGGTCACCACCTTTCCCTACTCCTTCTAGGCCAATGACCGGTCACCACCGGTTGCTGACTCTATGTGGTGAAACCAGACCAAACATGGCAGCTGCCATGGATAATTCTAACCTCAAACCTGCTGCGCATACAACGAGTTCTCCGGACCGGAATCAGTCCATGCTATGCGCATGCGCCTAGTCCTGTATTACTCACTTTAGCGCTACTGCACATGGATAATTCTAACCTCAAACCTTGGTTTTGTGTTGTTGCGCATGCGCCGCTCCCCACTCCTTTGCCTTCCTTTTACACTGCTGCGAACTGGACTGGATTGAACACTGTACTGGAGTGAAACAACTTCCCCCACTACTCGAGAATCCGAGGAGCAATACGAGCCTGATTTTAGCGTTAGTCGTCAACAAACTTTCATAGCGAAAGGTTGTTGGCGACTCAGCAAGAGGTTTCAAATATATAGTAGGCCTATATATATTTGAACTTCTTCTACTATGTTGCGTTTTTTAATGCAATATGGTATGTGTGTGTGTGTGTGTGTGTGTGTTTAGTTGTAAGGTGTATTTAATTTAAGAAATAATTTGCGCATTGCGATGTTAGTTATAAGTTGGGTTTAGCATTAAGGTGTATTAATTTTTAAGAATAATGATGGTATTTAGCATTAAGGTGTATTAATTTTAAGAATAATGATGGTATTTGGTTGTGTTGAATTATTTGGTTTTTAATAATGATGTGTTGGTACTAATAATTTATGTTTGTTTTGCCTTACAGCTAGATGTTAGGGGGTAGATTAACTGTAAATTCAGAAGTTCAGTTGAACTTCATTTAAAATGGGTGGGACATCCGCAAGTCGGACTTTTTTTGCATTTTGTTTAGGAATATGATGGGTGGGATTAGTTTGGGTGGGGTTAGAGTTGCGTTTCTGCATTAACTGTTCCAGTTTCCCTGAAATTAATGGTTACGCTTTGATGCGGACGGGAAGTTACGCTTTGATGCGGACGGCCCAGGGACCTCCCTTGCAGAACGTAACTAGTGGGTTGGGAGTGGGAACCGCTAGGCAAACAGGGTGGTGGGAACAGTATTACTGTTCCCATCACCTTGGATCATTATAAATCTTGAATGACCTTGACCCACTTTCGGAAGGGTCAATGACCCCCCCCTCCCCCCCCCTCCCCCCCCGAAAAAATGGAGTCGATTCCCCCCCCTCCCCCCCCTCCCCCTCCCCCCCCCTCCCCCCCCCGAAAAAATGGAGTCGATTCCCCCCCCCCCTCCCACTCCTACCCCCACTCCTTCCCCCACTATGGGTGAACGACCGGTCATGACCTGAAAAATTAAAATGGCTATAACTTGATAATGGATTGACGGATTTGGACAAGCGATACATCATTGAAAAGGTCTATGTAAGACAAACATTTTGGTAAAAGAAGAATTTGGTTATCTTATTTTAGTCAAAAGTTATGCGAATTATTTTAAATAAATACCTTCTCTTTCCCCTTTTCCCCCACCTCCCAGGTCAATAATCAGTCTCGGCCAGCTGCTACCCCTCTCATTTGCATATTGTTATAAAAGACGCACCGACTGCGGCTAACATTTCATTCTGATTACAGACGTTACGCTGCGAACTTGGAGCTACAACCATGTTATCTCTGCCAACTACAACTTCTACTTTAACTTCTACTTCGACTTCTATTTCTACTACGGCTGTTCCTGCACCTAAGAAAACTCTTCGCCTCAAAAACCTTCCTGATTGCTACAAGAATCGACTTGCATCTCAACCTTCAACTTCTGGAGCTATTCTTCCGCCAACCAACACTTCTAGACTTCGTAGTATTTTTTCACCGCCTTCGCCTTCAAAGGACTCCGCACCACCATCAACTACTATGCCGCCACCGCAGAAGCCAGTTCACCACCATCCTAATACCCCTTCCGTTGAAACCATTGTTCATCGTCTTAGCACACCTATTATCCCACTATCACCATTGCCTCCTACCCCACCACTTAGTACACCTGAAGATCATACCTATCACAAAACTGATTCCTCTCAACCTGCTACTAAATCATCTCCTAAATCAGCTCCTAAACCAGCTTCTAAACCAGCTCCTAAACTTACTCCTAAACCTACTCCTAAACCCGCTCCTTCAGAGCAATTTCAATTATTACAAGAAGAGCGTCGTAGGGCATTTAGCCGTCCCACTACTTGCCCTGAAATGCTTACTAGGGGAATTAAGAAAGGATCACCTTGTGGGAGGAAATGTGTAAAAAACGAAAGTTTTTGCCGTGTACATGTCGTAAAACACATTTCTGAACCACAAGTGACAGAAACCCCCACTGTTGAATACCAATCCAAAATTATTGGTGTGAAAGGAAATAGGCTTAAGAGAGGTTGTGTCTATTTTTTTGAAAGTGTTATTGACAACAAACACATTTTGGCAACTTGTAACGGCGTAAGATATAATATTAAAGTGATTGAATCCTTGCGCAAAGAGAAATCAGTTTATGAGTTAGACTCTAAAGACTATCTCCTCAGACACAAACTGGATGGTATTACAAGGTGGGGGCGTAGCAAGTAAATTCACATAGCTTTTTCCAAATTATTGCTTAAAAAAATACTGGGGGAGAAACACAACGCGTTATAGCGTTGTGTTTCTCCCCCATTATTTTTTAACACTCTAAGTCTCGTGACCTACTAACCTACTTCCATCCAAGTAGTAAGAAAAGTACTTCCCCCACTCCTTTGGGTCGATGACTGGTCATGGTCAGCACCTATCCCTCATTTGCATACTATTATAAAAGCGGAGCGAGCGTTGGTCACCCCTTCATTTTTCTTCTACACGCCGCTCTTGTCGTTTCGTCTCTGCTGTTTACAATATTTCTTGCTTCAAAATGCCTCCTCATCTGAATGAAAATTTTAATTTTTCTGAAATTTCTGATGTTTTTGAACAATCTGAAGACACTTTAAGTAACGACAGTGAAAGTGAAGATGATGAGGACGATGATGATTATACTGTTGAACTTAGTGAAGAACGTAAAGTCATAGCAATTGATCCACAATTTCCATTTGATACAATAGAAAAGTTTATGGCTGAAGCTAATAAATGGTTGGACTCAGGATGTTATGTACGAATTGACTCTTTTATATTGTATGGTGATAGTCATTCTTTCCTTGTCACACCAAATGACAGAGACCGCATGTTGCAGTGGGCACAATCTATGATGGAGTGCTACGAACAAGGTGTGGACACTGGCGGCTATTTTCTTGCACAACTAGTGTAATAACAAATTACCCTCCCCCCACGTAGTGAAGAAGGAAAAGAAATATTAGGAATCTAATTATAATACTTCCTTCCACATATAAAGAAGAAGGGGAAAGGAGTGGGGATTATAAAGTGGTGGGGGAATGTGTATAAATGCAGGTTGTTTCAAGAGACTTTTATTATTATTGTGGCTTTAGCAGAAACAACATGGAGTTTAAATCTTCAGCAAAAATAAGGAATAATATAATAAAGAAAGAAATTCGCAAGAAAGAAAAGATTGAACTTATAAAATTACAACTTATAATACCTTCCATTGAAATTGGATGTAGCAAACTAAAGACTTTGGTGAAAACTAACGAATATTTGTTACAATTGCTAAAAACAATCGAAGAGTTGAAGAGAAAGAATGGACATTCTACATAGTAAAATTTGAACATTTTAATATAAATAAGTAAACTGAAAAAAGTAGATGTAGAATAGAGAGCGAGGAATAGATCACTTTGTGGTAATGGACTAACATGCCACTTAGTGCTCTATTCCTCGTTCTCGCGTTAAATTGGATTACCTTGACCTATTTGTTTGACTGTTAGAATTTGGTTAACACTGTTGAATTTCTGTTTTGAATTAATGTTTATTTTTATTCAACTGTTAGAGTTTTTTAACACTGTCGAATTTTAGTTTTGAACTAACTTTTAATTTATGCGAATTTTCAGTTCAACTCTAGTTAATTTATGCGCAAATTTAGTTTAACCAAGTGCCTGTGCTCTAGCCATTTCCTCTCCAACATTTGTTCTTTTAACATCTGTCCCATAACATTTGTCCTAACAGATGTTAAAAGAAAGTTTGTTAAAGTTTGAATATAAAGAAGTATATACTAAAACTCCAATGGGAATAAAGAACACGAATGAACAATTAGTTTGTAGAAGGTTAATATTTTGTTGAAAATGTTTGATTTTCTAGGATAGTGAAGAGGATGAAATAGTGGTGGGGGAACCATTATAATAGGAGGAACGTGAGAGCCCACTTCATTTCTTGGTGAAATTTCGAAGAGTAAACATCTCAACATGTATCGTTGCGATAAATGTTCGGAATCGTTTCACGATGAAATTCTATTAGACTGTCATAAAGAACTAATTCACAACAACCCAGAAGAAAAACAAGAACAACAAGAACAACAAGAAGAACAAGAAGAACAAGAAGAACAAGAAGAACAAGAAGAACAAGAAGAACAAGAAGAACAAGAAGAACAAGATGAAATAACTGCAACATCTTCAACTACTTTACCGAATCTACAAGTATTTGCATTACCCGGTAAAGTAGTAATGCATCATAAGATTCAAAATGAAAACTTGAAGCTAGAAGAATTTATTAGAGAAGCAAAACCAATTGTAAGTAAAACTTTAAAAAAAGAATTGAAAAGATTGAACTTTCTTAAATTTGGTTTACTACTAGAAGCTATGTTTATAAATGTACAAGAAGAATTATCACCAAGAGGATTCATAACAAAAAACCGAACCATTATGGAAAGTTCAAACATTGATTCAATAGTAGAAAACTGTATAGAAGAAATATTAACAAAAATTCAGGAACACGAAGGAAGAGGATCCGGATGGAGTCTTACAAGTATTGAAGTATTAGATATAAGAGTTCATAAACATGGATATGGACTAATGGGATCTAGTTACATTCCTTTGCCCAAAAGAATTAAGGATACAAGATCATGTATTAATGTGAAAAATCAAGATAATGAATGTTTTAGATATGCGATGACATCTAAGTTTGTACCAAATCATTTCGATAAACCTAACCAACACTATGAAAATCAAAGACATAGGTACAATTTTCAAGGAATTACTTACCCTGTATCACTGAAAGATATATCAAAATTTGAGAAGAAAAATCCTGGTACATCTATCAATGTTTTTGCATTAGATAGTTCAAACAAAGTGTATCCTTTACGTGTTGTAAAAGAAGAGCTACCAGATCATACGGATTTACTACTACTAACGCGAGGAGATGTGTCTCACTATGTGTACATTAAGAAATTCGACTCTCTTGTTAACAAGCAGCTTTCTAAAGCTCGACACAGAAAGATAATTTGCAAGAGATGTTTTAATTTTCAACGAGAAGGAAGACAAGGAAGAGAATGGTTACAAGAGCACAAAAGGCTATGTAACAATAATTATGAAGCAAAGATTAATTTACCTTCGGAAAACAGAGCATTTGTTACATTTCAAAAGGTTCATCATCAATACCGTATCCCTATAGTTGTATATGCGGACTTTGAATCAACACTAATTCCTATAGAAGATGAAAATTGTGAAGCTAGAAAAAGTGTCAAATATCAAATGCACAAACCAAATAGTTTTTGTTTAATGGTTAAATCAACATTATCAGAAGAACATTTAAACAGATATGGATTAACTTCAGAACCTCTAGTATATCGTGGTGAAAATGTAGAAAAAATATTTCTTGATCACTTATATTCAATAGCTGGAAATGCACAAAGATTATATACAAATATTGTACCAATGAAACCGATGGAGGAAGAAGAAGAAATTCAACATGAAAATGCAACTCGATGTTTCTTATGCAAAAATGATTTTACTATTGAGAATTATAAAGTTAAAGATCACGATCACCTCACAGGTTATTACAGGGGTGCTGCTTGTAATAAATGCAACTTGAGCTATCGTTTACCACTATTTATTCCTGTGGTTCTGCATAACCTCAGTGGGTACGATGCTCATTTTATAATACCTGAACTAGGAAGAGACGACGGTAAAATCGATGTGTTAGCTGAAACTTCAGAGAAGTTCATAAGTTTTTCCAAAGAAGTTGGAAACATGAAACTAAGATTCTTAGACTCCTACAGATTTATGCCATCGAGTTTATCCAAACTTTCAGAAAATTTAAGGAAACAAGATTTCATCGAAACAAAGAAGATTGTAAATAACGACAAACTGGATTTGGTACTTCGGAAAGGTGTGTTTCCATATGATTACATAGACAGTTTAGAAAGATTTAATGAAACATCACTTCCGGCTAAAGAAGAATTCAAAAGTAAACTTTATGACATGGACATATCTCAAGAGGACTATGATCATGCATGTAAAGTATGGAACGATTTAGGATTTAGAACATTGGGAGAATATTCAGATTTTTATGTTAAATTGGATGTAACTTTACTATGTGATATAATGGAAGAATTTAGAAATACATGTTTTGCGGCATATGGATTGGACCCTCTTCATTCGTACACTTCACCTGGATTAGCATGGCAAGCTATGTTGAAAGAAACAAATTGTAAAATACAACTTCTTACTGATATAGATATGGTTATGATGTTAGAGTCAGGAGTTCGAGGGGGATTGACGCAAAGCGTTACACGACATTTCAAGGCGAACAACAAGTATCTGCCCGATTATGATGCATCAAAACCAACAACATTCCTAGGTTATTTCGATGCAAATAACTTATACGGATGGGCAATGTCGAATCCCCTTCCATATGATAATTTTAAATGGATAGATCCAGAATCGATTGGAAACATAATGGATATACCGAAGCATGGTGAAACTGGTTACATTTTTGATGTTAATTTTGAATATCCTGAACATCTTCATGATCAACATTATGATTTACCACTTCTTCCGAAGACTGAAATTTCCCCTACTGGAAGATGGCCAAAATTAATGATGACTTTAACCGACAAGTCTCGATATGTTGGACATTACTGGATGATACAACAAGCTTTAGACTTAGGATTGAGAATTACAAAAATTAATCGAGTACTACAATTTTCTCAATCTTGTTGGTTAAAACCTTACATCGACAACAACACAAGAAGAAGAACCACCGCTACATCAAGTTTTCAAAAAGATTTTTTCAAATTAATGAATAACGCAATATTTGGCAAGACTTTGGAAAATAAAAGGAAACATAAGGATATCAAATTGGTAACTGATCCAGTAAAATTACAGAAATTGGTGCAACAACCAAACTTTGGTTCATCTATAATTATTAATGAAAATCTAGTTGTTATTTCCATGAACAAGAAGTCAGTTACAATGGATCGTCCTTTGTATCTTGGAATGTCAATCTTGGATATTTCAAAAACACATATGTACGAGTTTCATTATAAGAAGATGGTTAACTATTATGGAAGAGAGAACATTGGTATTGCATATATGGACACGGATGCACTAATTTACTGGATTAAAACAAATGACATGTATGAAGATCTACGCACCTTTATATATAAAGATGATTTCGACTTTTCCGATTATCCTAAGGATCATCCAAATTACGACTATGACAGAAATAAGAAAGTATTGGGAAAATTTAAAGATGAAACAAATGGTGTGCCGATGATGGAAATTGTAGCATTAATGTCCAAACTGTATTCATTTCAACTGTACATAAACGAGAGGAACGAACATCAAGTCACGAAGAAGGCCAAAGGAATAAAAATTTCTTTCCTGAAGAAGAACGTACAGTTTGAACATTATAAAAGATGTTTGTTTGAAAATGTTGAAACAACTGCAACGTTCAACACTATTAGAAGTTATAATCATCAACTATTTAGTGTCAAACAAACAAAGTGGGCATTAAGCTACAAAGATGACAAGCGCCATATTTTAGAAGATAAAATTAATACTTTACCATTCAGCCACTACTCTCTAAACCCTATTGACCAGTAAACCTATTCTTCGCCCTCTACCTTCTTCCTTTTTCCTTTCCGTAAAGAAGAGGGGACATGGCAAGCCCAATGCCATGTTCCCTCTTTTTTACACTAATATGAAATGGCCTTGACCTATATTCAAGCTATATAAATGAGAATAAACTATTCTATGGATCAGTATTTTTACATGCGGTGTACAAGCAACATCTGAAGATGGAAAGTGTGAAGGACAAGATTGTAAATGAACTACATAAACCAGCAAGAAGAAGATTTCCAAGAAGAAGTACAATCATTAAAGGGATGAATGATCTTTATCAAGCTGATCTCATTGAAATGATACCGCACAGTAAATTAAACAAAGGATTTAAATATATTTTAACAATTATAGACTGTTTTACTAAAATAGCTGACGCTTTACCATTGAAGGATAAGACTGGTAAAAGTGTTACAAAAGCTATGGAAACCACAATACAAAGAAATAAATTTAAAATTAAACATCTACAGACCGATGATGGAAAAGAATATTTTAATAAAGACTTTAGAGCTTTGATGAAGAAATATCAAATAAATCATTATTCTACAAATTCTGAAGTTAAAGCTTCAATAATTGAAAGATTCAATAGAACATTGAAAGGTGCGATGTATAAACAATTTTCAAAACGAGGATCATATGTGTGGTATGACATATTACCACAACTTATAAAACAGTATAACAACAAATATCATCGTACCATTGGAATGAAACCTATCCAGGTAAACAGTGCTAATGCGAAAATTGTATTACAACGCATTAAAAATAATACAACACCGAAATTAGAAAAATTGCAACCAAAGAAGTTCAAGGTCAACGATAAAGTTCGTATAAGCAAATACAAAGGTGTATTTAGTAAAAGATATCTACCAAATTGGACTAATGAAGTATTTACAATTTATAAAGTGCAACCAACTATACCTGAAACCTATTTATTAAAGGATAACAAGGGTGAATTACTTCAAGGTGGATTCTACGGACACGAATTGTTGAAATCAACAGTTGGTGATGTATATCTTGTCGAGAAGATTTTACAAAGAAAAAAGGATATGGTTAAAGTCCGGTGGTTAGGGTTTGATAAAAGTGAAGACTCTTGGATTCCTTCAAAAGACTTAGTATAGTTGTTTAATAGCTCATTGTGTGTTTAACCTTTATACAAGATGGAGATTGTACAACAAAAAGATCGATTTAATATCAATAACATTGATGAATTGACAGTTGACAATGATAAGTTAAATTATGGAAAACATGGTGAATTACTACCAAATACGATAAGGTGTCTAATAACTGGTCCTTCAAATTGTGGAAAAACTAATGTTGTTTTTAACCTTATAACTAATCCTAAAGGATTGCGTTTTAACAATATATACATTTTTTCAAAATCATTGCAACAACCAAAATATCAATTATTGGATAAAGTACTTGCAAGTGTACCTGAAGTAAATTTTTACAAGTTTAATGCCAGTGAAACAATTATGCAACCAAATGAAGCAAAACCATTTTCTATTTTTATATTTGACGATGTTTCTTGTGAAAATCATGACACAATAAGGAATTATTTTGCTATGGGAAGACATCATAATATTGATAGCATTTACATTGGTCAAACATACAGTAAAATTCCAAAACAACTTATAAGAGACAATGCAAATATGTTGATCATCTTCAAACAAGATGAAACAAATTTAAAGCATATATATAATGATCATGTAAATGCGGATATGCCATTTGAAAAATTTAAAGAGATGTGTGGCAAAGCATGGAATGAGAAATATAGCTTTCTCGTTATTATGAAGGAAGAAGATATTAAAAATGGTAGATATCGTATAGGGTTGGATAAATTTGTATTTATGCGTTGAACTACCGATGCTACATCTAGTTACACGTTGAACTTCACAGTGTAAACATGGTGAATCAAGAAAAACTATTAAAAGAAATAAAATCACTCAGTGATTCTATTAGGATGAAGAATCGTGCATTGAGGATGGGTTTAAGTGAAAGAGAAGAATTTCTAGAGACTACATTTAAACCTATTACGGAACCTTTAAAACAGATATCAGAAACTATTGGTAAACCTCGTTATGAAGGAGATGTTTTACTACCAGTTTCTAAACAAGAAGTACAAGCATTAAAAAAAGAAGAAGATGATGATTCATACACAAGTGCTAGTGAGCAAGAAGAAGCAAAAGAAGAAGAAGAACCAATTGTTGAAAAGGGAGAAGAACAGCCAATACCTGAAGCTGAACAATCTATTCCAAATTTAACTCAATTGAGTAGCGATATATTACAACATGGACCTCTTGGAAGAAAATATATAATGAAAATGCTACATGACATGAAATCAAACCCGAATTTGAGTAGATCACACATATACGGAGCAAGAATTGATGGGAATGAATTAAAGATTGGTGATTCAAAGCTTGAAATAACTCAAGACGATTACATCATTATTGGTGAGCATAGATATAAAGGAACAAAAGGATTATATGAATTAATTTTTAAAAATATACCACTAAGATATTCATCCAAAGATTTAAGTGTTTTTAAAGAGATTTTACAAAATACTAACGCTCATAAGAGAAACTACTTAAAGGATGCAATGATTAATCGTTCACGTGCAACAAAATATAACATTGTTATAAAAAAGTTGTTTCCTCCACGAAAATTGCCCACATTACGTACTGCTCCAGCGGTGAGACAACCACTGAAAAGAAAATCTTTATCACTTATGGATTTATCACTTCTTGAACAACATGGTAAAAAGAGTAAAGGAGATACTTCAACCTCTGGTAAAGGATTGATGAAAAATCTATACAATACAAATGTGATTTACTACAACGACATCAATAAATTGGTTGACCGAATGAGACTATTGCATGAAGCCATGGAAGCCGGTCATACGGGTTTGAATAATGAATGGGTGGCTCTAGTTGATGAACTTAGGAATCGTGGTATAGTTGTATAATTGTCCGCGGATATAAAAGAGTTGCAAGCGTAAGACGTATCAGTTCTAACATGAGCGTCGACAAGTTCGGACGGTACTCCGCGTTAGGAGTACAAGTTGGAGAAGACAGAAAAAGAAGTGGATTACCGCAAACACCTGAAGGTGACTATAGCATAAGTAATAAACGTTTAAAACTAGTTAAAGATCCAGAAGAAGATACTGATGGAGCAAATTTAAAGACAGTAAAAGAAGCTACTTCAACATCATTGAAATTACATAAGAATACTTACGATGTTAAATCACATAGAATAATTAATGTTGGTAAACCAACTGAAAGTTCTGATGCAATTACTAAAGAGTACTTATTATCTGAACTTTCAAATACTTTAAAATTGCAATGGGATAATAACTTAAAAGATGGACAAACGTATGATGCTGGAAATTATAGAATAACCAACGTGGGAAATCCCAAAAATAATAAAGATTCAGTTAATAAAGAATATTTACATTCTATAATACCGGAAAAAACTGAACATGGATTTTCTTTTTATAAATTTATTATAAATGACATTGGATACCCAAAGGAAGACGGTGATGCTGTAAACCTAAAATACATCAAGGACAACTGTATTTTACAAGATGTTAATGGAATTGATTGTCATGGTAAAACATTGACAAATGTAAAGTTTGGTTCTCAACCAAAAGATGCTGTTACTATGGAACAATTATCTAAAGAATTAAAAAAGGAAACATCCAATTTTGTAAAACATGAAGATGCCGTGTTAAAGCAGGGAGATAAATTTATACATGGAAATGAAAAGTTTAATTTAATGCAAGGAAATAATGATAAATGGGATGCAGGACGTAAAACAATAACAAATGGAAGATTTGGTATAAAAGATACAGATGTACCTCTAATGGTGCAAACATTAATTGCTACTGGTGGTACATTAGGTACATACAATGGTCGTAATAGAAGAATAAAAGATATTTATCCTGGTTACGAAGAAAATGATTGTGTTACAATGAAACAAACAATAACTTGGGATAAACACTTTGGGACTAAATATGATGCAAAGATGAAGAAAATAATTAATATTTTACCAGGTGAAGATTCAAATGATGCTGCTACTATTGGACAAGTCATAAAAACATCAAAAAGTGATTCAACAGCTTACACATGTAATGATAAACGTATTATGCAATTACATGATCCTCAACATCCAAAAGATGCTGTAAATTTAGATTGTTTAATAAGAATAGTGGGCAATTTACTTATTGATACCCATAATCATATAGCTAGTACAACGAGTCATGTGATAATTCAACCCGATGAACGGGAAGCTTGGATTAAAAATAGAATTATAAATCAATATATAATTAATTTGAATAACTAAGTCTTTAAATATAAAAGATTTTGCACAAGTTATTCATTTGTGTAAAGTATCTCGTGGAGTAAACACGCCAGTTATATAAGACAACATAATGAAGACCGTATCGCTCAGTCATCGTCAAGACAGCGGCAAGAGAGGACGTGGTATAACATCAGCTGCATTATCCCTGCTTAGACGGATTCCAGTTGGTGCTGTTGTAAATCGAACAATAGACGCTTTACCATACGAATTACATCTGCCCGGAGGTTATCAATATTGTGGACCTGGAACTAAGTTGGCAAAGCGTTTAGCAAGAGGAGATCCTGGAATTAATAAATTAGATCAAGCTTGCAAGGAACACGATATAGCATATTCAAAGTATAAAGATTCAACAAATAGATCAATAGCAGATAAAATTCTAGCGGAAAAAGCTTGGCAAAGAGTAAAATCAAGTGACGCAAGTATTGCAGAAAAAGCATCGGCTTGGGCAGTAACTACAGCCATGAAGACGAAAGCAAAGTTAGGTGGTGGAAAACGTCGCAGAGGAAGACCTGCAAAGAAAGGCGCTCCCAAAAGAGGTGGAAACATTAAAAAAGGACGTCGTAGAACTCATAAGCCAAATGTAAAGAAGACTTCTGTTTGGCAAATGGTAAAAAACGGAGCAGGTTTATACCTAAGACCATACCGTGTGTACTAAATAAGAAGAGTCAATTGATAATTCCAAATAAAGCCTTAACAAATCATCAGTTAAATGATTATGTGAAATGTTTGAAAATACCATTCTTTCGAGGAGTTTTTATGAAAGATGCATTACCAACTAAAATATGGAAAAATGAAACTGGAATAGTAAATTTGGATTCCACCTATGGTCCAGGTACTCATTGGGTATGCTATAAAAAGCTTGGACAAACCGTTTACTACTTTGACAGTTTTGGCAATCTACCACCGCCAAAAGAACTTCAACATTATTTTCGAAACTCAAAAAACATTTTTTACAATTACAAAAAAGAACAACCTAACAATACTGAAATATGTGGGCATTTATGTTTAGAGTTTCTAGCGAAAAGTGTCAGTCAGCTTTAAGATGTCATCGTATACAGTGTCATTGAGTGGAAATTCATCCACATTGAAAAGTACGCTGTTCCCAGCATTGCGTCTATCCAAGGAACGATTATGGGAAGCGGCACTACTTGATTTGACTACCTACAACTCAATTCCCAATGTTACGGAAGGGAAGAATAATTTACTACATTATTATGAAACTAAGGATGCTACAGGAAAATACTCAGAATTAAAAATAATTACATTTCCTACTGGAGCTTATGAAATTGATGATATAAACCAATTATTACAGAAACAACTCGGAGAAGACAATATTACCGTTAAAGGAAACAATAATACTTTAAAAGCAGAAATAACTTCAAAATATTATATTGATGTCAGCTTGGAACAGTCGATTGGCAGTTTACTTGGATTTACAGATACAAAAAAGAAAATCTTAACTCCTGGAACTACTCATTCAGGTGATTCAACTGTAACAATATTGAAAGTAAATAGTATCGATGTCACGTGCAACATTATACACGGATCGTATAGAGATGGAGTTAATCAACATATTTTACATACATTTTATCCAACAGTGGCTCCCGGTTTTAAAATTGTTGAGAAGCCACAAAACTTGATATACCTACCGTTAAACACCAGTTTCATTTCAGACATCGTACTGAACATATTGGATCAAGACGGTCATAGTGTTGACTTTAGAGGAGAAACAATTACTATACGGATACACATCAGAGCAGCAACATAAAAGTCAACATGGGATTATCATTTAAACCGCAACGGAAGAGTCGGGAGCTCAGTAGCTCCTCAACATTGGAAGAGTTAACATCGGACAACATTCGTTTTCTACAGAAGATTGGATTGAAACTTAACAGCGATGGATATCCTGGATATATCTCAAGGACCAACGTTCGACGAAACACTATGGGAGAAGGAATATCACACGCACAACCCTTACACTTCATCAAAATTAAACAATAACGATGAAATAAGGATCCCCATTCAACAACAAGATATTTACACTTTACCGTGTGAAAGTTACTTGTACATCGAAGGACGGGTATTAAAATTGGATGGAAAAACTGCTTCAACAGTTCCTTTTATAAATAACCCGATGGCATATCTTTTTGATGAAATAAGATATGAAATATCAGGGGTGACGGTTGATTCAACAAAAAAGGTTGGTTTAACAACGACATTGAAAGGATTAACATCATTAACACCGCATGAGAAGAATTCAATAGTCACCGCCGGATGGGTTGCCCCCGATAAAGACACTATAACACCAGCTTCCAACGGTCACTTTGATTTTCATGTACCTTTACGATTGCTTTTGGGATTCGCTGAAGATTACAAACGGGTAATAATAAATGTCAAACAAGAATTAGTATTACTCAGATCTTCAACTAATAAGGACTTGATACTTGCAGACCCTGCAACTACGGAAGATAAACTGGAATGGCAACTACAGTTGGATAAAGTTGTTTGGAGAGTACCTCATGTAAGATTGGCTGATGAACATAGAATCCTATTATTGAGAAAGTTGAAATCTGACCGTGATATTGTGATGCCATTCCGAAGTTGGGAATTTCATGAATACCCTACACTACCTCAGACAGAACGACAAACATGGAGCGTCAAGACATCAACTTACTTGGAACGAGCAAGGTACATAATACTCGGTTTTCAAACTAAGCGAAAAGATGTTATCACTGCAAATGCTGGTCAATTTGATCACTGTAAAATAAAGAATTGTAAAGTTTTCCTAAACTCTCAATTCTTTCCCTATGACAATTTGAATGTCATGTTCAGCAAAAAACGTTTTTCTATTTTATACGATATGTATGCAAGATTTCAATCGTCATATTATGGAAAGACTAATACACCACTATTATCACCTGACCAGTATTATTCCAAGGCTCCAATAATTGTAATCGATTGTTCAAAACAAAATGAATCGGTAAAATCATCAAGTGTGGATATAAAAATTGAAATGGAATTTGAAGAACCAGTAGCGGATGGAACTTCGGCATACTGTCTAATTCTACATGATAAAATAGTTACTTACACACCGCTGACCGGAATTGTGAAGAATGTACTTTAAGAAGAATTATACAACAACTGCAAATTTTTGAGGTTAGAATTATCTGCTTTAATTTTTGAGGTTAGAATTTCATTTGTGAAAGACAAGTTCAAAACAAACAATTATGTAATTGTATAAATTTCAAGGATTTACGAAAAATATAAAAGCGAGAAAATAATTAGTAGAAACTTCATTCTATCTTCAACCGTCGTATGGGAAACATCATTCGCAAGATGAATTCTACTAACGGAGAAGAAAATACACCTCTAATGGATGATAATAGTTCAGATATAGAAAAACAAGTTGAACGAGAAATGGACGAGTTCCTAAAATTCAACAAACATAAGAAGAGAGAAGAAGAAAAAGCTGAAAAAGAAGTAAAAAGGAAGAAGGTTGAAGTTAACATTACAACCAATATTTTAACAGAAGTATTTCTTCGGATTATCTACCCAATTTCTTCATGCATGACAAAAAGTATATCAGTTGGAATTTTAAAATCAATGGATTATTCACCAATTGTTATTTTAAATCATGGAAACAAAATGGTTACTTTCAGTGAAATTACTTGGGAATCTCTCATGAAACATTTACATCTTTTGGAGTGCTATTTAAGTAACAACACATTTGGAAGAAGAACAAGATTAAGTTTATTGGAATCAAATATTGAAGTTGATATAGTAAAACATCGTGGAGGACAAATTGTTCGCTTCAGAGATTTAACTACACATAATGTTAAATTATATTTCACTAAAGAAGAATTTTATACTTTAAGTTGTACTACCGGTCCCGTCACCAGATATTTGAAACAACTAATATTTTCAAGTGCAATAATTAAAGACTATCTAATTGATACATTGGACAAAAAACCTTTTGTTCCAATTTTATACGGTCCCGTGGATACTTCAATCTTTAATAGAATACCTCAAGAAGTTGAAATGTGGAGACAATTAAACAACTATCACACCAATTTTAATATTGATGAAGTGGCACAAGAAGTGAAAGAAGAAGAACAATCCTGTCTGTTATAAACATCGGCTCATTCAATTTTTAAGTCAGTTGTTAGTAAGACTTCATCATGAATAAACGGGTTTCGTTTTCTAATGCGCCACATATAATGGAAGTTAAAAGAGGTATAATTGAATTTCAAGCTTTCCGAGGAAATGATGGTAATTTTATTATTAAAGAATTAGTAATCTTGGACATGAACACATCAGTAGTTTATCATTATTTGTTCAAACCTCCAGTACCATTTAATAGACTAACAACTAAAGCGAAAGTTACAAACAAATGGTTGAACAAACATTTTCACAACTTAAGATGGGATGAAGGTTTCATTAATTATAACATGATGCCGCACATTATGAATCATTATTGCAAAGAGTTTAAAATTATCTACACAAGGGGATTGGAAAAAGCAAATTGGATACAATCATTTACAAGCAACGAAGTGATTAATGCAATAATTGATAAAGATTTCCAATGCTACTTCAACGAACTTTGTATTTCATCAAAAAGTTTTAAACATCGAAGGTCGCAGTGCGCTTTAAAGAATGCCTACCGCTTGAATAATTTCCTTCAACAAACTGGTGGGGGTAGTGTCAGTGGTGGGGGTAGTGTCGATTATAAAAGTGAGAGCGCTACCATGACACAGCATGAGTATTACTCAAACCTCCGAAGAGACAACATCTCCGACGGACATTCTTATTAACAAGAAGATTAACAACAACATCAATATGGCATCACAGAACTTACTTCAAAGTTTAGTTGATCAGTTCAACGCTCATTCTAAATCATCAATTCTACCTACGAAGAAATGTTCTGAACTAAAAGAAGAAAAACACTACATCATTCATACTATTAAGAAAATGGAAACTTCAGTAGGTGATGCTATAAATTGCACTTTGAGCGAGGCACCTTATACAATTGGTGATGAAGCAAAATTTCAGATCTTCTTACCAAAGCGCTTCGTACAACTACTTCAAAATGAAGATCTTCGTATAATTCAACCCGGCGCACTCTATTTGGTATCACATGGACCCAGTGGAAACAACTCTACTGAACTTACAATTCATGTAACACCTACTACTGATTAGTTTGTACATAACATTGTAACTATTTGTTTGTAATTGTTTTTCAATAAATATGATATAAAGAAAAAAACAAAAAAATTAAAAGAAGCAACATATTGTGATGTCTTTGTACATTACAATATGTTGCTTTTTTTAAAAATTCCACGGGATGACCTTGACCCACTTTTGTGTGATTATAAAAGTGAAAATCTACTTGTAAAATTCATCAGTCTACGACTACCTTTCGTACCGTACACATCTCGCTCACTCTATCGCTTAATATAAAAACTAAAAGATGTCTCTCAAAGTCAAATGTGCATCTTATGATACCAACACCATTACAACTTTTGAACAACTCGAAGATTTAACCAACGAAATGCGAGTTTTACTTACCGGTGGTTATCACTTAACTGTTGATGTTAGTGCTACTAATACAAGGATGTTCACTAAAACAAAATATTGCGATGATGAAATATTTATTTCTACACAACCTACAACTTCTTCATCGCCAACTGGTCAACATAACATCAAGTTCCAAAAGTATTACCAATGTTGAATAACTTTTGACAGACAAAACTACAACTAAAGAATCACATGATCAATGTGAGTTAATAAAAAGGATGTGATACTTGTATAAATAATCATTTGCTTCTCAGCTCTCACCACGACAAGACCTATTTAAGAAAATGTTGTACAGAATGATGATTCAACTTGATGGAAAAATCTATGGAAAAGACTACAACACCGTTGAACAAATGACCCAAGATTTAGATGTATTAACTAAAGAAGGATATCAAGCTAAATTAATTTTAAAATTTCCTGAAGTACATCCACTATCAACAGAAGAACTTATTGCTATGGCTAAGGCGGAGAGAGAAAAAAAGTCTGAAGAAAACAAACAGAAACAAACTTCCTAAATTTCAATAATCCTTACACTTGTAAGGTATAATTTTTTAAAACTCCATTTGGATGACCTTGAAATTACCCCCACCACTTTTCACAGTACATAAAACTCACTATTCAACACTATACACTCTTATTCTTTCACTGGACTCCGCAGCGTCAACATGGAAGAGCAAAAATACAAGTACAAACCTCGTTACTGTTGTGAACAACAGTGTACAGATTTAGGACCAATGATGGTGGATGGGTTAGCTTGTACTAAATGTGAATTCTTCGGATCTTGTTATTGCAAATGCAAAACAAAACAACTACCACCACCGGAATTGCGAACTTTCAAATTTTACAAATCAAGATATTTTCATACATGTTGTCCTCAAAGATGTTTCAAATTTCACCCTCTAGATCTTGCTCATTGTCAACGCACCAATTCTCATCAAGATGATTTTTGTACACATATGATAAAAAGATGTAAATACAGATCAGATTGGTATTCCGATCCTGTAGAACCATCAAATGTGTAATTTCAGTTTTACACTCTTTTTTAAAACTTCATTTGGATGACCTTGAGATTTCCCCCCACCACTAGTTCTAATTTTTATATAATATTAAATCATTCCACTTCCAACACTCTAACTAACAACATGGAAAACAAATTTATCAAGTTTGAACATATAATAACTGACAGGGAAGAGATGGAAGAATTATTTCAAAACTTACTTTCTATCATTGACGAATATCCTATAAGATGGTTCAGAATTGTAGTTCAATATTTAAATCCTGGTGAATTGTTTTCTTCATCGAGTGAAGAGGATGAAACAACTACTTCGGTTCAAATAATTGAATTAAAAGACGAAGAAGAAGAACTAAACATTTTATTTAATCATAAGCTCAAGGTTCCCCATATAAAAGCCCCCTCCCTAGACAGCCCCCCTCCCTAGACGCCTGCTCAAGGTCACCATTATATAAGCCCCCTCCCTATGCGCCGATCCTCATTCCATCACCGACTCTCCAACAATGAACAACTCTCCATTGGCCCGAATGAATTCTAGTTTTGAAATAAACTCTAAAGAAGAGTTACAAGACATTTTTAATATTTTACAAGAACTTGTAGATAATTTTACAACCATCAAAATGAATTTGGAAATAACATACGATTGTCCTATTTGTGATAAGGTTGAAAGTTTAGACGAAGACAGTTTACTAAATCTAACTCCTGCACCATCTGACACTACTGATGGTAATAATGAAGAGCAACGTCTTTCCCCCACCACTTCTTTGTAATTCATCCTTCCCCCCACCACTTCTTTATTTAACTAACATTTCTCCCTTTCACTTCTTATTCCGTCTTCGACTTCTGAACTATCAACATCACTAAAATTTCAAACACTAACACAATCATGATGGATATGATGGATGAAGTTCCCTTCGTAACTAGAATGGAAGAGGATAAATTGAAATTGGAAATTAAACGATTGGAAATGGAACGGGAAAACCAACTTGAAATGTTACATTTGTTCAAGCTTTTCAAATACATCATCTGGGGACTCTGCATTTACCTTCTCATCGTCGTCGGTGTTTGCATTTACAACTCTGTAATTCATCACAAAAGTTCAACTTGTTTAAACTCTGCTGTTGCACATTAATTGTATGTTCACTAATAAAATTCAAAAGTTACTTCAACCTATCCTACTATCACCAACTAGTTCAACTTAGAACTATTTCTGGTGGTAGTTGGGTAGGCTTTTTTAAAACTTACTCTGGATGACCTTGACATACTTTCCAGATCCTATTTATAAATTTGAATTTCAGTTTTAAACTAACTTTTAGTTTTGTTCAACTATTAAGAGTTTTGTTAACACCGTCAAATTTCAGTTTTCAACTAACTTTTAATTTATGTATACTTTTAGTTCAACCCTAGTTACTTTATTCGCAAATTCAGTTCAACCGACCGCCAACGCTATTGCCATCTCCACCCCAATATTTTAACATTTCTGCCCCCAACACCTGCCCGAACATCTGTTCGGTTTTAAAAATATAAAAGAAAGGTAAAGGAGTGGGGGTGGCTCATGCTCACCAATGCAAAACTAAGGTTTGAGGTTAGAATTATCCATGGCGGCCGCCATGTCTAGTTCACTTTCACCACATAGAGTCGGCGACCGGTTATTGGTCTAAAGGAGTGGGGGAAGGGGTGGTGGGGGGAAGGTTGCCGTTTTATAAGCCCTCTCCCTAGGCGGCGCTTCTCATTCGATCGCCAACTTTCAAACGATAAACACCTCTCCCATGGCACGAATCAATTATCCCGCTATCACCAACTACTTCAACTTAAAACTATTTCTGGTGATAGTTGGATAGAATTTTTTAAAAACTTACTCTGGATGACCTTGACATATTTTCCACATCTCAGTTATAAGTTTGAATTTCAATTTTCAACTAACTCTTAATTTTTCTTCAACTGTTAGAGTTTCGTTAACACCGACGAATTTCAATTTTGAACTAACTTTTAATTTTAATTTTATGCGCAAATTCACTTCACCCTAACGCCAACACTATCGCCATCTCCACCCCAACCTATATGGCATAAAATATAACTACAGCATCTCATATATACCCTCTAACACCCACCGGAAGCTATGTGACATGGCAGCTGGCGCCAGCTGCCGCGGCACGTGGCTCCGTGGGCACGTGGCCGGTTTTAAAAGTGACCAAAACACACTACTTACATACGAACATAAGTAGTAGTGCACATATTCAGTATTTTTGCAAAGTAAATTGTAACTTTTAATGTAACATATAGTGTTATGCAGTAGGCCTATGTTACCATATTTTTTCTAGTATTTCATAAATTTAGCTTTCTGCAACATTAATTTTAATAGTCCTTTTTTTTAATACAAATAATCAGTACAATACAAATAAAACAAATAAACAATAAAACAACGATTTATTTTAAATTAGACTGAGGACAGAAAAATAACTAAGATTGAAAAGGAGTTTCTTTAGAATAATGAATAATTAAATTTTCCATTATAAACGAATCAACTCACCTTCAATGCAATCCAAAAGTTTAATCCTTGTAGACAATTGTTTCACCCCTTTAATATAGGAGCATCTTCAGCACGGTCTTGAGGTTAAAACATTTGCGAACTAAAAGTTCCTGTCGAGATTACACATGCATACATATATCACGAATATAACACGAACGTAATCACAAAACACTTAAATAAAACATTGGATCCAAACCGGCCGGTACAACCTAACTTTCCTAAACGACACGGACCTATTGTTTTGGATCCAAAGTTTTATTTAAGTGTTTTGTCATTATATTCGTGGTATATGTATCTATGTGTAACCTCGACAATAACTTTTGGTTCGCAAATTTTTTAACCACAAGACCGTGCTGAAGATGCCCCTATATTAAAGGGGCGAAACAATTGTCCACAAGGAATAAACCTTTGGATTACATTGACGGTGAGTTGATTCATATATGATATCTGCAATTCCAGGTCGCCAAAACGTTATCTATAATTAATGCATTAATCTAACTGAATGTGATAGATTAATGCATTAACTGGATGTGATTGAAATTGTATGGCAAAGCTTAGGATACTTCCATCCCAGTCATCCTAGTTACTTTAATATAACAACTGTCTCTGTGGTTTCCAATAATATATAACAAAAATGGTTGGAATCAATAAGTTGCATCATATCTTTTTTTAAAGTATAATACATATGTTGTTTTTTACGACAAAAAACCTAATGCAAAAGTATAACTATTAAATCGTATAGGTAAGATAAGTAAGATTTACTCAACCTGATATTACAGTAATGCTTTGAGAGCATCTTCTTATAGCTTTCATGTTCTGTGTGCGACATCTGCAGATACAAGGACTAGGATATTACACTACCTCTCTTGACAAAAGCCTGGCTTGTTGGAACTATTATATATATATATATATATATATATATATATATAAGCCTAATATTAATATAAGCATATTCTATTTTATACACCAATAAGGCTTACTAACAAACAAAACATATTTTACAATTTAAGTATGTTGGTACTTTTTTAGCAAAATAGTTTAAATTTAAATAATGTCACTTTTTTGGAATGTGTAAATGACACTAAAATCACAACTACAAAGGCAGTGTTATTAAATGCATACATTTATTTAATATATTGCGGTACATCAATTATGGTATATACGAACCGCTTAGTGATAAGCTATAACTGTGCAGTTTTGTCATGTTTTCTACAAACATATAAAAAGTGTAAAAAATATCCTTCCCCCATATGGTTTTTGTTTATGAGAACTTATAAATAAATACCCATAAAGGTCTTAATTGTTACTCAATAGAAACCTAATCCAAAGTATATATTTGTATTATATAAAGGTTTCAGAGAATGGGATATTTTGAGGGCTACTAAAAATTAACCCTTATTAGCCCAAGTTATTTCCTATACATGAAATGCAGGGAATTAGTGCTGTGCTCTCGTAGTAAACTCACTCACTAGCGGCCTACAGTTTTCCCCGCCAGGAGCGCGCACGGCTCAAAACCTTACACGTGTCCAGGATGCCGGGCGTGATAGCTCATATGAATAAGTCGTAGGCTCCTTGGCCAGGATGCCCATGACGGCGCGGGTTTGATCTTGCTCACGTCCATACCTGACCTGGTGGTGCAACTCTTAAAAGGGTTAGCCGATCTATGGTAACGTTGGTGCGAGGGCCCACGCTATATAAATGGTAGCAGGCTTGCGTGGAAGTTGACGTTGATGGAATTTAGGACTTCTAAAGAAAATAAATTTTAACTAGTTGTTGCCCTGTTACTCGACGGATATAGCTCCATTGGTGGTAAATGAAAGGCTATAATGGTACAAACTTATAGCCTTATATGGTATAAAATGTACTTCTTTGAACTGCCATATCAAGAACAATAATATATTTTACAGAAAATACTACGATTTTAGTTTCAGCTTCGGAAAAGTAGGCCTATTCCGTAAAACCAATAATGTTGCATCCTTGTACTTGTTGGCCCTACTCTTTAGTATTTTATAAACATGTCAATTTGATTGTTAGGTAGGCGTAAACCTATAATTAGCCTAAGAAAACCGTTCTATTAGGTTCAACATCAAAAATAAGTAGACTAATATCCACTTGTAGGCCTATTGGATAAATTGTTCTTAACAGCTTTTTTCAAGAATTAGGAAAGGCCTAAAGTGTGCCTATTGGATAAATTGTTCTTAACAGTTTTTTTTCAAGAATTAGGAAAGGCCTAAAGTGTTGTAACTTATGATGGTTGGCTTCAACAAATATTGGTGTATGGTAGGATAAAACGTAAAGAAACCATTTATAACCACTTTCATATCGCAATATTTATGCTGTAGTGTGCAAGTTTCAATAACTATCCAAATTTAAAGAATACAAATTTATTTCACAGAAAATTACATAATTTTAGTTGGAGTGTCTGTCAAAGTAGGCCTATAGGCATATGCCTTAAAAACAATAATGCTGCACCCTTACTATGTAACACAGGCACTCTTTAGTATTTTATAAACATAAAAAATCAATTGTTTACATAGGCCTAAACCTTAGTAGCCTAATAAAAGCGTTATATTAGTTAAAAACATCTAAAAATA
Organism: Neoaliturus tenellus; assembly: GCA_030545055.2. NCBI lineage: Eukaryota > Metazoa > Arthropoda > Insecta > Hemiptera > Cicadellidae > Neoaliturus > Neoaliturus tenellus. The sequence continues at coordinate 27,394,448 of CM061536.1, forward strand.
AGCAAGCTTAAACTATCAATTTGTAAACTTGTTAGTTTAATAGATAAATTTTTTGAGAGTTTGAACAGGCCTATAAATATTTTAATGTATCTATTTTGCTTAAAATAAATATCGGTACCATCAGTAAAACATTTATTAGTGGCGCCGTTATTGGACACATCACAAAAAGTATATGTGTGGAGATCGGTCTGGAACCCGGGCCGTTGGACTTGACGTTAGTCACGCTACCGACTGCGCCACAACTACTGTCGTTAAGAGAAGTAAATGTATAGCATTACAACGTTTCAAACGTCAAATTGATTGCACGAAGAATTTCCGATACATCCGTTTCTTTCAATACAAATGTGAGCAATTTATTTAAACTAAACCTTTACAATTTAGTCTTAATTTTAAAGTAATCAGCTATTTTACATAATTAAGCAACTTTCTTTCCATTTAAAGGATAATACGTCATAATAATTGTAAACGTTTTTAGGTTCTGACCATAATAAACCAAATCCTTTATGAGCTTTTGCTCATCCACTGTATTTAGACTAAATACCTCGTGTGTTTACAATCAGCTGATTGAAAGCGTGTAAAATAAATTAATTGTAAAGGTTTGAAAATGTCGATATTTTTAATTTAAGGAAGTAAGATAACGTTAAAGTAAATAAAATCTGCTAATATACAAAGGTTTACGTTTTATTTGGTACAAACTGCGTGTAATTTGGTCCAGTGGAAGTCTCAGACGAACTGTCCAAAGGATTGGAAATGTTGGCTTTTTCCCCCATGTTAAATCTCCATAAGAAAAGTTTATTTTTAATTTTTTACCGATTTAACGTAAATATTTTTGAAATACGAATAAAACCTGCTAATATAGAACCGAAAATGTTTGTTTTGGTACAACCCGCATGTAAATCGGTCCTGTAGAAGTCTCAGACAAACTGTCCAAAGGATTGAAAATATTGGCTTTTTTCCCCATGTTAAATCTCCATAAGAAAAGTTATTTTTCATTTTTGACAGATTTAACGTAAATATTTTTGAAATACAAATAAAACCTGCTAATATAGAACCGAAAACGTTTATTTTGGTGCAACCCGCATGTAAATCGCTCCAGTAGAAGTCACAGACGAAGTGTCCAAAGGATTTTAACTTTGTGTTTTAAATATAGATGTGAGCAATTTATTTAAAATAAACCTTTACAATTTAGTCTTAATTTTAAAGTAATCAGCTATTTTACATAATTAAGCAACTTTCTTTCCATTTAAAGGATAATACGTCATAATAATTGTAAACGTTTTTAGGTGCTGACCATAATAAACCAAATCCTTCATGAACTTTTGTTCATCCACTCTGCATTTAGACAAAATACCTATTGTGTTTACAATCAGCTGATTGAAATTGTGTAAAATAAATAAATTTTTAAGGTTTGAAAATGTCGACATTTTTAATTTAAGGGAGTAAAAGATAACGTCATTTATATGACTAAGCAACTTTCTTTTCATACATCATAATAATTGTAAACGTTTTTAGGTACTGGCCATAATAAACCAAATCCTTTATGAGCTTTTGCTCATCCACTGTATTTAGACTAAATACCTCGTGTGTTTACAATCAGCTGATTGAAAGCGTGTAAAATAAATTAATTGTAAAGGTTTGAAAATGTCGATATTTTTAATTTAAGGAAGTAAGATAACGTTAAAGTAAATAAAATCTGCTAATATACAAAGGTTTACGTTTTATTTGGTACAAACTGCGTGTAATTTGGTCCAGTGGAAGTCTCAGATGAACTGTCCAAAGGATTGGAAATGTTGGCTTTTTCCCCCATGTTAAATCTCCATAAGAAAAGTTTATTTTTAATTTTTTACCGATTTAACGTAAATATTTTTGAAATACGAATAAAACCTGCTAATATAGAACCGAAAATGTTTGTTTTGGTACAACCCGCATGTAAATCGGTCCTGTAGAAGTCTCAGACAAACTGTCCAAAGGATTGAAAATGTTGGCTTTTTTTCCCCATGTTAAATCTCCATAAGAAAAGTTTATTTTTCATTTTTGACAGATTTAACGTAAATATTTTTGAAATAAAAATAAAACCTGCTAATATAGAACCGAAAACGTTCATTTTGGTACAACCCGCATGTAAATCGCTCCAGTAGAAGTCACAGACGAAGTGTCCAAAGGATTTTAACTTTGTGTTTTAAATATATAGATGTAAAAACTGTATAATAGTGTTAATTTATACATATATTTACATATATTTAACTTATTTGTTGAATGTTAAATCTAGTTTCACTTAATTCGAAGTCTTAATCCGGGTTTCACTTACCGCATTCGTGGCAAACTTATTCTGCTATCAAATTCAAACACTGAACAAAACACTGATGGCCTTATGTTTTACAATATATATATTAATACGCAAGCATGTTTCATTTCCTCCTTTTTTCTCAGCTCGTGTGCATCATAGGATAAATCCGTGCATACCGTTAGAAAGGTATAGTCCTGTAGATGAGCAGAATCACATTCTAATTCACATCGGACTCCAGGGTTACGCCCCATAGGCTTTCAAAGTTCCAATGTTAATCTTATTGAGAAAGGAGAATTGAATGAATCATTAGACAGCTGTTGTAAAAACAAACTGCTAGAAAATTAGTAAGCACAGATGTTTTAGTTCTAAAATGTTTTTAAGCTTCTTGGGTCTAGATCAACTGAAATTTTGATCGAATTTTGATCAGGAGGCGATCTCTAGTAGGAATAAATACAAAAAAAGGGGTGGCAAAACATTGTTTGCCGACTTTACAAAATAAATACATACTGAAAAAGCTATGTCCATCTAGTAAGTAAAGAATATGTATAATTGAAAGTATATCTCAATTTAATTTCATGATCAGAGCATTAACTAGCTGCTTCTCAACAAAAGTACTTAATTGAGCCAAGGCTCAATTTTACTGTCCATGCACACTCAATTTTATTTGTTTACCATATTTACTGCGATTACATGTTAGTATCACTTATATTCTTACAATAAAAACATACACCTAAAAATCTTTTTCTGATATATAAAGTACCTAAATTGCCAAGCGCATTGCGGTACACCTGATTCCATGATTAAAACTTGTAATAAGAATCTCACGTCTCCTCATCGGAAAGTGAGAATAAGCCTTGTTGATGAATGTAATAATTACCATGGTTATGAGGTGGTGGATTACCACGAGTGGTGAGTCGAGGCCATACATTAACCTGCAGCGCTTGGGCTTATAGCGATTACATTGTATGTCAGTGCAAATAACACTAATATTTTGTGTACAGTTTAATGAGCCAAACTTAAAGTATGATTTTCCTTTGCAAAAACAATATGAAGTTAATTATTTATCCATGCCTATTCAACTTATGTGAAAGTAATCTTTTCAACTTGTGTGCATTTTAGGAGAAATCCGAGCATAAGGTCAGAAAGATAGTTTTCTGTTGAGCAGAATCCCATTGTAATTCATATAGTAACCTAGGCTACCCCTACAACCTCTTTTAGTTGCAATGTTAAACTTATGGCAGGAGGGTAATTGATAAACAAATAAAATAAAAAATCTATTAAACCTCGGCCAAAAATCGTAAATCATCAAACTCAAAACTTAATTGTTACAAAACGATTTGTAAAGAGCAAATTATATTGTAATAGCAACGACTTCCAAACTTATAAGATAAGTTGAGTAGCGGTAAAATATAATCCAAAGACAGAACGAATCTTAAAATATGAGTGACAAAGGTGTTATTGAATGTAACAGACATGTATTTATTTAAAAGATACATGTGTAACTCTGAAATATTACACCTTACAGACACTATTATGAGGATTATTATGCCAATCAACATTTAGTATCATAAGTTAAGACGAATAGAACTTTTTGCAGTGTAAATTCTAACCTAGAAATGAAAACATAAAGTTTAAGCAACCATTATTATGATATTCATAATTTGTTAGGTAAGAATAGATCAATATACAAACTCATTTTCCGAATTTTATCAAAAACTTACAAACAATTAAATTTTAAACAGTCGATAACAATTCCACATATCGTATTTACAAATATGTTATAAAACTTAAATGCTTATGAACAAAACGAAAAAAAATTATCCAACCCATAGTAGTACATTGTTTTATTTCCCTTTGTCAGTTTTTCTTTTAAGAAACTCATTTTGAGCATTTAAATAGGTTAATATAAAAATGAAAGTTATTTGAATCGTTGCTGGATTATTCGAATCAAAATCTATATTACGCTTTATATGTAAAATTAAAAATTGCTTGTAATGTATGAAGCATGGAGTTGATATTTAAATGAATACATATAGTAGGTTTGATAAATGGATTTGTTTCCAACATGAAACATCAGCAAGGTTTAAGGAGTTGCTGATCCAATGTTCTTGTTAATGATGCTGCATCAGTAAACTTCAAATCCAATTCAAATCAAATTTCAAATCAACTTTAATCATGAAAAGAAATTAAATATTAGGAGTAAGCAAAAAAAAAAAAAAATATGGAAAAACATTGTGTAATTATATTGAACGTTAAATTCGTAGAAATTCGTAGAAATTTCCCATATATCTCAACATAACCACATACTAAAATACCAATCTAAATTGAAGACTGTCTCGGCAGGGGTGCCACAAGGATCTAACCTTGGACCTCTTCTATTTTTAGTGTACTTAAAGGGTATAAATAACTGTATAAATTTTCCAATTTCAAGTAATTTATGTTTATATGCTGATGACTCTAACTTAAAAGTTTCAGGTAAAAATAATGAAGAAGTTGAACTGTATGCAGAAAGTGAATTAAAAGCCTTGTATCAATTTTTAGGAAGCAGGAATTTAAATTTAAATCTTGACAAAACAAATGTTGTACATTTTAAAACCAAACAAAACAGAAACAATTCAAATCTACAAATAGAGTTTGATAGTAGACATTTAGATCAACTTGACAATGTAAAATTTCTTGGATTGTTGGTTGATTGTAATTTGAACTGGAATGCACATGTTGATTGCCTTCATAAGAAAATAAATTCTGGTATCTATGTCATTAGAAGAATGTCAGTATTCTGCAGTTTAGATGTTTTAAAGCAAATATACTTTGCATATGTCCATTCTCATATTTCATACGCAATCTGTGTGTATGGTGCTACTTCAAAAGGAAATTTAAACAAAATTTTAAAAGTCCAAAAGAAAGCTGTTAGGATCATGTTGAAATTAAATCCCAAAGAATCTGCAAAAAACACTTTAAAGAATTGAATATACTAACTATCTATGGACTTTATGTATTTGAAACTATTATGTTTGTTATCAATCACCAAATAAATTTAGATAACCAAAACTCTCATAACTATAACACAAGGAAAAAAAAATGAACTAGTTCTTGATCACCATAGATTAAATTTATACACGCAAAAAACTTCTTATGCTGGAAATAAATTTTTGAGATATATTCCACAAAATATTAAATCATGTGTGATTAACGATCAAAATATTAAAAAATTTAAGAAAATCTTGAAGGAATACTTAATTAATCTTGCTCTTTACTCAGTTGAAGAATTAGAGCAATCAACGTGTGGATTAAACAGTTATTAAAGATGTCTTAGTATAATGTACCAACTTTAAGTTAAAATGCTGTAATGAAGTGACACTATTCATGTACAAAAATGTATATAATGAATAAAGATTTATGATTGATTGATTGATTGATTAAATATTTCCGTTGGAACCATAAACATATTCCGTTCTTTTACCAAATTTTTATGCAGTGTATCTCTTTTATAACATAATACGATTTTTATTGAAATTTCCACCCCCTGTTATTTTTAAAAACTGCAGATGCAAAACTACTGGTGAAATATACACCAAGATACCGGTAAAATAACCGATATCTTCTGTAGAAGTCTTAGTGAAATAAAGAGAAAAGCTATGAAGTGTTAAAATTTTAACCCCACCTACAAAATTTTTGAAGGTAACTGAATATTTTAAATAGTAAGCCCCATCCATTTTAATGTCAGTTTTGGATTATATACTTAATTAAACAGATTTTTATTATTTGAAATTTTCACTAAAACTAATGGTTAAGAAGCTAGAGGTAATTGAAGTAGTCAAGAATAAAAATGTTTTAAAATTACGTTTTAAGAAAATAATTACTTACATAATAACATGAAAGTTCTATAAATTTTATTTTTTTTGTTCGCCATATTCTAAAATGGATGTTACGAACATTAATGGATGATACGAAAATGATAATTATAACATACAAAATATTCTTAAAACATTTAAGACATTTAATTTTTTTAATATTTTTACTCTACGGATGTTTTCTATAATAAGACAATGAATGTTTGTTTAAAATTACTCTTATGGGATAAAAATGAAATTCATTGTCATTAGGTTTAAAGCATTTTTTTTATAAAAGTTTCTTTCAATTATGTATACGATGAAAAAAATACAATTAGTTAAAATAAAAAAACAACAAAATGTTTTTTTAATGAAAAAAAAAACATTGTGTTGTTGACGCTTGTTTTTCATTTCCGATTACAAACAATACGTATCATGCTTATAAAAAGTGTTTTAAATTATCAGTAGCAACAAAAACCCTAGTTATAATATTATCGATATTTCGATTTTTCCAAATTTTATTTGCCATATTTTGGTCCTTAGCCCATAAAAAAACCAATAATTGTAGTTTTATTAAAAGAAAACTTTTACTTTTTTGCGATAATATTGTTAAAGTGTAAAAAAGGAATAGAAAAAAATGAATGTGTCTTATTATTATAGTAAATTATTCAAGACATTTTCGAAACAAATACATTTTACGTTTAATATAGCGTATTGTTTTTTTTTCTACTAAAAGTTTTTAACAGTGTTATCAGTGACTAATCGGTCAGGAAATACTAGTAGGAGATAACATACAATAAGCTACCGGACGAAGGGTAAAGCAGTAAACATCCTTATTGTTATGATTCTTTTGTTTTAAAGCCATTTATTCCTCTCCCTTTGAATATCCCTGTTATTCCAAAGCTTTAAATGTTATCTTTTGTCCTGAAATAATGCCTTTCTCTCGTGATAGCCCCATTTATGTTATTTATTTTTCAGCTAAAAATACAAATTTCATCTCGTTTTGCCTAGTTTTACTATCGAATAAACAAGTATTTTACCACAAAAAGTTATGTCTACCTATCAAAGTTAGGTTATTTTTATGAATAGACTTTTTATATTGTATGGGTCATTTAGTCTGCCACCAAGTTTTAAGAATAAGAATATAAATTCTGCGGTTTAGAGCACCTGATTTAGTGTATGTAAAAACAAATCTCTAAAATACAAATATTGATCTCTCCTAATAGAGCTAAATCCAGGGTGCTAAGCCATTGCAGCCCAACTTCACTCGTACTATGCAGACCGATCAATCCTTCAATTAAGTACTCAGTGGGCATGTACTCTGCGGCTATGTGCTCCAAAGTTTGATATTCCGCTCCACAGTCGCATGACTGGTATTGTGTCATTCCCCATTTGTACTTACATTATTACATCTTCTCACTCCAATTAGGAAACGATTGAGAACAATCCACTGCTTCCGAGGAAGATTCATGCCACCTTCCGGGCTACGGTCGTGTCAACTATCAGAAGTTGTTCCGACCCTGGAAAGGTCCTAGGAGGAAGTCCAGCTTGTATATGGATGGTGAAGTTTGTGTCCATCAACTGGGAGGCTGTTCGCAGAGGTGGTTTTCGAGACCTCAATCGGCCTGCATTGCGCTTTGAGTTAACCACTAATTGCTTTCATGGTCCTGTATGGTAGGAAGTAGCTGGAATGTGTACACTCCAGCTACTTATACACTACTACTGATAACTAATGTTTCACTTATGCACTCATTAGGGAATATACTAAGATCTTATCTACTCCACGTATGCCCATCCAAATTACCACCACCGATTGACTGGGACGGTGGCGACGTCCTGTAATCCAGCTACTTGGAGGTCACGAATTGTGGATAGTTATAAGGGATAGCTTGTGGATGCGGTATTCCCTAATGGTGATTAACGTCCGCACTAGTGAATACTACTTCATCCATAAAGACGATTTAGACAATTTAGACCAATTCGTATATAAGAGGTCAAAATTGTGGTTTGTATCCCACGTTAAACTGTAGGTCCCTAGATACCATTGGCTGTTGGGCTATAAATTAACAGTCCTGTCTAAGGAGAATGTCGGCCTTAGTCAGTAACAAGACTACAAGATCGCGCCACAATCATAGTACACTCATCTCTAATTCATACTTGGCTTTAAACTACCTATTGAGTTAGGTCGTCATTTCAATTAAGGTATAAAGATACTGCGGACAGCATCCCAGTTGACGGACTCAAACTTTTCCGTCCATACCAACTGGACTGCGTTCTGGGAAGCTTTCCAAGGTCGGAATTGCTTTCCGATTGCTGACCTGACTTTAGCAGTAGGTGGTATGGATCTTCCTGGGAATGAGTGGACTTTACTCGATCGATACCGCACTGAAGTAGGAAGATGTATTTATTCAAAACACAAATGGGGAATGGCAGAAGATCAGTCATGCAGCTGTGGTGCGGAGTTCCAGTCTATAACTCACATCGTCACCAAGTACCCTTTGAGTGCTTTCCCGAAAGGGCTGATGGTCCTGCACTGTGCAAGTGAAACTGTTTTATTTTACCATGATTTTTTATATAAAAAGTATCATATGTTACTTACCTCTAAAAATATGTGTACAAAGTTTCACGATGATCGGTTAAGTAGTTTTCGCGTGAAAGTCTAACAAATAACAGGACTTTCACATTTATAGGATGTAATAAAAACAACGTTTAGAACGGCTAACCAAAATAGTAAAAAGTTTAAGATTGGCGACATTTAACTACCATACTATTGGCTAACGTACTACTTCTTTACACTTTCTTAAGAAAATAAACTTGACAAAATAATTAAAAATTTGAATCACTAAAAGTGCAGTGTTAGTAATTCCATTATTTCATACAGGTGAACCAGAAAATTCATAAAGTTATTCTTCAAAAAGTTATTTATGAGTTTTAACAATAAAAACCATTGTAAAATCTTTGTTAAGAATTGTTCAGAGAAGGCGATGGAAAAGGACGTTATGAATAGCGACGGTAGCTAATGGAGGCTGGAACTCACTAACGGCAACATTTGTCTTGATAATTGCTCCTTCTTAAGAGTTTTTATTCTAATTGCGTAATTTGTTCGTCAAAACTAACTGCGATTCTAATCGAGATAAATTGTTATTCGATTATCACATTAAGAGTAGTACAACCACTAATTATTTTGTATTTTCACACATTAGCCACTCATCTGTCTAAGTGCATTACATATTAACATATATTAAGCATACGGGAGTATGCTTAAATCTATGGTATTAGTAAGAAAGAACTTTTTTCACTATTTAGTTAAATTTGTATATTTACTAATCTTTTAAATTAAAATATAATACTTTTTACTGTTTTTATTTCAAAATTAAAAATATTTTAAAACTTCAAGTCAAGTAAAAGTATTTATTGTACATAATAATGAACAATATAACTGAAAATTGTGCTTTTAAATCAATGACATTTTTACGAGTAGCTTCGGATAATGTCTTCTATAACTAACCTAACTTGGTTTTAAATAATTTTTTACGTAATTTAATATAGATCTTTACAATATCTTATCATTGGTAAACGTCTTTGTCTCAAACTAATGCAGTGCTCATTCCCGCTTTTCCTTGGCATTTACCAATCTTCTCTATTGTATTTAGACCAAAAACAACTAAGTGCACCCATCCATATGCAAAAACCGAAGCAAATCCTTTTACTTTTAGAAAATAATTCACATGATTCGAATAAAACCGGAAAACCCCTTTTACTCTAACATCAGAGAAGCAGTACGCATGAAAATTATTATTTGCTTGGAAGAAAAAGGTATAAGTAAAAGCAAATACTTCAAGCAAGAGGTAAGAGGTGGAAAGAAAGTTTTTGAAATTCACATAATATGCATAAAAGACTAGCGTCACTTGTGAGCAAATAAATGCTTTGAATCTCAAGTAAATGAACAAGTTATTTAACTTGCCTTAATATAAATTTATGTTTCGTAACAAAGAGAAACTTTGGAGGCAGTTTCATTCCTGTAAATTGCTGGAAGTGTTTTTTTAGTTCGAATAGTTCAGTGGATCACTTATGCTCTGTTGTCCTGTCTCACAAGATGAAATTTAATAACTAAAATGTTAACTACAACTAGATAATAGTTTTCAGTTATATTTTCTAGTTATCATTATATTATTTTCCTCTTTATTATAACTATTACACGTGAAAAGTTTTAACTACAATTTGAAATACAATAAACTTGTTGATCACCGTAAAATGGGGGAATGGAAACAATAGGGTAAACAGAAACAAAACTTAAATGGATAATGAAAATTTTTTCTGCTCGGTGACGTTGTAGAGCGATATAGTGTTGCCAAAAAGTCGCCAATAACACTGCATTAGTGATTTCTGTTTCTCCCATTATAACAATGGGCTTTAATGTTTCCTTCTGTGAAAATTATTTTACAATATTACCATTGGTTCTGGATGTTTTATGATACATTATGTGTAAACAGGTTTTGTTGGAAAATTATATCTCCAAAACTTTTACTTGATTGATTTTACCAGTAATATTTTAATATAAAAAAGCTAGTTTATACAAAATATCTATAAACTGGAATGAGAATTCATACAATATCCAGTTATGTAAAGAACAACGTATCTCAACAAATAAATATCAATTCTTCAACAAATAATTATAAAAGGTTATAATTTGACATATTTTTACATTTAATTGTGTCTTTTAAAATTATCTGAAGTCAGACAGTTACGGATTACCTCCATAACTCAATCTGTAATCCTACTTGGCCTTCAAAATCACATTGAAAAGAACTTGTAAATTACTTAAAATTTAAATGAGAGAGGCGCAAGGCACTCTCACTCTGGCTCATCACCTTTACGCATTCCGCACCACAAAACAATGGTTTAAAACAAAAAGGCCATGGAAAGGACCTAGAAACAGTAAAGAACACGAATACAATATATTTCATGAGTGGAATAACAAGATTTGCTTTGTAAATGGAGTAAAGAAATTTAGTGTAGACAACATGACATAATATAAATGTTAATTTTGTTCAGTTTAACATTAAAGTTGAAAAAATCCTTTAAATAGGGGTAATTTACTGTTTATATCAATGAAATGTAACTTTAAAATGTGTCGTATTAAAATTTTCGTTTTAAATTGTGGATTGAGGTTTGATTTTTTTGTATACACCTTGAAGAGTACACCATTATTACACAAATACATTTCTCATGGATATTTCCCTTTATCTTCTAGTTAAAATATTCGAATTATATTCTTATTTGAAATATTTTAACAATAATTGTCATATATTTTTGTAGAATAGGTCAGCAAGCAAACATTAAGACTGGGTCGTGCCAAGTTGGGCGTCGCAAGTGTGAATTATATATCTCGCAGCACAATATACGGCATGGCTAGTGATGTAGGGTGCCATATATCTTGTAACATGCTGCGATTGAACTGGGACTCTAACTTATATCAGCTACTTGTATTACTTTCAAATTACAGTTAAGTAAGGATTTATCAAATTTAACATCTCTCAACGAATGAACTCTTTGTTTATTCTTGGTACAGTAAGTGGCTTAAAAAATCAATGGTTACAATAGAACATGATTAGGAGATATCAGGTCAAAAATATGACGCTAAAATTATTGTTTTGCATTTTTATAAAGTTTTGATGAGAACCCAAGATATTCTTAACGCTAAGAAAATGTTATAGATGATAAAAATGCAAATCCCCGGTTTAAAGAGGACGCTAAGCGAAACTTACTTTATGAGAGGCTTAACTTTTGTCAGCGTGAAATTGGATCCTGTCCAGGCAGGTCTTGTATTGTTTGGAGTTGTTAATCAGATACGGAATGTTGTGTAAAAATATTCAACAAGACTTCTCATCCAATTCTTTTTCTCTTGGTAATGAAATATATAAGATTCATGTATGCCCACTAGAGAAGCTACAATCGATTTTGTTTTTATTCATCTGGATTTACAGTGCTGCAAAAACATTTTAGTATAACATAAATATAACCTTTAGCTATAAATGTTTCATCCTAGGTTAAGAAGAGTGGTAATACTGATTTACCTATTATATGTCACTTATACTTTATGTACGCCGCACAAGATCGCACCACTGTAAATTGGTTTGAAACACGCCTATGCTATGAAAAGTCAATTCACGTTAGTGTATACAGTCAAAGATAATATGTTCGGTAAACATAAAGAAGCCAAATTCGAAATGTCTTTAATATATAATAAAAGAATATCTAAAATAACATTTATGATCGTCTTTACGTGCCTGCAACTTGTTAACAGGTAAACACAAACAGGACGATTCTAACATATTTTAATTCCTTTATTACATTTTAAGAACAAAATTCAACAAAAGTACATAGATTGTATGATACAGTATTTTCAATAAGAGAAATAAGGAAAAATGGTAAAATTTAAGTCGGTAGAGAAGTTAGTACTCAGAAAAATACTTTTAATTGTAACGGCCAAATTGAACATCGCGGTAGTTCTTCCATACTCATAAAATAAATTATTAAAAGTGCAATAGTTTGGCCACAAAACCAATTAGATTAATGCATTAAATAGGAAGTTAAAGCCGTGGATTACTGTCGGAGTGTTAAATTCTATTAGGACGCGTGATTCATTAAATAAATGACAAAAAATAGCGTTACAATTTACAACTTTGGAATCGATATGTTCGTGACAAATCCAAGCTTTATTTTTTAATCAAACGAACTAAATGTAGTTATTACAAAAAGAAAATTGATCAAGCTGAAGGGGATCCAAGAAAGTTCTGGGCTGTTGTTGGCGAAGTTTCTAGTCGACCCAGGCGCGTTGACGAGTTTGCGGCCGAGCATTTCATGCTAACAGCGGAGCTGTCACACCTTAACAGTCTAAGTCACAATTTCAACACTTTTTGCGAATGTAGGTGTAAGTCTTGCCAGCGCTAGCAAACCCAGTCAGCCGGCCCGAGGTGGTGGGTGCCGTCCTGGAACTGGAGCCCATCAATAAGTCGCAATTACCGTTTATTGAGATAATAAATAGCATTAAGGGGAATTCTGCTTCCGACTGGGACGAAATACCGTCATAAATAATGTGAATCTAAGCATCATAAAAGGGGAATTACCGAATCCAAAATTCAAAATTGCGAAAGTAATCCTAATCTATAAAAGTGGTTTAAAATCATCCATGAATAACTTTAGACCTATTTCATAACTAACAGCTGTCGATAAAATTTTAGAGAATAATTCATAAAATTTAACTTAGAAATTATTTAACAATATAGGGAAGGAATCATCACCGAATGACAGTATGGTTTCATGAAAGGTAAATTATATCAGACGCCTGGTTTGATGTTACAAAATGTATTTTAAGTAAAAATAATAACAAAAAATAAAGTTTTGAAAACGTTTTTGGACCTAGAAAAAGCTTTTGATTAAGTTGATATAAAAATTCTTTTAAAGAATTGGAAATGATTGGAGTGTAAGAAAATGCTTTAAAATGGTTTAATTATTATTTAAAAACCCCAAATAATTTGTCAAAATAAATGAAATCAGTAGTAATCAAACTAATGTAGCCTATGGTGTTAATCAGGTAGCACTTTGGGTCTTTTATTGTTTCTAATCTATATTAATAACAGCTGTGTCTTAAAACCTTGTTAATTTAGATTAAAAGAGAATAAGGAGATTATTTTTACAGTCACTTCCCATCACTATAATACAACAAATAGGTTAATTTTTTGTTTTAATGTCCCAAAGATGAAAACTACAGCCGAACAGTTTGACTCTTTTTATATAGCACATCCACTTTATAGAAACCTTCCCAAAGATATAATTATTTCAGAGTGTGACAGTGTCTCTGTTTATAAGCGGAAGGCGGAGGAGTGGCTGTCCAGCATCGGCCCAGCGGCTGCTGAGACAATACTGCAATCACCCTACATGTAAACATACATCGGATGTTCTGATGTTATATAATAAATTACAATTAACATTTTTTTCCTTTTCGCGTTGTTTTTGGCGTAAGAATAAATGGATTAAAGTGATTCTAAATTCCACAATTTTAGTGTTAAATTTCAATTCAAGCTCCATTTTATTTTTAATTTGGTTATATACGTTTTTTCTTAGTGTATTATTTCATTTTTGTGTTATTTATATAGAATAGAATAGAATAGAATAGAATAGAATATACATTTATTTTCTCAATTACAATTACAATAAACATACACTTCTTAAAGATATGCAGCATATTTATCACAAAAAATTAAAATAAAACTTACAACAAAAATTATTCTAACTGAGAAAACAAAATAGGGCCTCATTAGGCAAAGCCTGTTTTGAGGTTCCTGCACTTTTATTTAATTTCAAATAGCGATCAGAAATATGACACAATATGAAAAAAATTAAATAATGACGGTCTTACCATTTTAATTAAAATAAGCAATACTTTAAATAAAATATACAATCATGCCGTATGTATTTACACAATATTTACAATTAATTAAACAAAATAAAAATTGACTAAAAATAAATGTTTTATTTTTTTCTTTATTAAGAACTAACAATAACTATGGTTTGAAACTTCAAACCGCGCACCGCACTTATGCCACCAGGCGGCTGTTAGCCCCCATCCCAGGGGCTGTCAAAGCTCATTGCATGCAATGCATAGTCCCTGAGTGGCACAGCCCTCCATAGTGCGCCCTTAAAATTACTTAACTCCAAGAAAAAAAGGGAAAAAACATTGACCATGTAACGTAATAATATTTTTAACACTGTATTTTTAGGAATTGGTCTATATCATTAAGTTGAAAAAGCCATTTACTAACTTTTCTTAGAAACTGGCTAATATTGAGTGAGTTTTTCACATTCTCAGGTAGTTTATTAACAATTCTCGGTGCAATAAAACTGAAGGTTGTTGTGTAAAACTTATTCTTTGGTCGAGGAACAACACACACATTGACTCTTCTAAGTTTATTCCTGTAATCTGTGCTATTTTGGGAGAAATGTCGGTTGTGACTATAAAAAAGTTTGAGCACTTTATAAACATAAAGATATTTTAATGGAAAAATCTTTTGTTGAATAAAAAGAGGTCTAGATGGTTCAAACTTATTTTTGTTGGAAATGATTCTTAAAATATGTTTCTGCTGAATAAAAATTGGTTTTGTGTATGAATCGAATGTATTACCCCAAAAAACTATGCCATAATCAATTCTACTTTGCACCAGAGCGAAATATAAAATGCGTAATACTTGGGTGTTGCTAAGATCTTTTAGAAAATAAAAATATCTCAAAATATTATTAATTTTGTCTTTGAGTTTTTTTATATGAATTTTCCAGCCCAGCTCTCTGTCTACATGAAGTCCCAAGTACTTAATATCATTTGTTTTCTCAACGAATGCACATTTCAAATTACAAAATGTTTGATCAACTAAACATTTTGCACACTTGTATTTGATGTCATCAACAAATATTATCTCTTTTTTTAAGTTAAAATTAATGTACTTTGTCTTTTCCGGACTTAGTAACATATGGTTCGTGGTGAACCACCATTGTAGAGCTTCAAGATCACTATTCATGTCTTGTTCTATGGATGCCCAATTGTTTGCAGTGTAGCATAAAGCTGTGTCATCAGCAAAAGAAGTTAAATTGCCTTTAAATTTTGCCCCACATAGATCGTTTATATAGATAATAAAAAGAATTGCACCAAGAACCGAGCCTTGGGGTACCCCACTTTTTATGACTCCCATATCACTTACAGCACAATTAATCCTGACACATTGCTTTCTATCCATCAGGTAATTTTTGAACCATTTGTGCGTAGTTCCCCTTATACCAGCATCATATAACTTTTGTAGCAAAATATTATGATCTACTGTGTCAAAGGCTTTTTTGATATCTAAAAACAAACCACTAACACTTTTACCTTCGTTTATGTTCTTAAAGACATCCTCCATAAAATTCAACATAGCATCTTCGGTATTCATACCAGATCTAAAACCAAACTGTTTTTTACTAAAAAAATTTGTTGTTTCAAAAAATTTTAGTAATTTTTGTTTCATTAATTTTTCAAAAATTTTTGCAAAGCTTGAAAGCAAAGAGATTGGCCTGTAGTTGTTACACAGAGTTTTCGACCCACTCTTAAAAATTGGTATTACTACCGCATTTTTTAAGGCAACTGGAAAGATTCCACTTGAGAAGCTTGAATTTACTATGAACAAAAGAACATCCAAAATATTTAAATATATTTCTTTGATTAGCTGAGTGCTAATACCATCAATTCCAGGAGAAGTGTTATTTTTCAAAGACTTTACTATAAAACTTAATTCGTTTGGCAAAACTGCATCTATAAAAATTGATCGGACTTGAGTTTTTTTAGGAAAAATGTTTTTGAGTGGCATGGAAGAGAAATTATCCAGATTGTTACATATTTTATCTAGATTCAATTTTCCCACTATGTCTAAGAAAAAAATATTAAATTCATTGGCAATAGTTAAAGAATCCTCAACTAAAACATCATTTATTTCTAATCTTATCCCTTTATCATTACTTCTAGATTGCCCAGTTACTTCCTTTAAAGTTTGCCAGGTTGCCTTAGAATTACCCATACATTTTTCAAACTTTTGTTTGTAAAAGTTGTCTTTCAGTTGCTTTATCTCTGTGTGCAGCTTGTTTCTGAAACGTTTATAATAATTACTTAAGTTTTCATTACCTGGATGACTTCTAACTAATTTGAAAATATGATTTCTTTTCTTTATTTTGTTACAAATAAAATCGTTCATCCATGGTTTTAACTTTTTTAATAATCTATTACTGCTTTTTACTTCTATTTTATATTGTTCAATATTTTTTTGCAAAATATTATAAAAAATGTCAAAAGCAACTGAAGCGTTAGATTCGTTGTATACATCAGTCCAGTCAGTATTCCCTAACAGCTGATTGAGCCGCTCATAGTCGACGCGGCGCCGTGGAGGGGGAGGGGGAGGGGTCACCAGTGGTTCGCCGCTCGCCGCTCCTACAGCCGCGGCGACGTCGACCACAACTCTTATCAGCGAGTGATCGGTGATGCCAGCATGAAGTACAGCCGCGTCCACGGCTACCTTGGACTTGGAACCAACTCTGACAAACACGTGGTCTATACATGTTGCAGACTGTTCCGTGATTCTAGTCGGCTCATTAATTAGACTTTCCAAACCATTACTAGCTAACAACGTTTTATAATCATCAGTTGAAATGTTAAAACTATCCAATAAATTTATATTAATATCACCAACAATAAATACATTTTTTCCTTATTAATAAAACTATTAACATTATTAAAATATGATTTTAATTCATTTATAAAATACTCTGCTTGGTTGAAATGAAATCGATATAAAACAAACAAACAGAACTGTTGACCTGAGTGACGGAAAGTTACAGACAAAGCGTCTGCAGTTTTAAAATCAATCTTACTACAATCTACATCAAAAAAGCTATTCTTGAGGTATACAGCAACTCCTCCTGCTCTATAATTATTACTACATTTTACATACATTTTATAATCAGGAATTTCAAATAAACATGCTTCTTCAGAGTTAATCCAAATTTCCGATAAAACTATCACTTCTGGTACATAATTATACAAAGCTAACTCCGCAATAAATGGATCAAAATTTTTCCTCAAACTTCTAATGTTTTGGTGAAAAATTATAAACTTTTTACGTGCCTCTATTTATTAATGGTTTTGAAAAGTAAAAATATTTTTATATGATTGAAAATTGTACACAAAATAAGTAAATAACAAATGGAAAATTTACAAAAAATTACAATTTACAAAAAAAGAAAGGTTTCTGTTGTAACATTGGCAGAATTAAAATTTAAAAAATGTAAAAAGAGGAACAAAATTACGATGTTTTGTTTTTGTGATCGTTCAGTCTTAGCAGGAGAAAAAAGTACACTTACACGATCTGTTCGAGGTCAGCTTGACAGTTCACCTGAATCACCGCTGATCCATCTTCTTTGCGCAGAAATATCTTTCCTCCGCGGACCCAAAGGTGTCGGAAATTCTTATCTTTCTTGATTTGCCGAGCCGCCGCCAAGAGACGCCTCCTCGCAGGTGTTAGAGCTTCATTAATATACACCATCTGGTCCATAGACATGTTCATGTGACGTGTGGAAAGATTTCTCTTCACACGTCGTTTCCGCAAAAATTCCTCTTTATCAAGCCTCCGTACAAACTTGACTATGATTCCAGGCGGTTTATTGTTTGTCCCAGTTTTATTACCCAAGCGATGGCAGGCGTCTATTATAGTTCCTGGATAAAGTGAGAGTGAAATCGTGGTGACTATGGACTCTTCTTCACACACAAACCTAGTTGTCTTGTGAGGCATAGTTTCCTCCAAGGAGTAATTTATATAAATGTACAATGTAAGTTTTATAGAAGTGTACGTATTACAATACGTCTTGAAATCTTGTCTTGTCTTGTATTTTATTGACAAAAGTTGACTCGATTGTTTGTTAATAAGCTTCTAAGAGTGTTTCTGTACATATTTTACAGTTAATTCTTGAACTAATCCAGTAAATTAGGTGATTACTTAGACGGATCTGGCCATTACACCGACACCGAATCCCATCAGCCTGTAATTAGTATTCATGAGACTGTTCTTAAAAACCCTCTTGGGGCAAATTGAGACTTAAAAATTAAAATGAAAAAACCCCACTTTTTTATTTGTAAGTTTGTTATATAAACATTTTTAATTCCACTATATTACAAAATAAGATGATATAATATTTAAACTAACATCTACTAAGTATCGCACACTAAACTAATGTCACGTGTTGAAAAATTGTTCCTCATGAAAAACAGCTTTAACGATAAGTTGAAAAAAAATGGGTGGACAGGAATAAGACCAGTATATACATATAGCGTTCCGTAGAAAAAGATAAACATATCTTTAGTGTAGACAACAATGCAAACATAATAAGAATAACAACCAAAAATGTTTTTGAAATAATGAGACAAACCATTAAGAATTAATTGAGCGGAGCGATCGAAGCGAGCGAAGCTCCTATACTACACTCTGGCTTTTTATTTACAAGTACTCCTCCTGAACGGCTGGAGTGATCCTCACGAAATTTTGCTCGGTCAAAGTAACCATCTATGGGAAGGTATAAATCTGAAATGGTTCAAATCGGACGTAAGGGTTCTGCCCTACGGCCCTTTAAAGTTACCATGTTATTTTAATATGAGAAATATTTTATTTGGTTTGTTTACTGTGTGTAGATTATACAACTCGCCTACGGCTCGATGGGGGCTCCGCCCCCATGCCCCCTTATAGGTCGCCCTAATTCTGTAGAATAATTAAAAGTCAAGTATGAAGGGCCTAACACCGTAGGTTATTACACGGAAGAGCTATAAATTAAAGACAGTAACAAAACGGTTTAATACACAAAATTCACAATCAATAGTAAAAACAGCTTTAAAAATCTCCTGTGTAACCGTTATAATACCCCTTCATAAAAATTGAAATTGAAATTTTGAAATTGGGCCCTTTTTAAGAGTGAAGGGGATTAGATGCTACAAAATCTCAATGGGCCAAGCTTGTAGAGCATCCTAAAATAATATCGTTCTGACAAACATATATCGGTATGGCAGCAATTTTACCGGATCAAACAAAATTACAAAAACTATAAATTAAAAAATGTTAATAATTTTGTATTTTTTTTAACAACTACTATACTGAAATTGGCCAGTGGCTGCTCCTATAGTAAGACCTAGATATGGTCACAGTATAATCTAAATTTGTGGCTTCTATGTGCCACAACAGTAAACGACGAATGTTGAAGTAGAGCAATTGTTGTGAAAGAATTTCGATATCGTGAAAGTACGCTCCTTTTCAAGGGTGAAGGGGGTGAGATAGTGCCAAATCGCAAAGGACCGAACTTGTAGAGCGTCTAAAATAGAACAAATTACTGGTGAAATATAAATCAATATGGCAGTAAATTTTTCAGTATAAAGTAATTTACTAACACTTTACATGGCAAAATGTCAATCATTTCGTGTTTTTTCAATTGTTTTGGTCTTAACTTTGATTGAAATAGATCAATGGCTGCTATAATAGTAAGAACTAGTTGGATCTATAATATTTATTAAGTTTGAGGCATCTGTGCGCCATAATAGTAAATAAATATTTAAAAATAGCGAATTGTTTGTGGATAAATATATAACGTTTGAAATAAGGGTGAAGGGGGTGAGATGCGCCAAAATGTCTTAGACCCAAACTTTTAGAGCGTCCATAATAGAATATAGTAAAGGCAAAACATATATCAATATAGCAGTATATTTACAAAGTTAAAGTGAATTACGAACACTTTACATGAACAAATGTTAAGAATTTTGTGTTTTTACATTTTTTTGGACTAAAATTCGATTGAAATTGGCAAAAAGCTACTACTATAGAAAGAACCTGTTGAGGTCATAATATAAATAGAAATTCATGCATATATATATTCCATAATAGTAACTAAAAATAACAAAATAGCGCAATTAAAAAAAAAATTTTTAAATTCTGAAAGTACACCCCTTTTTGAGAGTGAAGAGGGTGAGATACGGCAAAATTGCATAGGACCGAACTTGTAGAGCGTCTAAAATAAAATATAATACTGGCTAAATAATATATAAATTTGCAGTACATTTGCTAGAATAAAGTAATTTACAAACACTTGACACGAAAATATGTTAAGAATTCATTGTATTTTTAATTTTTTAGACTTAATTTTGATTAAAATTGACCAATGGCTGCCACTATGCTAATATCTAACCAAGGCTAAAATATGTACAAAATTTCAGGCATCTGAGTGTCATATTAATAAATAAAAAATATTAAAATAGCGAAATTTTTGTAAAAAAATTCAGAAATTTTGAAAGTACGCCCATTTTTAAGGGTGAAGGGGATGAGATACAGTAAAATGTCATAGGACTTAACTTGTAGAACTTTTAATTCCCAACCAACGATTTTCCCTCAGATTTGAGCTAGGACCTCTCCTTCAAAAGTTATAGCGAAAATAGAAAACCCTTACATATGCAGTTTACCGATGTCATCCTTTTTTATTTTTTTGAGGGGGTTAAAATTTGAAAATTCAATGTTTTGGGATTTTTCCTTCGTGTTGACCATACAAACGACTTGTGTACAAAATTTCAAGTTTCTAGCTCAACCGGAAGTCCAAAATACTTTGTATACATGATCAGTCAGTGAGTGAGTCAGTTTCACATCGGGTTGTATAGTTATTAGATTGTTATAAGGATCAAATTTAATTGCAGACTGTTACTATCAGCTGTTTGTCAGTACAGTAGTTTTATGTGAAATTGTTGTTTTGTTTATTTTAGTTGTTTGTTTACGTGAATGAAATGCAACGTTTACGGAGAGGAGGTGCAAATCTTGGACGACGCACCATTTAATATCTTGTAAACATATAATAGCCCGTCGCAGCAAACCTGCGTAATCAAAAATTATTAGAGTATTGCAGACTTGTGGCGAGTAAGGGCAGCCAACAACCTCTGGTGACAAGTGTGTGCAGCGAATGAGCCGACCCAAAAGGTGAGTGAGCGTAGCGAACAAGCTAGCTTTGTATACCTAGTTATTGATGTATGTAGTTAAAAATATTTGGATGTTGATAATGCTATTATCACATTAGATCCTATAGGAGAAGTGTCTGTAGCAATGTACAACGTGTCCCAAAACAACTGAACAACGTTAACGTTTGGTAAAAACTTTTTAGGCGTACATAAATTAATTTCAAAACTGCCAAATTTTAAAAAGG
This sequence comes from Neoaliturus tenellus, assembly GCA_030545055.2. Lineage (NCBI taxonomy): Eukaryota > Metazoa > Arthropoda > Insecta > Hemiptera > Cicadellidae > Neoaliturus > Neoaliturus tenellus. The sequence continues at coordinate 27,416,366 of CM061536.1, forward strand.
AACTCTTAATTTTTCAACATAATTTGAGTGTAAAAGCTAAACAGTTATTGTCCCTCAAATAATTTAATTAAAAGCTAAACCTAAAATAAGGAATTCTTAATGAACATTCAAGAGAAAAATCTGTTTTTAAATAGTACATTGAAATAATATCTTATAAATTGTTGCAAAAGAATATTTAGAACAGGCTAGGGTCGATGTTCCATTATTGGACCTCATCCAATCCTAGTACAATTGACTAAGAGCATAATCGTTGAATAGGAATAATAAACCGTTACTTGTTAGGTAAAGGTATAGGCATTGGACTGGTAAAGGCCTATACAGGTAAATGTGCAGAAAACTACGGATTTGAGTTGCACTCCAAATACTAGCCTACACTTACACTCTGTTATTTTTTCGTTTAGAGTTTTCTTAAAGACCAATTTACTAGTCAAAAGTCTTCAATATTTGAGATAAGAACAAATGTAGCCCTCAGAAACATCACTGATGAAATAGAATTCGGTGTGTTCGGATTAAACAACCGCATTGACAAACTTTTTTTCCATAAGCGGGAGCCATGTTGAATTTTTGAAATAAAAATATCCTAAAAGACTTGAATAACCCATTTATCTTACATTTATAAAAAAGTCTTAAAAGCCTCTTCATAAAATTTTATACCACAACAAAGTTGTTAGTTTTTTTTTTTTTTGCACAATGTGTTTTTAATTCAATTTCAAAATCTAGTAGGTAGATTTTGTTTAAAATTTGGATTAAGAGTTTTTGCCAATAAACGTGTAGACACAGTTTGAATAACAGGAAAAATTGTTTTATAGGATAAAAATATTTTTAAATTTTTAATTTGAACTAGGGTCTTATAGTTTACAATTTTGATAACGAAATTACAGCAAAACATACACATAAATGCAAGAACGATACTTTTATACGTTGGTTTTAAGACAATTTTTACCTGTAAAAACTATGAGTGATGGAAACTATGTTGGTGGAAACTAAATACATTTTAGTATGAAATTATAACAAAAGTAAATTAAAACCAACGAGCAAGGCTCAGTCTACAGGGTAGGACTACTTATCTATTAAGGAGAGTTTTAAATAAATACACATAGATAAATTTAAGCATAAAACGCTCCAACTTTTATGAGATTCAATTTTGCTGATGTTGAGTTTTGCTTTAAACTAATACACATTAGGTTTTAGATACTACTTAATATTCTAGTAATTAAAATATTAAATCATACAAAAAATTTAGTCCGTGCAAAATTCCATAACAAATTTGTTAAGAAGGCAAGCTAAACCAATCCTATCCTATCCAGTTATTCCCTTGTTGTTTCGGAATTACCAGTTAGAGCAACACTTTTAACACGCAGGCCGCTCAACCCAGGCAAACATGATTAACAGAGTCTAAACACAGCCGTGTAGTCTCGTTCAGGCTTTATGTTGATAATGGGTTTTGGTTGACATTAGTTTGAGCTTCATTTTGCTTACTTATGCTATGGTTTCATATTTTATATTATTCAATTATCTCAATTGGTTTATTTTACTGTCAATACAAATCATCATTGCTAAAATTATCGTATATTATTGACCTTAATTATACCAGTTTATACAACTAAGTCATTACTTATTACGATGACACTTTGCATTTTTGTTGGTGATGGTGAGTTCATATTATTGTTTAGTATATCATTGCGGACATTTTCCATCACTAATTAGTAAAACAAATTAACTACTTTTTGGAATCTGATCCTACATAGAACTTTAAAAAAAGTTATTCGAAACAGACCAGGCGAACTCAAGAAGTCCGAAGCCAAACCTCAAAACAGTAAAAAGCCCCAAAAATAAATAAAACACTAATAAATGCACGAATATAAACAGAAAACTGTAAAAGCTGTCAAAAACAAAACACAAAAAAATTAACAGTTTACAAAAAAGTTTCTTGAATTTTTTTTACGTAATTAGTGATCGAAAGTGTTAATAAACAATAACACTTAGCATGTCGATACAATAAATGTCTTATAAACGTACGAGTATTGACATTTTGCAGTACAATACTGATTTAATGTTCGTTCCTGATATTAATATGTTCAAGTAAGTGACAGGAATGTCTTCATATTTAATTGTATTCTAATTTGTAACTTGTTCTTAGTTTTTGTTTATAAGTAATATCATCATGTTCGATCATATCTTTAAGTTAGTTTGTAAATATAACTTTAACTTTACCAGATAGCTAAACCCTAGTATTGATAAGAGTTGATAGAACCGTGATTACGTATTACTCAACCAAGTCAACAATATTTTAAGGGTTCAAATGAACAATCCACATAAAACATACTGCAAAACCATTTAAATTCTAGATCATTTCAAAAACATATTTATTTTTTAGGTATTTATTAGTGTAATTAATTATACTGTTTATTTTCAATTTATATCAGGGGTTATTTTTTGCTTTTCATTTTGTATGAAAAATCTTAATTGACTAACTTTAATAGTAAATAAATGTTGTTCTTTACAGCTTTAAGGTATTGACTAAAATAATCTACAATATTGTCATATACCACTCATTCATGTATCAGGGAATCTCCATAACCAGAGGGTATAGAGGGTTGAAATTTTGCATGGACGTTCCACTTGGCTCAAAAACGCTCACTAAAATGGTTTTGCAAAATTTCTTCAGGTCTCCGGCCCACAGGACCTAAAAATTTCTATCTAATGTCATTCTTATGACCAATTTTTAGTTCAAATCAAAGCAACAACGAATCTGAAAAACTATGTGACCTCAAATGTTAAATTTTGGATGGGCGTTCTTTTAGCTTATAGATGCACACTAATAAACGGTTTAGCAAAATTCCATCATGGCTCCGTCACACAGGACTTCAGAGTTTCTATGTAATGTTATACTTATGGCCAATTAATTTTGATATGAATCTAGGAAAAGATCGAATCTGAAAAACCAGATTATCTAAGGGAATTATTTGGAACATTTGGAATGGGAGATCCACTTCGCCCATCGGTGCTCAATAAGAAACGCTCTATGAAAGTACTTTCAGGGCTCCGCCCTACAACACTCCCCTAATAACTTACTCTAGAGCCAATAGAATTGAAATTTGGCGTGGTCGTTCCTCTTTGCTCATAGGAATTTGCTAAGAACGGTTTTGCAAATATATTTTTTTAATTACTCTAGATCATATGGCGTTTAAATTTGATGTTGACGTTTCTTTTGACTCATATTTACTCACTAAGAAACACTTTTACAAAATATAGGTTTTGAAATAATTTAAGGCTCCGCACGACTGTTCTTCAAGATTACATTGGGCCTACGGGTTGAAATTTGAAGTGGAATTTCGTCTTTACTCATTATATGCTCACTAAGCAATTGTTTTGAAAATTTACTTTTTGAAGTCCTTTAGGATAAACGTCCCTTACAGGACTTCAATATTAATATAGGACATATGATTTTGAAATTTAACATTTTCGTTCTTCATTGCTTACTAAGGTTTTAAAAAATTCCATGCTCTGCTTACACCTCTTCCATGTCTTAATATAATTCTTAAAGAAGAAGATTTCGTTGCTCTCTAAAGAGATTTTATTACATGTATAATAAATTTAATCACGGGTGAGGCCGTGACGGGCAACAGCCAGTACGGTATATTTAATGAATGGGACGACCTTAATAGGTACTACTTAGCCTCTTCTAACGGTTTCAGGCAATATATAACTGATAAAGAGCCATTGATAAACCTAGAAAAGCCCTGGTAAAACTGCCTAAGGAATAAATTAGGTAGTTACTCGGGCTTAAATTACTATAGGATTAGATTGAGTATGTCTTAGTAAACCTTAATCTACCTTTTGTGAAACTTATGGCTTTCTGTTCTATAAAAAGTTTTTAAATTCTCATTTGTTTTTCTGACTTTGGGTTAAAAATGAGTAGTAAGTATTTTTCTCCGTATTATATCAAACTAAATAGTTTGAAATCGTTATAATATCTACTACATTGTTTTGATTTACCCAAATAAGTTATAGTTGTATAGTCAAGGGTTTCATGTCGATATGTTATTATAACTTACAATTTAATGGATTTTTTAACATTGTTATAGTTAAAGGAGGATTTATTGTAAAATACAATCTCAAAATAAAATAATATAATAATGAAATAGTATTTTACTACTAGTCTTGAGTGCCACCTTTTCGAGTCGACATTAGTTTTTGCAAGAATAATCCGAATGCAGAACACAATTTAAATATTACTTCCGAGACCAATGGAAGTGACCAAGAATTTGTTGTATTTAAACAAAATCAATAGTTTGTTAAACATATTTTGCTTTTAAGATGTATAAAATATTACCACATGTGTAGCGGAAAACACTCTAGATACAATTGGTTTTATTGGAAAATATATATTATTAATTGGAAAAGGTAAACACATAGGCCGCGATACAAAAATGACTATCAACAATCTTATAAAAATAGACAAGCCCCTAACAAAAAAACCGAATGTTCTAAGATTACCAATTTTGTAATTATCTATTGAATTTTAAATTAGCCCATAATATATATCATCAGCGATATTATCAGTGCTGAAATGACTATGGTTGGGTCAACCTAAAGATTTTTACTTTTTCGAATCGTGATCCAGTAGTACCAATAAATAACAAACCACAACAATATTTACTGGTAAATCAAATTTAGGGTTTAAGTCTAATGGAAAAAATTTTAAATAAACATTTAAAAAATGAACATTATAGTTAATATTATAATTAAAAACTGAAAAAAAACATGATATTAAATGAAAACCATTTCAACTTTTGCTAGGAACGTATTCCAGCAGAAAAATGTACTAAACCTAAAGATAAATCACCCACGGTGTCAGCACGTTTGGGTTCACGATTGTTGTTCCTTATTGCCTTCTAAATTGAATTTTGCAAAAAAGTAGCTGTAGTATTAGGTCTGTTCTTCAAACGTTGAGAAGAAAAATCAACCAACACTTTAAAATATAACTTTATTCATAACATGTTATGTTTTATAGAGTTATTGTTCTGCTTTATAGCTAAATATTTCTTGAAAAATAATAAAAGAACAAGTTTTGTTGTTATGTTATAACAAAAGTTGTGTTTTTCAAAATAAATGAACATCTGTAGGCTTAATATTGAATTCTACATACTAAAGGGGGTTTTATCATACAAATTTAACTAGCTAATTTAAAAACATGTACGTTTAAACGGCATTACAAATATATATATATATATATATATATATAAAATAAAATTCAAATGGTCAAGCCTTGAAATTTAAACATCAAACAGTATTTATTTGAATGTTTCCAGTTTTACCGGAACACACAAAAATAAGAGTAAAATGTGTTTCTGGCCTTTTAATTAAAGTCCTATACAAATCTTCTGCATGCGCCAAAAGATTTAAAGTCACTGTATTCACGTTTTAAGACCTACATGTAATGTGATTACCACATTACATAAAAATGTAATATTTTATTTGGTGTGTCAATATTGGTTTATATATTTATGGTACAACAAATAAAAAATATAATAGTTTATAAGACGTTTCCCCACATAATTTAATGAACTCAATTAAGTAAAGATCTTATTTATGTGTCGCATTGCATGGGACATAAGCTAGGGCTTAGTCATTGCGCCTTAATATTTTACGGGGGTAAGAGTTTATTAGTTAATCTATAATATTAGTTTCCTGTGGAATCGAAAAGATACAAATGTATGGTAAAGTTTTTTTTTTTTATCAAAGAACAAAAAATGGCCTGAAAAAATACACGAAATATATTTTTTTTCATTTTAAACTTCTATGCTACAACTTCAATAGTTCTCTAAATGGTTTAAAAATTTAATTTTATAAGCATATAAACAAGTTTATTTTATCATAAACTTTTTCTAAATTTTACAATTACAATATACAGAGTGAACAACTTAAACGTGTCACCCTTGGCATATTCTAAACTATGATATTTTAGAGAAAACTTTATACGGTAAGATCATCTATTTTTAAGGCAATAAAAAATGTATATTCCATATTTTGTAAATGTCCACCATTTTTCAATATGACGGCTGAATAAAATTTTTTTAAGGAAACACCCTATATATTTTATGGTGTTCTTTTTAAATCCCCATATAATACTAACACTTCTTTCATTCTTTGACATTACTTTCTGAACCTAGCTGTTAGGGAGCTAGAGGAAATTGAAGTTCATTTTTAGTTCCCTGAGAAACATGGACAAAATTTACCTCTCCATATCTCTGAAACCACACATTAAAATAAAAAATACTCAAGAATGAAAAATATCTATAATGTCTATATTGTATATTGTCGATTCGCCTATTTTCCAGGTAATAGTAGCAGTAATATACGATGAAATCAAACAATATTCTGTGTAAATCAGGTGATCACATTACCAAATTTAATTTGTCTAGAATAAAGTAGTGTTTGCAACGATTTTATTCAACATTTGAGAAACTCGAGAGATATTTAGGACACTCGCTTCGTTCTAGTTCTAACTCACATATCGTTTACAAAATGAAATGATTATTTTAGTAAAAAGAAAATCACAGACGTTAGCAATAGTTTCATTCAATGACAAATAGTGTAAATGAGTATGTGACTCAAGATGAAGCATAGCAGATTCAAAACTGTGGTATCACATTGAATGTACTGTTTTAAAACCTATTGAGGCTAATTTCATAGTAATTACAATGCAAATAAGTTCACTTTCCAAATACACGCACGATATTATATGAAATTAATTTATTGTGCGAAATGGACTGATTTACGGTGGTACGGTAAACAATTGTTTAATTAATTATATAATCAGTATTTTGCTGAAAATCACCTACAAAACATCAACCAGTAATAATATAAAACTCAATTAATTTATTTTAAGTTTGCCTAGTATGCATTAGTTATCATTTATATCACATGTTCACAATTACTGTTTTCAAGGAGACAGCGTAATTTTTTGGTAAAGTTATGAATTAATGATTTGAAATTGATTTGTAAAATAATATAAATCAATTTAACAAAAACTTTTTTTTAATTGAATACATTTCAGAATAATATAAAGAAAAAAAGATCACTTACTTCTATAAATATAGGCCTACATAGATTTTTTATTATTTTAATTTTCTTAAAAGCATATTAATATACAAAAACAAAATGATTTATAAATGAACTAAAACTTAAATCTGATTGTTATAAGTAGTTATGACATATAAGTATATAAGTCATAGTTATAAGTAATACTCTCCTAATTTAAATATACTTTCATGTATTATATTTTCTCCTTCAGGAAGCGAAAGTATTACAAGGGCTTGTTGGGTTAAAGTGCCGTTTTATATTAATGTGCATTTAAAGTTGTTTTGAGAATAAAATATAGCACAAAATATACCATATTCTTAAAACAATTCTTAACCTTGTCACCACAATTCTTATTGTAAATGTGAAGTAAATTTTAAATTGTCTATTGTAAATAAAAAAAAAAATAATATGTTTGCATTAATCAGTAGGAGTAAAATATGATTTTAAAAACATAATAGACAAGCTTACAAGTATAATTTCTTTTAAAACACTTAGCTGTGAAAACTTTTTCACAAAAAAAAAAAAAAAAAACGTATACCGTCGAATGTAAATCTACTATTTTACAATTGAATATTCACATAGTTGTAGTTGGTTGGTATTCATCTAAGACATGTTAGGGGTCGATGTCAGCTACAGGATCATTACAGATGACAATCTCGACTCAGCACTTCATCTGACAACAAGCAAGCCTCTTCATCTGTCACACACAGTTATATCTAGCCTCCGTAATGATTTGTGTATACAATTTATTTAGTTTTACATTCCCTGTTCATTAATTAAAGAACAAAGTACAATGTTGTAACAATGTGTACTCTAAGTAACTTTAAACTAATGATTCAACCTTACTAACTGAATATAAATGTTTTAAATGATTTAATCTGTGAATCAGGAAATGGTATTTTCTGTAAGGATTTATCACTTTCTAAAATTCAAACTCTAATTGTGGTGGATCTTATTCTATTAGGCCTACGTTGTTTCAATACTTGAAATATCAAACTATGTCCCCGATGGGTATGGTATTAACAATAAAAGGGGTCGGAGAAAATTAAGACAAATATTTTTTTTCTAAAGTGCATGTTAAACAGTAACATACAAACGCAGAATATAAAAAAATATGTTTATATAGTGATAATAAAATTAATTTTCTTTAAAGGTAAAATATAATTTTAATTTTAGGTTTATGAGTCACAACACTTGAAGATAAAATTAATATTTAAAGTTGATATTAAATGAATATCAAACTAAATACTACAAATATAAAAAAAATGTAATGTAATTTTTATTTAAACTCTAGGCACCTTTTTTAACTATACCTATTTCAAAAGCAGCAATTGTTAAATGTTTGATTTGACTTCCTAACCACAACGTACAAATTGAACGTTTTCAAGAATGGTTATAGCAATTCTGTTAAAATTTAAATTGGAATGCCGAAAATTCGACTTTTTTAATTCTTTGCAGTTAGACAATGTACAATTGCATTGCAAATGTCATAGAAATAGAAAATAATAATAAGACCAATGGAAGTCATCTTTGTTAATATCACTGTATCACTTTTTAACAGGTTCACCATTTTCGTCAGTACCGTACCGAAATCCAATACGCGGTAACACTTATAATTTCTTTATCCCAGCGAATAATCGTGAACTCCTCAACAGGACGCTTGACACCAAAAGCTTCTTCAATCGAGTTTTGAATTGGTTTTAATTTTGAGCATGTTTGATACCTACAGGGAGTTTATTTAGAATTTTCATTCTGAACTGCGAAGACGAATGAGTAAGGGTAACACACGTAGAACACAGTTCTATGTTGTGGCACTCCAAGATTAGCCCTACCCTAGTATTTATAGTGGGAGTATTGATATCTGTAGTTGATAGCCATCTACAAAGTGTAGAGGCAGGGCAGTGTTAGTAATCCAAGATCCCTAAAAGCGTCTCTACATAATTCCTTTGGTTTCAATTTTGAAATGATTCTTAATGTTTTTTTCTGCAATTAAAATACCCTCTCAAGTCTGTGATTTGAACCGAAACCCCAGGGACTTATTCGATAGGAAACGTAATAAGGCATTGCTGTAAATAAGGCCAAAATAGCCCATAAGCAGTACTTCCTGCGAACAAAATTTTAATAAATTACGCAATGCAAAAATACCAGAGGACGCTCTCGCACATCCGTTATATACATGGTTTTCCCAGGTAGGACCTTTGTCTATGTGCATTCCCAAAAAATTTCGGGGATCGGTTTCCTCTAGGAGGTCTTCATCCACCATAACTGCAAGAGACAGGTTTGATTACCGCTGCCGGATGCAAAATTTCATTACTTTTGATTCATAGTTGTTTGTTCTCAGACTCATTTTGGAAAACATCTGAATGCATGATTTAATGTCAATTTATGTCTTGATTTACAATTCTTATTTCGAGTGGGATTTGATGCAGATAGTAGTGTCATCTGTGTACTGGATCCCCTCTCCATTCTGAGTTAATGATTTACAACAAAAATCTAGCAGATTTCTACTATTGTAGAAATAGAAGATATCTTACTTTTATATAGACATTTTGACTTTAAATATAACAACTATACGTCAATTTACATTTTGTTTTCATCCATTCTGTATAATGTGGGAACAAAAAAAAAATTTAAGAATAGTATAAAATGTTAAGTAATGGCTACTGTTTCATTCCTTTCAACTTTTTAAGACATATTCAAATTTATATTTTATATATTGTTTATATATAAATATTTATATATATTCACAAACAAAATTAAATATATATTTTCTACGTAATAACAATTTATATTTTCAGAACTACGCAGCACCGCGTTAAATGTGGCAGGGTTATTAAAGTCACGATAATAAGTTCTAGGAAATTCTCGAAGAGGAAAACAGGTTTATCCGATAAATTTATTCCTCAAAGATAATTTCTCATTCGATCTAAATTTAAAATCTGCCATTTGTAAGTATGTTGAATGCACTTTTATCATGTATTTCTTTTTTTAAGCTACAATACAAATATATATTGTTCTAAAATCTCACTAGTAGCTTAAAGACAGATACAATGGTTGGATACACTACTTAAAGATACCATATATTCATAGATCAAATCAAATCAAATCAAATAATTCTTTATTCATTCATAAAATATACAATGCAGCATTCATAGATATGTATCTCAAAAACTAAAAGAGTAAGAAACTCAAGATATGTTGCAAAAATGTATGAAATATTATTAGCTTTCTTTCTATAACTAAAACTTTTCTGCAATAATTCATGATTTTTGAGAAATTTACAAAAAAAATTTAACGTCTTATACATTTATTTTGATTATTTATATGAAATTATATCTCAGGAACTAAAATTTATAGGCCTCGAGAAAATAGTAAATGACAAATTTGTAGTAAACTTTAAGAGGATGCTTTTTGTAATACATTGGTTATTACATAGTGGGTAGAAAATAAAAAAAAAATGTACTTTTCCGACCCTCCTGTCACCGAAGCTCTACCAAAAACTCCAGGGACTTTCAGTATGTACATCCTATAATCACCCCAAACACATTTATCACACAAAAATATATTTGACTATTCATTGACTAGACTACGGGCTTAGTTCCTACAATGAGACTTAAGGTAATAGTACCTCCCTATGAGAATAAGCTTAAACGGAAATAACTTTTTACGAAACTAGCCTATTTAATAATAACTTCAAAATTAAGTCGGTTTTTACATATAGGGAACGCTAAGAAGAATGAAATTCTAGCTGTTACTGTTTTATTTTTTACAGCTACTTTTTCAAAGTTTTAGTGGATCTTTTTTAAATTTTATAAGCAGGATAATTGTCATGTTTTTTTTTTTTTTTTTTTAAATACCGTACCAAAAGATATAATTTATAAAGTTTTAGAATCCTTGTAGATGGCTCTAACACTAACAATCATTAGGACCTACAGTATCTTAATAATATGGCTTCTTACAAATAATTGCACGTATAGACCTCATTAAATTATTTTACCGGTTGAAAAATGTCTCTTTTATGATGCAAGCCATATTTGTTTTATTTATTAATGGCGTCCAGAAATACGAGAAGTAACCATCAGCAGCCCTTCATTGTTTACTTTATATTAAAACCCATGTCGTATAACCCCGGAACCGTAATTGAACTAAAATAAGGATTTTTCTATCGTCAAACAGTTCCAAAAGTTGAAACTGAATTGCTACTTTATTTATATCTGTGAACACGTTCGCTGCTGAAATACGTATAATTAATGTTGCTATATGCTGAATTCTTTTTGTTGTATTTTCACTTACTATTAGCTGCAAAAAGTTGGATATAGATGAACTGATGTCCTCCAACATAAAAAGAGGAAGTTTCAAAGAAATTTCAAATGCGTTGTATAAATACAAGTATTTTATCGCAAAACTAATGAAAATTACAATATTTTTTATTATATTATTTACAACCATACCAACCTATCTGTATGTATGCTGTTCATTCATCCAATTTTTCAATGAAAATCACAATTATACATAATAGTAAAAGTTTTTTTGATGATAGGACTATAATAAATATGGGTAAGAACAATTATAAAAAAGAACACATAAAGTATATAAATTAATATAAAAATTATGAAAAATGGCAGAAACCATAAACTATCATTAAGAAAAATCATAAAATACATTGACTACGAGCGACAACAGCAGCTAGCATATCACCTAACTGCTCACACTGTCAACAATAACACAGAGTTGTACTTACACGTTTGCTGCTGGCGTTGTATAAATACAACGCCAGCAGCAAACGCGTTATAAGGCACACTTCATTAAACGAATATTAAAGTAGCATGTTGTGGAAAAGATACGTAGATTTACACCTATATTCGGAAAATGGGTTATTGAATGTGCAATGACGAATATTGCCATAAATTAATTCCATTTAAATATAGTTCCCCCACGGTAATCCATTCACAACGTGCCACTAAGTCTGGGTGATTTACACAACAATTAACACGGTTATGAGGTGCTGGATTACCATGGATAATGTGTTACAGGACCGTCCATTATAACCCAACACTTTGGCCTTAAACTGCGATTTGAGTTATAGATATTAACATTGTTATGACTAGTAATGTTATAGATTTTCTTTATAAAGTATAGAGTTTTTTACCTGTTTTTGTAAAATGATCCTTTCATCCTCACAATGATTGAACACGCTTTACTTCCTATTAATGTTTACAATTAAATATTTGATGTTTTGAAATAATTCATTTAATTTTTAGCGAATTTCCCATAGGGAATAAGCTATTACCGTAGGTCTCATGGTAAGACCTAAGCCCGGGACCATGTTACTTTTTCGTTTTGAGGTGCCCAGAGACCAAAAATAATAGTCATTAAAATATATATATATATATCTATCTTCTTATTTCTATAAGGGTTTCGCCTGTTACGTCCCTTTTTCTCTCGACCTACTGAACCGATTTTTAAGATTGAGGTGTCATTTTAAAGCTTAGGATATACCGCAGTGACGAATCGTAATTAAAAAGGTCATATTGTTTTGGGCTTCGCCCCCCTCGCCTTTGATTTATTTCTAGAGGGCGCTTTAAAATGTTGACCAACTTTTATTGCAAGTTCTTTAATGTGAATTGTAATTTAACAGCTGATTACCTTCAGAGGAATTTTAAAAGCCAGATAGTAAACAAAAATAGATCTCTGTCACTTCATAAGCAACATTTACGTACTGTAGGTGAGTTTCACTCATACAGAATCATAAAATGCGCAATATGCGCATGGGCCACCTCGTATATATATATATATATATATATATATATATATATATGTGTGTGTGTGTGTGTGTGTGTCCCTAGACACGATAACTCTCATAAAAATGGTGCGATCGACACCAAATTTGGTAGAGATGTGTAATCCTACGTTTATTCGGATGAGTTTGTAAACCAGACATATCGACCTACCGGAAGGGGTAGTTTTGGGGGGTTTTGTACCCCAAAAATGGGTTTTTTGCATTTTTCATATGTAAATTTAAAAAATTTTAAATTTTTATTTTGACCATTGGATTTAGCTTAAAAAAACACACAATTTAGTATGTTGAAGCTTCGCTCTATCTCCATTGGTTACCGAGAAGTCTAAAGACAGTACATTGTATTTTGGGGCTCCAATGTTAATCTTATGGAGAATTGGGATGTATTAATATTTCACTTATTAACTAATATTTTTGGATGAAACTTGGAATTCAGCTTCATTTGGTTGAGATTCATCCATTTATGGTAAAAAATCTAGGTTTTTGTGCTTATCATGGCAGCAAACCTGCATACTCTTTTCCCATGTTAATCATATGGAGAATAGGCAAACTCCTTTATCAATGGACAGATATTGATGAAACTTAGTACATGGCTTCATATGGTCGAAATAATTTTTTTTTAATGATAAAAACCTACTTTTAGTGTTCTCCATGGCAGCATACCTGAATACTCTCCCTATATTTATCATAAGGAGAATAGACATTTATTTCCCTATTTATGAGCATGTGATTTTATTTGGTTTACAGTTTTATGTGGTCAAAATTAATATTACTAATTTGGAAATTCGCTGAGTACGCAGGTCTGCTGCGACGGGGGGTATTTATACTTACCCTCTATACACGGTGCATTTAAAGGCAGTTACCAAACAAGGTCTGTAAAGGAAGAAGCATAACTTCTTCCCACGTCAGCCGAATAGCTATTTTTTCTGTTCCGGATATGAAGGGTCAAAACTAAAACGGAAGTCAAGTTACGTTATAATATTTACCATTACACAGCTGATTGAAAAAGTGAATAAAACAGTCTTGCCACGGATACGATATTTATCGCATCGACACCATATTACTCTATTTTACATTTGGATTATTAGTTAATAACAAACCATTGGGTAATGACCAAATTAACAATTATCAATCAAGGCAAGTATAAAACCATGAATTCCACCCTGGTTTGCTTTGAAATTTTAGTAATAGTTCAGACAAAAAATGTCCAATACGAACGACAACGATTGTTTTTTCCTGTAGCGTTGGCAACATTTGCAGGCCACAAATAGTAGTACTCGTATGTTGGTATTTTAACACTTTTTTAAACAACAAAACCTCTGTGGCGACATCCACGGATGTCGCAGAAAGTGACACCATTGCTCTTAAGGGATGCGGCTCACCTGGCCCTGGCCTACAGTCACCATGGTCACCAAACGTCATATGGTTAATTGGGTCGAAGTAAAAAAAGTCATATGAAGAAATGTCCTAATATCCACCATTAGAATACTTTATCTACTTAGTAATTTTTATTTCGGTAAAAAAATGTTGTAGGAACTTCATAACTTGTGTATGGGCTTTTATACTACCAATATCCGTTTCCACAATAACAATTATTTTTTCCAATATGTATTTTTTAAATGACCGTCATTTAAATGTTTTACTCTCAAACACCTTAAAACAAGTAAATTTTAACATGATTTTACAAAAGAGGGAACAGTTGGCAAGTTTTATTATAAAACCAATTTAATAATACCAATCGTGTAAAGATCTGGAAACATATAATAGAGTTACTGTGATTTGTATTTTAAAATAACCTTATATGGCTTTAATTATAATGCAAAAATAAATGTTTTTCTGTTGTAAAATCGCAATAACTTCCTTTATTCTTACACACTTGGCCCCATTGGCTAGATAAACCTGTTAAGTTTTTGTTCCTTGTAAAATTTTGATACAATTAACCTCTTTTAATATTTTTGAGTTTAGATTTTAAATTTGGGCCATTTTGAAAATACAAATTGGAAAGAGTAATTTATTGTTTAAATGGACATTGGTAATATAAAGGTCTATGAAAACTATGCAATTCCTACAACGATTCGTCACCAAAATAAAAATTATTATGTGAAAACACAAAATTTCGGATATCTGGGTTAATATGTAGGCCTATATTTGACATAACTTCAAAAGGTCTATTTCCTTTTTTTATTTAACTAGCCATATTAAGTTTAGTGACTTAAAGACACAATGCATTGCACAATTACAGACTGAGAAAATGTTTGACTCCTTAGTAGCATTTTATGCTACGATTACATTATTCATAACTTTAAGCCACGAGTGAGATGTAAGTTAAAAAACACGAGCATACAATACGAGTGTCCAATACTATTATATCGTGTTCAAATATCTCAATCAGCTAAATAAAACAATTGAACCCACTACTCTATCAACGACCCAGTTAAATTTGTTAAATGATTGTAAAAATAAAGTTATAATATGTAAAAACGTTTTAGTAAATGCAGCTACCCATAAAAAGTGCTTTTACTCGATACCACTTGATCTAATTGTCATTTTCACCCACATTGTCACTATCGCAATATAGTGACACTTAAGAAAACTTAAACATAATTTACCAACATAATTTACAAAAAAGGAGATCTTTCTTCAATATCAAACTACCGACCTGTAGCTCTGGTATCCACAATATCTAAAGTGTATGAGAAAATTGTTTTATCCCGGCTTGCGTATCATCTTGCAAAGTTTAATATCATCAACAAACATCAATTTGGTTTCCAGTCTGGGAGGTCGACGGTTTCGGCATTGTACGAGTTCACAAATCAAATTCTTCTATCCTTGGATGAGTCGCAGAAGACGTTAGGTGTCTTCTGTGACTTGTCCAAGGCATTCGACTGTGTTGACCATCAAATACTGTTCAAAAAACTGTCTCACTATGGGATAAGAGGAAAAGCTTTGGACTGGGTTTCTTCTTTCCTGTCAAACAGATTTCAAAAAGTTTCTATAAATAGTTTAAATGGACAGTATTCATCTTCATACAAACCACTTCAAAGGCGAGGCGTCCCTCAGGGCTGTGTCCTCTCTCCGGTCTTGTTTCTAATATACATCAATGATTTGCACGTCAAGGATGAAAAATGCCGCATCACTATGTTCGCGTATGATGTATCCATCATTTTGAAGGCCCGAGATTCAAATGAGTTGCACAACATCAGTACAACAGTAATGTCAAAACTAAATCAGTGGTTTATAGACAACGGCCTTCTCCTTAACATGCAAAAAACTCAGTACCTTCAGTTCAGACTCTCCAATAGAAATAATGAAAATGATTTAGTAAACATCTTTTCCTCAAATCTTCAAAAGGCTACTTATTCAAAGTTCTTAGGTGTTACAATTGACAACTCTGTAAAATGGAATATGCACATCCAAAATCTTCAAAAACGACTCAGTTCTTCTATGTTTGCAATACGAGTCCTCAAATCAACTTGCAGCAGGGAGGTACTCATTGATGTATATCGTGGGTATTGTGAAAGTATCTTTCGCTACGGTATTGCAGTCTGGGGAGGATCTTCAGATTTGGAAAAAATTCTAAAGGCCCAAAAAAAGGTAGTAAGGCTTATTTTCGACTTATGCCCCCGTCACCCTTGTAGAGAAATTTTCAAGTGCAACGACTTAATGACAGTACATTGCATTTATATTCAGGAAGTTCTTCTTATAACTTTTAAGAACAAACACCAGTATACAAAACTAGGGCACTTTCACAACCATGAAACCAGGAACGGAGATCTTCTATCCTTTCCTCTTCATAGGACCACTGCGTTCGAAAGAAGCCCATTCTATAAGGGAATCCAATTCTTCAACAATTTACCAGCTCACTTGAGGTCCCAGAGCAATTTTCCATCATTTAAAAAGCATTTAAAAAGCTATCTCTTATCTAAAGCTTTTTATTCTGTTTCAGAATTCCTCCCGTAAGACGTGTTTCGAGACTTCAAACAGTACAAAGATAGTGCCTTGTTTTATTGTCAAAAGTATTGATTTAGTTTTTCTCTTCAAATTATTATTTAGTTTGAACCATTCATTTTATATTCATTTTGTTCTTATTTAGTACTATGACGATACATTATATTTGTTTCATTGTGTATGTAACAAATCTTACATGTAAATAAAGAACTATTGACTATTGACTATTGACTATTGACTACCACTAAACGACTGATGTGCCCATTGTTTATCTAATGAGAAATTTTCACTGGTCAGTACTAGAAGGACCTTTGTCATAAATTTTCTTCCCGTATCAAAATTATTTTATCATGCAACTGGTTGGTAATTGTTAAACAAATCTTCTTTATTATTTAATTGTAATATCATGGCTGTGCTTGTTACAAAGGTCATTGAAAAAATAATATCTTGATCTCAAAACAAATTGTTTTGAATGGTAGGGTCCAATAAGAGATGAAATAAAAACATTTAAACATATGTTTACTTAACTAAAGGAGTAAAAGTAAACAGTTTTAATTTTAATTTTTTATAGTATCATAAATTAAATGAGCAAAATACCCGGAATGTCTTAAAATAGAAATGGTTCTCAATATTAGTACAAAATGTTTATTCCATATACATACTTTTCTTATTTAACTAATTTATTTCAGCATAATCTTCAATGACCTTTTAAAGTGTATATGAAAAGA
The DNA here is from genome assembly GCA_030545055.2 of Neoaliturus tenellus. Classification (NCBI taxonomy): domain Eukaryota; kingdom Metazoa; phylum Arthropoda; class Insecta; order Hemiptera; family Cicadellidae; genus Neoaliturus; species Neoaliturus tenellus. The sequence goes on from CM061536.1 coordinate 27,433,928, forward strand.
AATCACATATTTGACGAAGATGGGAAGACGTTTATCTTCAGCCATATGTGGCTTATGGCCTCCTAAACTACAATTTCTTCTGAAGTGGTTGGTTGTTATCTGATATCGTGACTCTTCACAATGAACCACGGTATAAAGTATTATTAAAGCTTTTTAACTCAAAATCAAAGAGATACCATATATCTTACACTATAAAAAATATATTGCTGTAATGAAGCCCTTTGAAGATATCCTACAAAAATATAACTTTATGACTAGGGAAAGTTGTAAAATAATGTTTAAAATATAAATTTTTTCTTGGACATATGCATTTTTTATAAAAAAGTTGATCGAAATTTAAATGTACTATGCAAAAAATATTAACTACATTTTATTGTAAAAAATACATAGTAAAAATACTTAGTAAAGATAATACACAATAAAATAACTGAAGATTGCTATTAAAAATTTCTAGCTGTTAAGAATATTATTTTCTTAAACCATAGCCATCCTAATTTATTAGTGATATTTTTAATTTTCCTTGATAAATTACTGAAATTCAACATCATTAAAATTGCAGGACACAAACAGCAATAATCGAGGAGAAAAGTTATTATTAAAAAAAAAAAAAAAAAAAAAACAGCTATTATAAGCTATGTGATTGTAAAGCTATCTAATAGTTGATTAAAATTCTTTATAACTCCCATTTCTAGTTAAATAAACTTCGTAACACGTTACAACTTGTAATAGAAATGGATATCATCAAATTTTATTGTATTGATATAAAATACATATTTCCAAAATAAAAAAAATCTGAATACACTATATATAGCTTAGCTATGTATTTTTTATATATATTTCTAATGTTTATGTGTTTTTGTTGCTTAACACTTTCTATTCCGAAACTCCAATTTACAATACATCTATTTTAACTTTGTTTTTACCCATTTAAAATCACTTTAGAAAAGATACCATCGCATGTTTACTAAAATCCATCAGGTTTACGTACGAGCTATACTATATAGGTCTACTGAATACAGTAAAAAAATAAAAAAAAGTTGGAAACCTTGTTCTACTGTTCATGTTGTTAGAATGACATCTAAAAATAATTTCTTATAACCCAAAATAACCAGTATTCTATTATAATTTACCTCTATATAGTTTTGGCAAGGTCACGATCATGTAAATTAATTCTACATAGTATGCAATTTACTAATTCTAGTTTAGTACGCTATAGTATAATTAACTGGCTGGGTAGCTGTGTGGTTACTGACCTCAACTTTGAATCCAAAGGTTGCCGATTCGATCCTGAGAAAAGTTAGTACCTTTTTGAAGGTTAGATTCATGACCCAGTAGTTATTTGTATTTGGGCTATTAATTAATGATATTTTTTAACAACTGGTCAATGTTTGATATTAAAAATACTGGAGTTTGAAACGTTTTCTGTCTGAAGGTTAAAAATTCCACTGTCGTAGATACACCCTAAAAAAAATTTGACTCCTGAATATTATGGTGTAATTTTTTTCAATGCATTTTAGACTTATTACAAATATTAATGTAATATTACAATATTACAAGTTTTATATTATAATGATCATTTTATAGTGTTTAAAATCACTTAAATTATTATACCAACATATTACTGTACTTTAATAGACTATATATTTTTATTTATTTTTATTATTTCTTTACACTTAACGTTTTTATACGTTACTACTAAGTAGTGTGTTTTGGCCACTTTTAAAATCGACCACGTGCCCACCGAGCACGTGACGTGACAGCTGGCGCCAGCTGCCATGCCATATAGCTTCCGGTGGGGGTTAGAGGGTATACATGAGATGCTGTAGTTATATGTTATGCCATATAGGTTGGGGTGGAGATGGCGATAGTGTTGGCGTTAGGGTGAAGTGAATTTACGCATAAATTAAAAGTTAGTTCAAAATTGAAATTCGTCGGTGTTAAAGAATTCTAACAGTTGAACAAAAATTAAGAGTTAGTTCAAAATTGAAATTCAAACTTATAACTGGGATCTGGAAAATATGCCAAGGTCATCCAGAGTAAGTTTTAAAAAAGCCTACCCAACTACCACCAGAAATAGTTCAAAGTTGAACTAGTTGGTGATAGTGGGATAATTCATTTGTGCCATGGGAGAGATGTTTATCGTTTGAAAGTTGGCGATCGAATGAGAAGCGCCGCCTAGGGAGAGGGGTTATAAAATGGCAACCTTCCCCCACCACCCCTTCCCCCACTCCTTTAGATCAATAACTGGTCGCCGACTCTATGTGGTAAAACTGAACTAGACATGGCGGCCGCCATGGATAATTCTAACCTCAAACCCTAGCTTAGCTGAAGAGAATAGAGGATAATGAAGTAGGAATTGCGGTGAGCACATTTATATAAGGAATGGTGGGAGTAAAATAGGAAAACCTGTTGAACACAGTCGATAGGAGTAATAAGTTCAAAGTTGTGGAAGCATAACATAGAATGTAAAATGTCGTGAATAACACTATCGTCAACGTTAACCTGCGAAGTTGTAGAAGAATATAACGAGTTAAAACTGTATTTCTTCCTAACTCTATTTAAATTAGTTTTACACTTTGAAATTGAAGATTTAGAAGTACTTCGTAATATATGTTGTGTTCGCAAAAGTTTTAACCTTAAACATTGTGCAACCATTATAGCTAATGTGTTACATTCAGAAGTTAAAAGAAGACTGAGGTATAAAATGAAGTGTAAAGGATATTGAAACAGAACACTATAGTAGTAATATTTGAGGTTAGAATTAACTAGACTCATTTAATGAAGTGGCTAGGAAGCCACATGCTGATGAATGCTAAATTGCATGTTAGAAGTAACGAAGGAGTCATAAAATAAAAACTAATGAGAGGTGATCACTGCGAGGATGCAAGGTAATGAATGTTTGTGACGCGATAAACTATCCGCTTTTATAGAGGCAGTAATAGCCCTAGCCAAATGCCGGCAGATGCCGACCAACTGCCTGGTTTTATAGCGGCAATTACTCCGGGCAGCTGCCGGACAGATGGTAAGAGAAGTAGGGGGCTTTGGGGCAATGACCGGAAAGGTCAATGACCCCCCCCCCTCCCCCACCGAAAAAATGGAGCACCCCCCCCGCCCCTTCCCCTACCACCCCTTCCCCCACTCCTTCCCCCACTCCTTCAGGCCAATGACCGGTCACCCGGTCATCGTCGGTCGCCGACGATAATTCTAACCTCAAACCTATGCGCATGCAACAAGTACTTTGGATCGGAAGAGTGACTATGTTATTGCGCATGCGCCTAGTCCTGTATTACTCACTTTAGCGCTACTTCGCATGGATAATTCTAACCTCAAACCTTGGTTTTGCGTCGCTGCCCATGCGCCGCTCCCCACTCCTTCGCCTTCCTTTTATACTGCTGCGAACTGGACTGGATTGAACACTGTACTGGAGTGAAACAACTTCCCCCACTACTCGAGAATCCGAGGAGCAATACGAGCCTGATCTTAGCATCAGTCGTCAACAAACTTTCATAGCGAAAGGTTGTTGGCGACTCAGCAAGAGGTTTCAAATATATAGTAGGCCTATATATATTTGAACTTCTTATACTACGTTGCGTTTTTTAATGCAATGTGGTATGTGTGTGTGTGTGTGTGTGTGTGTTAGTTGTAAGTTGTATTTAATTTAAGAAATAATTTGCGCATTGCGATGTTAGTTATAAGTTGGGTTTAGCATTAAGGTGTATTAATTTTTAAGAGGTGTTTAGCATTAAGGTGTATTAATTTTAAGAGGTGTTTAGCATTAAGGTGTATTAATTTTAAGAAAATGATGGTATTTGGTTGTGTTGAATTATTTGGTTTTTAATAATGATGTGTTGTTAGTTTTAAGTGTTGGTACTAATAATTAATGTTGTTTTGCCTTACAGCTAGATGTTAGGGGGTACATTAACTGTAAATTCAGAAGTTCAGTTGAACTTCACTTAGAGGGGGTGGGACATCCGCAAATTGTAGGTAAGCGGACTAGGTTTTTGCATTTTGTTTAGGAATATAATGGGTGGGATTAGCTTGGGTGGGTGTTAGAGTTGCGTTTCTGCATTAGCTGTTCCAGTTTCCCTTTAAATACTATGGGATTTATGCAATTGAATGTATATACTCGTATTATTTGCTGACAGTTGATTTCCATAATTAATTACTTACACAGCTTCTTAAAACTGGTTTTTTTTATTTCAATTGAATGTTTAAAATGAGGAGTGGTGAATTCTTAAAAATAAAATGTGATTAACTAGTATGTTTGTAAACAGTGTTAAGAATATGAAAAACAGAAATTAAAAATATTACGTTATTTGGAGGAATCATGTGTATATATAAAAATACTTGGTAAATAAGGCAAATTTCATTATTTTTATTTAATAAATGTGTATAAAAAATATTGAAATTTCAGTAATTAATTTGTTTAGTTATCATTTTTAATTTTTATTATTCATAAAAACATGTTTTTTTCTGCAAGTTCTTCATATAAAATCATATAATATTGTAATTAAAATTTCTATTTTAAGTTATATGTAAACTTTAGTATGTTAGTAAAAAGATAATTATGCATTTACATAAAAACATGATTATTTGCAATGAAATAAAGAATAAAATATTTATATTTTTGTTAGGCTATAGCCTATACTAAAGTAAATCTTATATCATTATACACATATTTTCATAAAAAAGTAAAATTATGTCCTAGAAACATTTTTTGAAGAAAACCTCGAGTAATATAACATAGTTAAAGTGTTAGAGGACCACATTGTATTACTGTACACAAAACATAAAAATGTTTCCTCTAATAAGGAAAATCTGAGAAATTCTCTTCTACCTTCAAACAACCTTTATCATCTTGTAATAAATTGTGAAGCTTTTATTTTAAGGTATCTTTTTCCCAAACATGCATTTACCTTGACAATGATATTCCAATAATAAGAGCAATTATCAGTTGCCAGTTCTATAAAGTAAGAAATTAATTAATAAAATAAAAATGAATTTAATCCTCGAAAGATTTTTATATTTTTAACTTAAAATAATAAAGCTATCAATATTAATTTAAAATTAACATTCTTTAAAAAAACTTTTTTACTAATTTAATACCTAAATTAAATGTACATTTTGTAAAACTGAAAAAAATATTAATTCTAATACTTATAATAGTTTTTATGAGCGAATTTCCCTGTAGGGAATACGCTATTACGGTAGTAGTCACGGTAAGACCTAAGCCCGGAACCATGATACTTTATCGTTTTGAGGTCCCTAGAAACCAAAAACACCGTTCGTTCAAATTGATATATATATATATATATATATATATATATATATATATATATTATAATTAACCTTAGTACCCTTAAATTCATTTTATTCGGCACTAACACGTGTTTCGGACAATTTATGCCACGATTACAGTGTTTAGTAACCTTATAACAACATTTTCAATATAAATAAATTAATTAAACATATGATATTTTATCAATTTCTTCTCTTGTGGCTCATTTTCTTAATGATAAAATTTTCTCAAAATTTTATCACAAGAAAATTGGTAATACAAGAAATAAAATCTGATGAGTGGAAAAGTGCATACCTACAAAAACCTTTTTTTCACGAGAGCAACAACTGTTAGGCCAAAAAAATATGCTAAAGTATTTGTATTATTTTATCTTTAAATACTTACTACTACACTATTAAAAAATAATATTTCTATTTTAGTTCAATAAGTTACATTTAAGGCTACTGATATACTTTAAGTCAATAAAGTAACAAGCTCCTGAAACAAAAAATACTTTACTAGTGTCTCTTTTGTTTCATAGTTTTAAGTAAAATATTTTAAATTTCGCTGTTATTGAGAATTACTGAGTATATTATAATACCCCCGTCGCAGAAGACCTGCGTACTCAGCGAATTTCCAAATAAGTAATATTAATTTTACCACTTATACCTGTAAACCAAATATCATCACATGCTCATAAATAGGGAAATAAATGTCTATTCTCCTTATGATAAATATAGGGAAGGAGTATGAAGGTATGCTGCCATGGGGAACACTAAAAGCAGGATTTTAGCATAAAAAAATTTATTTCGACCATATGAAGCCATGTACTAAGTTTCGTCAATATCTGTCCATTGCTAAAGGAGTTTGCCTATTCTCCATATGATTAACATTAGAAAAGAGTATGCAGGTTTGCTGCCATGATAAGCACAAAAACCAAGATCTTTCACCATAAATAGATGAACTTTAACCAAATTAAGCTGAATACCAAGTTTCATCCAAAAATATTGATTTATAAGTGAAATATTAACACATCCTTATTCTCCATAAGATTAACATTGGAGCCTTTAAATACAATGTACTGTCTTTAGACTTTTTAATATCTCGGTAACCAATGGAGATAGAGCAAAGCTTCAAAATACTAAATTGTGTGTTTTTTTTGAGCTAAATCCAATGGTTAAAATAAAAATTTAAAATTTTTAAAAATTACACATGAAAAATGCAAAAAAAACCCATTTTTGGGGTACAAAACCCCCCAAAACTACCCCTTCCGGTAGGTCAATATGTCTGGTTTACGAACTCATCCGAATAAACGTAGGAATACACATCTCTACCAAATTTGGTGTCGATCGGACCATTTTTACGAGAGTTATCGTGTCTAGGGACACATACATACATACATACATACATACATATATACATATATATATATATATATATATATATATATATAAATTTTAATGACTATTATTTTTGGTCTCTGGGCACCTAAAAACGAAAAAGTAACATGGTCCCGGGCTTAGGTCTTACCATGAGACCTACGGTAATAGCTTATTCCCTATGGGAAATTCGCTAAAACATGTGATTATGATAGGTAGCACAAGTTTGCTACAATTTATAAAACACTTCATCAAAATAGCCAAATATTTAACATCAATTTTTTATTAGACAAATTAATATCTAGTATAATTAATTTGTAAGTTAAAAAACAATTTAAATATTTGTTCTTTATCGTAAGTATACATTGTAGTATATTTTTAATAACAAAGACAACAAATTATTACTTCTTTATCAAAAATAACTAACCAGAAATGTTTTAAGCAAATTTTCCAATTTTTTTTCAATTCCTCGCAATTTAACAAAGTTTTCAAATAGTTTTTATTCCTAATAAAAATCTTTGTAATACTGAGGTTAGCTTGAAGAAAATTAAGCTACTATAGTTAGCCTCAACCTACTTAGAGGGTGTATTTGGTTTAAAATTAGGATTTAAGTGTATTTTGGCCCAAAAATAAGTTTAGAAGCATAAAAAACTCCAAAACGGTTTTTAACCATGATGATGATTTCTTGAGTTTTGAATCCTTGTGGTGGCCATTTTAAACGTAGACTTTTTCACAAACAAAATACATAAGTACAGAAATTCAATGACTTAAATTCAAAAACCGCATAACTAAAGAAATCAAAATCATGGGGTGCTAAAACTAAGAAATGTCTTAAAGATTTTCACTTTATCCTCATAACTTTAAACATTATACTTTATATAATATCACATAATGACATACTCACTTAAAATCATCACTTGGTTATACTTACTCATTCTTCTTGCTTCATAATTATCATACATTTATCTAGTGTTAATTTTACTTGGTTAATACATTTTAGGTTTTAATCGCTAAACAATTGTTTATACTCTCGGGGAAATACAATGTGAAGTGCCACAGGGACCAAGATTAGCGGTAATGATTTTTATTACTTTAATACATGATTATGTAATGCTCGTTTCAATGGAAAAATTACTATATTTTTGAAAATACCACTCTCTGCTATGATGAAAGTCCACGACAAATGGTGCATAAGAAAGTTATCTAAGATTTATTTGCTATTAAATTTGATTCCTGTTATTAAAAATTAGCTTTAAGTACAAAAAATAAACATTCAACAATGTCTCTGTAAAAGAATAACACAAGGTTCTCTGAGTATTCGTAATTTATATTTTATTAAAAAGGTAAGAACCGTCTTATATGTATCGTATATAAAAGGTTTACAGTTTGCTCTATCTAACAGCAAATATACTTTTGTAAGGCAATTAATATTCTAAAGTAACCTGTAAGCGGACTTTGTGTCTTACGATCCTTTTTTTCTGTACAATTACTTTTTGCTTTATTTGTTATCGAGATCAGCCTGGTTCTACTAAAAATTATTTCCTTGTTTTGTTATAACTGCACTATGTTCATAAAATAATGGTTTTTATTTATATATCCTCCAACATTAGAGTTAATACTTAATTTAAATATTTATATATTTTTTACGAATATTCTTATGTATCTGTCAATTCTTAGTCTCCTGAGGTAGGGAAACATCAGAAGTTGATGTTGCTTGTATCAGTAAAGCAAGTCTATATTGTCTTCAGTTGGACACTTATGGCTGCCATAAATACTGTATTGATCGTAATGCTTTATTTTAGTCACTAGAAATAAAACCTGATTCCGTTGATGTCAACGAAAAAGTACATTTTGTTTTATCAATTGTACTTCTATTCTTATGTAATTCAATGTTTTAGAAACGAAATGGCAATAAAATATATAGAGCAACTTGTATTAAGTTTGTATATAATGTTTGGGTATTGTAACACTTCCAATTTCCGTAGGGACGGTTCCTAGAGTAAAGCCACAAGGACAAAGGTGTTTTATGATACTATGATATCCTACCACTACAAACGAAAATAGAAGAAATTTTTATAAATTTCATTTAAACCACTATCCCAATTTATTCCGTTACTTGATGAGCAGGCAAAGCAGGACCCATTATCCTTACAAACATGACAAATTGGAAATAGCTATATGTTTTTTAGAAATTTAGATGATACCGATTCTTATTCTGTAATATTGTAACGAGAATTTCTAACTAATAAAAATAGTGATGGTTATACTAGGTTCACCAAAACTTAGGAAATTCAGTCACTTGTAAAAATAAAAAGGAATTCCTTGGAATCACTCAGCACGGTCGCTGGGATAATTCCAGGGGTCAAGTAACCCACAGCCAATTGTTTCAATAGTTCAGTTAATTATACTTACAAGAAAGAATTCAGTAATTTAGTGGTTATCAAATACTAGGCAGATCTCTAACTATCTAGAATTAACAAACTTACTTGTCACACTAACACAGATTTTAAACTCCCTATGTTAGGTTTCTGAAAATAGGCTAGTCTAATGGATTTAGAAATAAAAGTCAAAATATATAGCTTCACCAGAGTAGGTTACCAGTCACCTTACTGGTTGCTACACGTTTTCAATAGACCTGTGCGAACCGGTCTTGGTTAAGGAAATAACCCGTAGGAAAACCAAATAAATGTCGATATTTAAACTATTGCAACGAGGGAGTTTACACAAAATAACGTATCCAACTAGTATCCAACTAGCTCGTTTGAATTACAAATGGAATGTCATACGTTTATTGCAGAGATATTCTCACAGCTAGGGGACGCCTCAACCCTAGCCTGTTACAAAAGAACAATCAACGTCTACAAATAATATTTTAAACTATTACAATTAAATTAACTGAAACTATACCTGGAGACAGAAACGAAACCCAATTGGTTAACTTTAACCTAGATCCACTAAATAAAAAGCTTCACTTCAGTACTCCGCACCACACTTTACTTAAAACTCCGACGAGCACACAAGTTAAGCAGTAGCGTTTAGCACAGTAGGCAGAACAAGAGTGAGAGCCGGCTCATTTTCTTGAGCTCCCAATTTCTCGTTGAATCCTGATAACAGCACCAGCTGGACACTCCAGTTATCACAACAGCTGGTTGCAGGCTACCAGGGTCAACTCCAAAAAAAAGGATCACGTCGTAACGTCTGTTTTTGTGACGTAGCTTGGAGGACGAACGTCATGTGGTCTGGCCTCAACCGGCGTTTGAGGTTATGTTATTGTTTACATGGGGTTATAGTGACGTGAGAGTTTTATTGGGTTTTATGGGGTTTGTATCGGCATTATTACACCGAGATACAACCTCCTTTAAATAATGGGGAATGAGTCTATTCCCAGGGCTGTAAAGATAACCTTTCCCAGTGTTGGACACTGTGTGAGGAATAAGGGCTCACTAGGCCTAGGTAAGCCTATCACCTCGGTCGTGAAACAAAGGTTAATAGTGACTAATAACGTAGGTAAGTGGTCAAATTTTACCCCCCTAGAAATTTGGATCGTCACACCCCCTCAACACATCGGAGTAAAAAAAAAAAACAATAAAAAAAATTATCAAAGCTCACCCCAAAATACAAATAAAGGTACCAACCGCTGGAACAACAAAATACTAAAAAGAAACTCAATGACAGTTTACAGAATTCATTTAACTATACATCTACTGGCGATGCAACGTCAGTTTTCACAATAAAACAGATTTTTTTTTTTAATGACGACGGTTACCCTAGCACATATTAAACCCGAGGGCAATACGGTTTCAGGTCTTTAACGTGCACCGTCTGGGTATGGTTACTGTCACCATCCATCACCTCATAAAGGTTAGCTCCTTTCTTACTGGTTATTGTACAGGGACCGTGAAATTTTGGGGCTAGTTTCCCTACAATGGCGTCTTCTGCAGAGGACAAGACGTGAAGCCTTCGCATCACCTGATCACCAGCACAGAAATTCACCTCGCGACGACGAAGGTTATAATTCTTGGCTTGCTTCAGATAAGCGGCCTTGAGGTTTTTCTGCGCCACCTCGATCATCCGATTGAACTCCAAGTCTCGTTTACGCTTGGTCTCGCTCAACGGAGGGTCGTTCGGGTTATTCGACGCTTCGACAGATGGTCCTCTAAGGGCACAAGGAGGTTTCAACTCGCGACCCAGACACAACATGGCGGGGGTGAACCCAGTGGATTCATGTACCGCCGTGTTGAGGGCATATTGAAATTCACTCAGGTGGTTATCCCATGCTCGGTGATTATCTTTCACAAACTGAGCAATCATGGTCTTCACCACCCGGTTTTGTCTCTCGACCGGATTGGATTGTGGACTATACGGTGCGGTCGTTTGTAAAACAACGCCCCACTCTTCCGCCAAATCTTGGAACATCTTAGAAACTAACTGTGTTCCGTTATCCGTAATAATCACATCCGGCTCCCCGTGTCGCAGCAAGATTGCCTTTAGCTTTGTCACCACATTCTTAGCGGTTGCAAATCCAATAGGGGCTAGTTCGGTCCACTTGCTAAAAGTGTCTTGCACCACTAAAAGAAATCGATGCCCCTTCGCTGACCTGGGCAGTGGGCCAACTAAGTCAATAGAGACTTTATACCATGGGCCATGGGGTTGACGAAAATACATCTTGCCCGCGGGCTTAGCCTGGGCTACTTTATAGGCCTGACATTGCGTCAAGACCTAACGTAGGCCTTGACATCAGCGCGCCAATTCGGCCAAAAGTACCCAGCGGAAACCCTGGCAAGAGTTTTCTTCACCCCGAGGTGACCAGCAGTAGGGGTGTCGTGATTCTCGTGAAGCACGTCCCGAATCTTACCTTCTGGTACACACATCTTCCGCAACGTAGGTTGGTTCTTCCTAACAACCAGGCGGTATAGAGTGTCAGAACTGACCTCATAGCGTGGGTACCGCCCAGGATGTTTACCCACCAACTCCTTAGTCCGTTCGTACCAAGGCATACGTTTACCAACCCCAATCACGACATCAGGGGAGTCACCGCCTAAGGGTTCAATTCCCACCCCTCCGACGGCGGTTTCATCCGACGCTGACGGTTCTTCGCCCACCGCCTCGGTGGTCTGCACGCTGGAGTCATCACGGGGGGTCTCTGCCACCCTCTCAGCTCTCGGAGGCCTCTCAGCCGCGGTTTCAGCCTCCAGACGCTGCAACTCCTTGACACCTCGTCTGGTCAGAACTCCCACCTCGTAGGTTTCAAGGTTCTTCGATTCGACGGGCAGGTTTTGATCGTCTGAGACCGGTTGCCGGGACAGGGCGTCCGCCACACGTTTCAGAGTCCCTTTGCGGTACCTAATCTCAAAATCAAATTGTTGCAGGTCCATGACCCACCGAGCCAAGCGTCCACTGGGCTCATGAAGTTTCAGGAGCCATTTCAGGGCAATATGGTCGGTTATTGCAACAAAATGATAACCTTCTAGATAGGCCTTGAACTTACGTACCGCCCACACCAAAGCGAGACACTCCTTTTCCGTGGTTGTGTAGTTCTGCTCTGTTTCCGACAACAGGCGGCTGGCATAAGCAACGACCACTTCTCGACCGTTTTGTCGCTGGGTCAAAGCAGCACCGAGCCCAGCGTTCGACGCATCAACCTGCAGAACGAAGGTTTCGGAGAAATCAGGACAGGCGAGGATAGGGGCAGAACATAAGGAGCGCTTGAGTTCCCGGAAGGCCTGATCTTGATCGGGACCCCAGGACCATCTAGCATCCTTTTTCAGCAGTCCTCGTAACTGCGTGTCACTGACGCATACTTCTCCACGAAGCGACGATACCAAGAAGCCAGGCCCAGAAAACTACGCAGTGCCTTGACATTCTTGGGAGTCGGGAAGTCCTGGATCGCACGAACCTTCTCCGGGTCGGTGGAGATGCCGTCGCTATTCACCACGTGACCCAGATACTTAAGTTCCTTCTGAGCAAAATGACACTTCTCAGGGTTTAAACGGAGGCCAGCCTCAGTGAGGCGGCGAAAAACAACCCTGAGGAGTTCCAGATGCTTTTCGAACGAGGACGACACAATGACCAAATCGTCGAGGTAAGCAAACGCTTTCGGTTCCAACTCAGGTCCAATAACTCTGTCCAGCAGTCGCTGGAAGGTAGCCCCGGCAGAGTGCAAACCGAAGGGCATCACCTTAAACTGGAAGAGTCCAAGTCCTGGCACCGTGAAAGCTGTTATGGGGCGACTTTCCTTGGCCAAAGGCACTTGCCAGTAACCTTGCTTGAGGTCCAAGGTACTGATATACTTGGCCTGCCTGAGTTTTTCGAGTATGGCATTTATCCTTGGCAAGGGATAGGCATCCTTGATAGAGGAGTCGTTCACCTTGCGCATGTCAATACAAAAGCGATATTTACCCGTCGGTTTTTTAATCAATACAACAGGGGAGCTCCACGGGCTGTCCAATGGTTCAATCACACCATCTCGCAACATGGCAGCTACCTCTTCATTGATTATCGCTTGCATGGCAGGGTTACGTGGATAATGGCGTTGTTTGATGGGAACCGCGTTTGGTTTGAGACGAATAACATGCTCCGTCAACGGGGTTCGCCCAACAACGGACTCAAAACGGGGGAGTTCCTCTTCCAAAAATTTACGAAGTTGCCCTTCTTCGTTATCCGACAGTGGTTGTAGGGTACCAGATGCACAACGGAACCCTTCACCCACTCCATCTTCCGCGACCTGGGGGACGTTTACTTGGATGAGTTTGAGCTCCTCAATACAACTCATCCCCAAGACAACATCAGTCGTGAGGCCCGGAACGAAGAATGCCGTGAAATCATGAATGACACCCTAAATCAAGATCGGTAACCGGTACCTATCTCGAATTCGGCAGCCCGAACCATCGGCCATTCTCAATTCCGCCTCGGAGGTCTCTGGTTGTACTCCGTGAGTTTGAAGATGACGGACAACCTTCTCGCCTATCAGGTTTACAACCGCACCGGTATCAAACAGGGCATTAAAATCCAAGTCCAAAATCATAACACGTGTAAACGGGCGGATGTCAGACACGTGTGAGGATTCACCAGCCGAACAAGCAAAGTTTCCTACGAATCCGAGCCAGTTTGTCCATAAGTCGGAGGTCGTACGGCGCTGGGGCGTTGCGGACTCAGGTGGCCTCCCACAGACTGAGTCCGGCGGGAGTTTCCCGAGCGGCAGTCACAACGATAGGTATATACACCTTCTCGTTTACACCGGAAACATTTCAGCACCTTAGGCTGAGTACAATCACGGTACACGTGCCCCTCGACATCACAGTTGTAGCAGATGGGAGTCCTGCGCGAAGTAGACTTTAGCGGTGAAGCGTCCCTGCGCGATTCGCGTCGAGGACTAGGGGACCGGTTACTGGCACGCGGCCGTGCAGTCCGGTCGTCGAACGACACCCGTTGGTTTGAGGGTTTATTCCCAACCCTAACATTTGCCTCCGTACGGTCAGGTTGCACAGGTGCCGCTGCCGCTGGTGGTAGGAAGACCTCAGGAACTGTACTGTCCGCCACCGCAATGTCCAACGCCCGATTGCCGTGGCGTTTGGCGACATACGCAGTTTCAGGGACCAAGGCCTGGGACGCAGGAGGGGGCGGTTTGAAAGTTTTTCTTTCCCGCAACACCTCTTCAAACTCCTCAGCTCGCTCAGAGAGTTCCGCCAAGGAGGTGAAGTCCTGCCGTCGAATCATAAATTTATATTTGGGCCTCATATTCCTATACACCAAATCGATTTTTTGTTGGTTGGAATAAGTACCTAGGCGTCGAATAAGGGTTGTGAGAGCAATAACAAAGTCCCGGAAAGGCTCTCCTTCACCCTGTGTTCTTTTCCTGACTTCCTCGTCGAGGTTTCGGTGATACGCTGGTGGGAAGAACTGGGCTTGGAACATTCTAACAAACTCGGGAAAAGAGTTCCAAAGGTCCCGGTTATTCCTGTACCAGAGCAAGGCTTGTCCTTGCAAAAGCTCGGGCATAGCTTTCAACAACTGGTCCGGGGAGAGGGAATAGGCTTCTCTAAGCTCTTCTAGGCGCTCGAGAAACGACACCGCATCACGCCTGCCGTCGAAGCGCACATTCCATTTCCTGACCAGATTGCACAGAGTCGGAAACGTTTTATCAACGTTATACGGCGTTTCACCAACAACCATATCTCGCCGATTTATGGGAGCGGAGACGGTATTCTGGAAAAAGGAGGCCTCATCTAACTGCGGAGGCTGCGTGACGTTCCTTAAGTCCATCTGCGAGGAACGCAGATCTGCCAGACGATGGTGGAAGTCCGACTCCCCTGAGTTAGGCCCCAGCGTGGGTTCAACATGATGGCGAGCTAGTTTGTAGTCAAGGTGTCGCCTTGCACCAAGCTGTCAATCACCCATTGCACGTAGGCAGGGTCGGCGTTAGGGGGCAATCCAAGAGTCTCGCGTATACCCGCCAGACCATCCGACATAGCTCTGGTTGTAACACCAGGTGCCGCGGTTTGATGCTTTACCGGCCCGTATGTCGGATAGTGGGGAAAATCAGCCGCTGAACAGCTACCCGTGACACTAGCAGTAGGGTCACATATCGGTTGATTGGACACCGGGGGAACCACACTGGTACCACTTCGAGGGACGCTCTCCGAAGTGCGAGTCTGAGTTGCGCCCCGAGGGAGAAGCTGAGGCCAGTGGTCCAGCGGAAGTGTGGAGGGTGGCCGGTATGCCGAACCCATGGGCGGAATGGTGCTCCAGGTTACGCCACCAGGAGGTCGGTTGATTTCCGGTTGAAACACCGAAACCCTTTGAGATAAGGATCCCACCGGTTCACTAGTCGTCGTCATACGCGTAAAGTCAAAGTCAGACTGTACGGTAGACGTCGCAGGATTTCCAGCGGTAAATGGAGGATGAGCCACCGTACTATAAACGGTTGTTAGCCCCATGGAAGCAGGCGCCGCCGTCGTCACCTCACTCTGCGAGGTTAATAATCCCGAACCCATCTCAGGACCTGCAATGTCCGCCGAAGGGACACTTCTCCAATACCCCCTAAATCTCCGGCGTAGTTCCTCCACGCTACCATCCGTTACCAACCCATGGCGAGTCATCTCCTCAATCAATCCCTGCTTAGGCAGTTCATGGATCCAACTCACCCGTGGGTCATCCAGGGGTGACCTAGTTGCATAGGAAACGGTAGTTGTAGTTATTAGGCCACTACACGTAATTACTGTCGACGACGGGGCTGTCGTCACCCCGCTGGCCGTAGTAACTAACATTGACTCGTCTTCATTTCAAAATAAATTCAACAAGCCAATTAAATTAAATTAGTTTACACCACGCAGCTTGTTTTAGGTTAGGCCTATTACTTAATAAATTTATTAAAAATTGAATAGGTTAAGGGGTGGTCAGTATTAGGCCAACAAAATAAATTCAATTATAATGGTTAATCCTCTAATACACCCTGAGCCTAAGTTAAATTTCATACACCAGAATTCACCAATGAAAGAAAATGGTTATAGCCTCATTAACTAGCCTAGCCTATAGGTTATATTCACCAATTCAATCACAATCAGTTACCCACCTAGAAGCCTAACTGAATTCTATCTTTTCACCAAACCACAATTGACTGTTATAAAGTTACTGGTCCAACTGATCGGGCGCCATTTTGTAACGAGAATTTCTAACTAATAAAAATAGTGATGGTTATACTAGGTTCACCAAAACTTAGGAAATTCACTCACTTGTAAAAAAAAAAAGGAATTCCTTGGAATCGCTCAGCACGGTCGCTGGGATAATTCCACGGGTCAAGTAACCCACAGCCAATTGTTTCAATAGTTCAGTTAATTATACTTACAAGAAAGAATTCAGTAATTTAGTGGTTATCAAATACTAGGCAGATCTCTAACTATCTAGAATTAACAAACTTACTTGTCACACTAACACAGATTTTAAACTCCCTATGTTAGGTTTCTGAAAATAGGCTAGTCTAAAGGATTTAGAAATAAAAGTCAAAATATATAGCTTCACCAGAGTAGGTTACCAGTCACCTTACTGGTTGCTACACGTTTTCAATAGACCTGTGCGAACCGGTCGTGGTTAAGGAAATAACCCGTAGGAAAACCAAATAAATGTCGATATTTAAACTATTGCAACGAGGGAGTTTACACAAAATAACGTATCCAACTAGTATCCAACTAGCTCGTTTGAATTACAAATGGAATGTCATACGTTTATTGCAGAGATATTCTCACAGCTAGGGGACGCCTCAACCCTAGCCTGTTACAAAAGAACAATCAACGTCTACAAATAATATTTTAAACTATTACAATTAAATTAACTGAAACTATACCTGGAGACAGAAACGAAACCCAATCGGTTAACTTTAACCTAGATCCACTAAATGAAAAGCTTCACTTCAGTACTCCGCACCACACTTTACTTAAAACTCCGACGAGCACACAAGTTAAGCAGTAGCGTTTAGCACAGTAGGCAGAACAAGAGTGAGAGCCGGCTCATTTTCTTGAGCTCCCAATTTCTCGTTGAATCCTGATAACAGCACCAGCTGGACACTCCAGTTATCACAACAGCTGGTTGCAGGCTACCAGGGTCAACTCCAAAAAAAAGGATCACGTCGTAACGTCTGTTTTTGTGACGTAGCTTGGAGGACGAACGTCATGTGGTCTGGCCTCAACCGGCGTTTGAGGTTATGTTATTGTTTACATGGGGTTATAGTGACGTGAGAGTTTTATTGGGTTTTATGGGGTTTGTATCGGCATTATTACACCGAGATACAACCTCCTTTAAATAATGGGGAATGAGTCTATTCCCAGGGCTGTAAAGATAACCTTTCCCAGTGTTGGACACTGTGTGAGGAATAAGGGCTCACTAGGCCTAGGTAAGCCTATCACCTCGGTCGTGAAACAAAGGTTAATAGTGACCAATAACGTAGGTAAGTGGTCAAATTTTACCCCCCTAGAAATTTGGATCGTCACAATATACGAAACGAAAAACGTAAAGACCTAACTCATATACAGAAAACAATAAATTTTATTAATAGATAAATTTAAAAAAAAACTTATTCTGTTTCATTTATTGTAATCTTAGGTATTTCAAAATACATTATGTACCTGCAATACTAAACAGTTTGTCATCACAGTAAGAGTGATGATTAACTACACTTATTTTGAATTACAATACTATAAATAGACATAATATTGAACATGGGGATGATTACCATGAACAATTTTCCCTTTACTATTACCTATATTTTACTCTTAGATAAAATATACAGCCCTAAGTGTAACTCACTGACTGACCTACTCACTTATATGGGATATGAATTTCTGACGTAACAATTTAAGCTAGAGACTAACTTGAAATATGGCACACGTCTAGCATGAAAGGTCAATGCTAAGTATACATTCTTAAACTTGCAAATTTGAAGTTTTAACCTATAAAAACTCAAAATGGCGGTCTTCGTAAATTGTAATTTTAGTTGTTTTGGCTCTATCGGCCAAACGATTCGTCCTTTATAAAATCCGAGAACAATATTACAATAGTAAATTTAAATATCTACAATTTTGGTCCAGTGACCTTTTATCATATCTCGCACCGTTAAGCCTCCAGAGCTCTTTTATGAAACCCTGTTTTCGGTTTTCTGGCTCTAGTGACTAAACGGGTGGTCCTATAAAACATTTTTAAACGACAATTTTGATAGATATTTTTAATATCTACAACTTTTATCATTACATATTTTGCCGTATCTCTTGCCGTTTACTCTCAAAATACATTTTTAACTTTTTTACAATATTGTGAAGATAAGTAGTGGTAAACACTGGGTTCTGGCCCACTAGAGAAATCGTAATTTTAGCATGCTCTAGCTGCCAAACGGTTAAGCCTTTCACAGATTTGAGACTAATACTACGGTAAGGAATTAGATGAAATAGAATTTTGGTCCTGTGACTTTTTGTCGTACATCGCACCAAATGCGTACATCTCCATACTATTTTTTTTAATCTCATATTCATTTTTTTCACTCTAGTAATAAAACGATTAGTCCTATAAAAAATGTTAATAAATATTACCGAAATATTTTATTAGTAGCTAAAATTTTCCAGAACATTTTACCGTATCTCTAGGCATTAGCCCTCTAAACAGGTTTAATACAGGATGACCAACTCAAGGGGTGCCACCATTGGTATCTTGTAAACTAGAATAGTTACAGAGAACATTAAATTGGGGACCTTACCTCCTTATTAGAGACTATTAAAATACGAATTTAGGTTTTAAAATGTTGTCGCTATTTTCCAATATGTCGATCAGCCGTGCTGATCTCCATTGCTCAGGTAAGATGTTAAAGGTAAAAAGTATGTTTTTGGATTTCTTTTCTCTTTACCCTCAAGATCACAATACTTAAATTGTTGGTTCAAACTTTATCACCAAAACGGTGCTACCTTGCTTAACCTATTATAAGTCCCTAAGGTCGTTAATTTTTCATTTTTTATACATTTTTTGTTCTGTCTCGGAACTTGAGTTTCTTCTGTCTATGCCACCAAGGACTTGGTAAACGAAGGGTTTAGTTATAAAAATAATAATTATTATATTAATAATACACAATCCTTAATCCTGGACCCCTGTGCCCCTCATTTCCTACTTGACCCTGTGCCCCCGACGCCGCCCCAAACACTCCGTGCCCTATATACCCCCATGCCTCTACCATGCCCTCATGCCTCCTGCACCACCGTGCCCACCTGCCCGCCGTTCTCCCCTGTGGTCACCGTGCCTCCTATGTCCCCCATGCCTCCCTAGTACCCCCTATTGCTCCTGCAACACGGTACCCCCATGCTCCCTTGCCCCCATGCCCGCAGTTCCTCCTTGTATCCCCTATGGCCCTCTATACCTCTACCGTGTCCTCATGACCCCATCACCCATTGCCATATCGTAGAACCCACTGTACCCCCCATGCTCCCAATATGTCTTCCCCATGCCCCATTACGTGAAAAATGAGTTTACGTCACTTTTGTGAATTTTTATTTGTACTGAGTACCTGCATTGCTATGTTTATCATATGTAATTTCAAATTGTTTGTATATTTATTTTACTCTATATAATTTTCTATACGGTGTGACTTCTGAAAAACGGGTGAATTTGTTGCAGTTTTTGTATCGTTATTGTACGAGTTAGGGAGATTCGGGTTATGTCGGTGTCTAGAGTATGTCTTACCATTTTGTTCTAAATGTATAAAGGTAAGTTTACACGTGAGAGTTTTTCACTCTTGGAGAGTTAGTTAGTTACCCTAATAAAAATCTCAAACAGTTGTTGATAGTATTCGCAGAAAACTGTCTGGAATTAACTATCATGGAATATATAGCTGGTTGTGTAAACACCTTTGCGAGTACATCATGAGACTACGAAACTCTCTGAGAGTGAGAACTCTCACGTGCAAACTAGCTTAAGTAGTCAATATAGCATCGTGTCTTTTTCACATAACACTTTTGTTAATAATTTTTAATTTGTTGCAAAAAATCACAACAAAGTATATCTTTATTCAAGATTTAAAGAATGCTGGACATAACACTCTTATAAGCTGAGCACAATGTTAATATAAGTTCTCAGGTTTAAAACAGCAGAAACAGTAAAAAATTTAAAAGGCCAAACGGTCGTGTATGAATTATACACACAAGCTTATTCTCTCAGGTTTGCGTGCAGACCGACCTACTTCTGATTGCAGCATGTTTCACTTTGGCAATTTTAAGTGTTTTCACTACAGTATTCACATTCTCAAAACCACGTTTGGATTTTTTTCGTCGTTTATGTTTGTTTTTAACACGTGATATCGTATCTTAACAATTTGTTTCGGCTTAGAAGAGTGTCATTTCCAATGATCTTTAAATCTTAAATATAGATATGCTTTCTGTGTTGTTTTTAATAATGAATTTATATTTTTTAACAAGAGTGTTTCATAAAACAGGCCAAATGCCAAATTGATTACTTATACATTTATTTGGACTAAAATAGTAAGAAGACAACGACACCCAAATCTCCCTAACTCATGAGATAACGATTCAACAACTGTTTCAAATTTGTTCGGTTCCCGGTAGACTATATGTTGTAACAAATTTTCTTAAATTAGCCGTTTATATATTCTTATTGTCATTGTTAAAACGCAAAAGGTGAATACTATGCTTTTGCTGATAGTTAAAATTGTGTTGAAAAAACATTTGCCGTTGATAGAAAAATAAGCAAATAATCTTCCGTGTAGCCCGGTGGGGCACATGCAGGTATTTTATAGTTGTCTAAAAAGTAAGATGTTTTATTTTTGTAATTATAAATATTTTCTTATAAAAACACATATTACGGTATTCATTTAATTTTTTCTTAATTTGAAACTACCTTTTAATTTGATAAAGTTACGTTAGTCATACGGGATTTACGAGTATTATCTTTAAATAAAAAAGTTATTCATTAATTTATCATGGTAATTTTTATATTGCGTATCCTATTTTTCATTACTATGATGGTAGGTTCTACTGAGTTTGTGAATTTTTTTTTTTATTTGTTTAATAACATAATCAATACATTTGTATCTTTAAACGGACGTCATTTATATTATCACAATCATCAACCATTATAGGGGTTGACGATCAATTAAAAAGTAATAAATTGAAATTTATAAACGATTAGAAATTGGCTTATGTTTAGGAGGTACCTTTTAGTGTTTCAAGCATATGCAAGGTATTTAATAATACAAATAATTTTTCACATTATGTTAAATCAACATTTGATTTATGTTTAATTTAAAAATTAATTGACTTCTTAAATTCTATCAATTTATAATTCATGCTGGAAAATAATTAAAAATGACTGTTTAGATATTGGAGCAGTTTTTCTGTAATGGATGTAACAAATAAATTGTATCTTTTATTATATTGTATTTTTACATTACCAAATATTTTTAAGTTGTTTTTACATTGTACATCATATAATAACTTTATTAGCACGGACACAACATAATCACTCTAAGCCTGGGTGTTGCATGTTAACGTATGGGTGCAACACATCATTCCTAATAATCCAGCACCTCATAGTTGTAATTACATGCATTGTCTATGCTAACCTACAGTTTCTGTTGAGGAGCAGCAAACTACAGTAGTTCAGGATCTAAGGATCAGTATGCTTCTGACCATTTAATTACGTATACTTCAATTCGGTTGGCAATTTACTTACTGAGTCATAATGAAGATTTTTCAAGGGGCATGCAGCTATTGTAAAATCTAAAGGTCCATGTCTTGAAAATGAGTGAGATAAATAGATAAAAGTCTGTTTGCAAACAGTATCTTTGATTATAATTGTATACAGTCCATATAAATTCGTACAAAAAAGTGAGTGAAATGCTGGAATAGCCCACTACTGTTATTGAATAATAATAATATTCTTTATTTGTCACAAGAATGTTAATACACATCATTGACAAAGTCATCATTACAATAATAGTCATAAAATGAATTCATTGTAGCAGGTAAATTAAAAATTAAAAATTCTATTTGTTAAAGTCAAGTAAAGTAAAATAAAAATAAATAAATAGGCCTAGGTAAATAAATGAAATCAAAATAAAAAATCCAGATATTTAACTTTGAAAAACTCTTCAGATTATAAAAAGGATTCTTTAATAATCACGAGTAAAATTTGTTTCTAATAGATTTAAAAGATTACCGACTTATTTTTCTCCCTAGGAAGCTGTAAATCTTTAGTGATAATACGATATGGCTTTTTGTGTTTTTGTTGGGAGGTAGTAG
The DNA here is from genome assembly GCA_030545055.2 of Neoaliturus tenellus. NCBI lineage: Eukaryota > Metazoa > Arthropoda > Insecta > Hemiptera > Cicadellidae > Neoaliturus > Neoaliturus tenellus. The sequence goes on from CM061536.1 coordinate 27,456,370, forward strand.
TTAGTAACAGCATTTGTTTTGTTACGAACAACATAGCCACAAAAAGAATGTATAGGCCTAATGTTAAAAAATTGTGGATTTCTTTATTATATAAATTACTTGGTCAACAATGTGTAAATTAATGATGGTTTGGAATTGTAATTCAATAACAAGTGTTTTACAGTGCCCTTTGAAATAACATTTTTCTAGTGTTCTTACAGCCTTTTTCTGAATTTTCAGAATTTACACAATTCGAATCTGTGTTTGTTTTTTCTCTTAAATTATTGTACACTATGTACATTGTTTTTTAATATATCATTTTGTTTTTTTTTTTTAAGTGAAATTGAATAAATAAGATGAGTGAGAATTTACAAGAGTTACCATGTTTATGAGAATTAAAATGAGCTTATAAAGGTTTAAAAGTACTGTAAAAACATCTTTTTGACATTATAATAATTCAAATATAACGTTGTTTTTTACTAAACCTAGAGCATTATTAAGTTGTATTCCTATTAATATATTTAAAAATACACATATTAGTTATAAATAAAATCAAATGGTTTATTATTCTTTTGATTCAAAAATAAAATATACAAAGAGAAGTTAGTTATAAATATATGATTGAGAAAACAAACACAACTTTATGATTATTGCACATAATTAAAGCAGTACATATTACGTACCCAACGTTATTTCTTAGGGTGCAGTCGTCTCCAGATAAAAATAACTCCCAGCCTATTGTGGGTAACATTATATCCCAGTCTTTGCACCTGCAGATTTCCCATACAGAATATGTTGTTGGTGGTGGGTAAGGGGACCCCGGACAAACCGGTAAGCACGTTTGCCTCCATGGGCATCGGAAAGACGGGATATGGAAGGAAGTGAAAGGGTGAGAGACAGGACAGCAGACGGAAGTTTGAACATTCGGGGGCCAACTCCCGTGCTCCTGTAACAGCAGATTTTCAGGCTCAAATAGTCGGTCCGATCTGCCCTATAAATGGCCAACCAACCAACTGTCATTCATGTTCCTTAGCTAGGGGTTGCTCACAGCATTAATCCCCCGCTATCCGGAACATGAACGGATGATAGAGGAAGGGAAATTGTAATACAGTAGTGGACAGTCAAAAGACTTACCACATGTTAAAGCAACTTCGTTGGCTGTACCAATGTAAACTCCGATGTCACAAGACTGCGAGACTGGCTATTCATATTCGCATTATACACATAAAAACGAATCGAAAAGGTTCAGTAAAATATATTTTTATTTTTTTTTTTTTGCTGCATTTAAGCTGCTATCTGCATTTTATTATTTAATAGTTTTTATTTTGGATCTACAAATTATTATATGAAGTTCAAATTTATCACGGATATTTATAATGCCAATTCACATAAAAAATCCGATGGTCATTTTTAAAATTGTGACCATTAAAATATTGTAAATTCAAATATATTAAAACTGGGACATTTGATTAAATTTTACAAGTAACTAAAAAGTAGAAAAATTTAGCCCTCTATCCAATGACACCCAATTCGTAAGGAACTGAGAACAAATAACGGGGTATTTGTGATTTTTATATAAAAGTAACCTAATTTTGCCTTAATTATAATACAAAATTAATATCTTTCTGCAGAAAAATCTTGAAAGATTTGGTTGGTGAATTCTGGAAAATTATTGTAATTTGTAACATAATTATATTTGTTATTTTTTTTGTGTCTGATAATCTTTTAATAAAATGTCCCTGTCTTAAGATATTTTAGTGAAACAAATTGAATTGAAGTCCGTATTGAAAATTAATATTGAAAAAAAATGTGAAAATGAGCATTGGTATTATATAGGGCCCATGCTAAATATGAACTTCCTTCAGAAATCTGTAACCGAAGTAAAAATAATTAAATGTCAAAACACAATGGTGGATAGCGGCTTAGCGAACCCAAAATCAAAAAACAATTACTGACAAGTTCCCATTTATTTTTATTTGTGAATAGTGAATACGCATATACAGACTCCTATTTTTATGGCACTCTGTATACAATAGAAATAAACCAAATAGTAGCGTAAAAGAGAAGAAATTTAACACCATTAATGAACAGTACGGTAGGAGGTAAGGACTAGTTATTGCTATAAATTATCTTCTTTCCCCCTTTTTTTTCAAAAATTAATGGCACCATATTGAAATTAAAAATGTAAATAAGTGAAGTTTGTTTAGCAAGATTGTTTTAGAAATATTTTCTTAGAAGAAATTTTTTTTTCTCATAACCATTTAATAGCTGTAAAAGTGTTATTTGTTTTTCCACCTTTAATATAACACTCGTATTTATTTTAAATTGTGTTGGTTAATAACAGTCGCTTCAATAGTGTTATAACGATGGTCTACTCGTGGATTATAGGCGTTCATAACACAACCATTACATGCAATTTCAAATTAATGATATTTTTTTTATATTTGTGAGGGCGTAGAGTTTCATATAGCGCCTACATTTCTACAGAATGAAAATATCGATCGATACGATCGATATATCGCATCGGATCGATCGATATTTTCATTTGTATATGTAGAAAGTTTGACGTTTTATTTTGCCAATGAAACTCTACCCTTTTGAACAACTATTATAACTTTTAGAATGTATTTCATTGGCAAAATAAAACGTCAAACTTTCTACATATACAAAGAATGATGCACATTTTCAAAATCTTGAGAACTTGCGGACCATTACAACATTACATATTGCACCATTTGGTCGCCAGAACTGCCGGCAGGGGAGGTTTGTGAACCACCTTATGGCGGTAATTATGGTGTAAATTACCGTTGAATGTGTCAGTTCAAAACGTACAACAATTACAAATTGGTACGAATTATAAATTAGTTTAAGAACACTGATGTTTCAATTCAACATAATAATATATAACATTATAAGAGAGGCCTACATTTGTACCATTATAATTTCTTTAAAGAAAATTTATTTAAATACATTTTTAATGACATTGCAACATGTTGAAATTCTACTGTGATGAAAAATAGCTATAACAAGAAAAAATAAAAATGACTCAATCGCAAGGAAATTAATAACTAAAAATATGTTTTTTATTATTATTTATTTTTATTTTATAGCCAGCATTGGACTACTAAAGTCAATATAATGGTCTGGTCAGTTTCTCCTTAAATTCTGTCTCTTCTTCTTGTCCGCCCAATAGTTCTTCATTCTTTCCGACCGTTGTTTTCTTTCTTCTTCCGAAACCACTCTTCCTTATCTCTGATTGTTTGCTCCTATTGGCAGGATTATATTTTTGTCTTTGAGTACTGCGAGCGCCTCCAACTTATTTACCAAATCTTCTAATGATATCTGCAATCTTCTCATGTCCTCCTTAATCTCTGTAACCCACCTAAAGTCACTCTTGCTATTCCACAACTTGTCAATTATTTTCTTACTTATCCCATTTTTTTGTGTCCTTAAAAGATGTCCAATGAATGAAATTCATTTCTTTTTAATTATACTTGTCAATGGCTCTATTTCCTTATGTACAGTTTTATTTGAGAAAAATCTCCAAACTCCATTTTTTTGATATTTTTAGTTTATACATGTTCTGATGATTCTCCTTTCTATTTTCAGTATCTTATATAATAAAAGAGTGCATTTAAGGGTCTAGAGAGAGAACTACTGAACGGATCGAGGCCTTTTTGGTGTCAATGGATTTCTCATGACCCTTAGATGATAGGAAAAATATGGTATCCTTCGGGAAATGCCTTATAAAGCAGCAAAATGAAAATTAGACCTTATTTAGACCAATCTAAGACGTGATTTTGTCGATTTGTTTACTGCTCCAGATGATCACATCTTACATTGAAATTTGACACCACTGCTGCTTTACAAAGTGTTTTTGTAAACAAAACAGACAACTTTTCATTTCTATGATAATTGACAGATACAAATGAAATCAAGGACACGCAATTTTGAAGTGGTTTTAAGCAGTAAAATAAATATCTAACAGCTGATGTTTTAATAAAATTTTGTTGCTATACTATAAAGAGAGTTTTTTAATATAGGTTATTGAATTTATGTATTTAAACTTACAAGCTATTTATTAATATTTGTTTGCACATATTTTTTATCTATCAACTAATGATCTTTATGTTTTGAGATATACAGGGTGTTCGGAAAAAACGTTTCAGGAATTCAGGAGGTTATTGCCCACATCAAAATAAGCAAAAAAGTCCCTCTAAACATATGTCCTAAAATGCTTCGTTAACCCGCTAGCCGCCATTTTGTTTTTTACACTAAATAATTTTTATTTCCATAATGGATCATTGTATTAAATTAATATTTGGCATGCACCTTCATCATGGCAATACCCATTTTCAAGAAAAAAGTTATTTTTTTCCAATGTGTATTTTCAAAATGGCGGCCATTTTAAAATTTTAAACTAAAATATCTCAAAATCGGTAAATTTTATTAAAACTTTATCAGACACAAAAAAGTTGACAAATTTAATTATCTAACCAATGGTACCAAGTTTGTAAGGATCTGACAACAAATAACGGAGTTATTAAGATTTTTCATTTAAAATTACCTTAATTTGCATTAATTGCAATGCAAAATCAAGGTTTTTATGCAGAAAAATCTCAATAACTCCGTTATTTATTGTCGGATCCTTACAAACTTAGTACCATTGGTTAGATAATTAAATTTGTCAACTTTTTTGTGTCTGATAAAATTTTAATAAAATTTACCGATTTTGAGATATTTTAGTTTAAAATTTTAAAATGGCCGCCATTTTGAAAATACACATTGGAAAAAAAATAATTTTTTCTTGAAAATGGGTATTGCTATGATGAAGGTGCATGCCAAATATTAATTTAATACAATGATCCATTACGGAAATAAAAATTATTTAGTGTAAAAAACAAAATGGCGGCTAGCGGGTTAACGAAGCATTTTAGGACATATGTTTACAGGAACTTTTTTGCTTATTTTGATGTGGGCAATAACCTCCTGAATTCCTGAAACGTTTTTTCCGAACACCCTGTATAAACCTAATATTTTGATTGTAAAATTCTCCAAACCGTATTTTAATCCATTGATCTTTTTTATAACTAAGTTATATAACGTCTGTATGTTCTTATTTTTCATCCTTTTAAGGTCGTGTAGGCTTATTATACATTTGTAACAATTGGTTTATTGTTCCCACTGATATAAACAATGAAGTACAAAAATGTGATGATGTGTAACTGTGAACCTCGAAGAAATAAGTCTTGAAATATACAAGAAGAAATGCCAAGAATAAGAAAAGGAGATGGAAATAAAGTGGAAACAAAAGACAGAATACAAATTTTGAATAGTGTTTTAAAGGTAAAAAACCTACTATACGATTGACTTAGAGGACAATTCAGTAACACCCAGGAATGTACTTCTATACCATTACGTGAAAAATTCAAGTCAGAACTTGAAAGCAAGGTTCAATTAAATGCATAAATACTGTGGAAGAGCCCACAGAATGGTGCTCAGCGATGCCAAACCCTAATGGGAACGTTAGACTCATCGTGGATCTAACAAAATTAAACAAGAACCAACGTACGGAGGCAAAAATGCCAGAGGTTAAGGACACACTTAATAAGATTGGTAAATCGCGATTGTTAAACAAATAAGATACAAACTCCAAATTCTGGTTAGTTAAATGGACTCCGAGTGAGTAAAATTATACAAATAAGTTAATTGGCCACACAACTGGAATGAAATAAATGGAAATACTGTTACAAACCTTTAATCATTATCTTCTTTTGTAAAGTCTCATATTGTAAAACTATATGAGAGTAGGCCTAAGTATTATAAACTATTTAAACTTATAAACTTTCTGATATCGCCTCCTGATCGAAATTAGACCAAATTTTGAGTTGATCTGGATGCTATAAGTTTATAAACATTATATAACTGAACATCTGTTCTTCCTGTTTTTAACAGTGTTTTTTACAACAGCTGTCTAATGATTCAATCAATTCTCCTCCCTCCAAAAGATTAACATTGAAACTGTGAAAGCCTGTGGGACGGTGGGACGTAGGCCTGAAGTCCAGCGATAATAGGATTCTGCTCACCTACAGGACCTTTCTAAAGGTATGCGCGGATTTCTCATATAATGCACATGAGCTGAAAAAAAGAAGGAAAAGAAACATGCTAGAATATTAATAAATAGATAACTGTTCACATTGCTAAAGAAATGGAAATTGGAATACTATGTTGTCTAAATTCTGTGACCATATTAAAACGTGAACATCAAATTCATAATAATAATAATCTTCATGAAAATTACCCGTCATATTTGACGGGCTGTTTGCTAGTTTTTGTATAATGTAAAATATGTTTTTACATAATAAAATTCGATAAAACTACCAGTAACTATATTTTAAAAAAATATTCCTTTAAGGACGAGAGAATACTATAAAATTGCAATGATTATTCATGTATATACAAGAAAATTAATTCTTCGAATTATGTTATTAGCAATGTAAAAATCCATATTATAATGTACAAACATAAGTTCGGGGGTTTCCTCTCTTGTTTTTAACAAATACAATTCATAGTATTTATTTCTTTTATACTACTACGGTTGATACATCCTAAGATAACAAACAAAATAAAGCAAAATTTTAAACGTCATTTACTGTATAAAAAGTAATAACAAAACGTAAATTTTTAATATTTACAAACAAAAGAAGCTTACCTGTTAATGGGTTGTAAATAGAGGTAACAATTGTGAAAAGCTTTTAAATATTCAGTAACTCCAAAGCAGTTTAACGTAAAATGCTTTTAAGAAAGCTTTTCGTACCCACTTAATCAAGATCAATGGTCTGACTATAATTTATTCATCAAAAAAATACATTTGGAAAATTTCAAACAGAATTTTAATAGTTACTTTGGTTTTAACAAAATAACAAATAAGTAAATAGTGTAAACAATTGTACGTACTTTTAATAAGAATTTCAAAATCATAAGCAACACATGTCTAAGCAAAATATCTTAAAATTTCATTGTATAATAACTTATTTTATATTAAGGCTCATATACATATACATAAAAAATATTTATTCGGATAGAAAATTTAAAACGTTTATGAATAATATTTACAATTTCTGGTATGAAAAAGAAATGATAAACTCAAACTTCAGGACAAACAAAATAAAAGAAACAAGGTAACATTATGTAAATGTTTCATTTTAAATACAAGAATTTAAGTTAAAAATAACTAGTATAAACTCAAACTAAATTAGCAAGTCATTACATCATGTTGAGAAAGTTTATGTAATCCCCCAAATCTTAAAAGCAATGTTTTATAATTATAAAAATGGCATGAAATAATTACTCATTATTTAATTATTGAAAATGTAACTTAGATAATATTTACTTGAAATGTCCAGCTGTTTTAGTATCGTGTATTCATTAATATGATAAACGCAAATGAATAATATATAAAAACATTGACAATAATACGGTTTAGGATAAATTTTCATGGTTTCCTATATGTATTTTATTCTCTTACTTACCTTATATCTATTGGCATTGGCAATGAAATGAATGCATGTAAAAAGTATTTACTTTTTATAATATTTGTCGTTATTTAATTTATTTTGTAATCTGTGATAAATTTTGTATTATAATATTACTATTTATGTATTTCAAAACTGCAATGTTGAATAATTTGCAAAGACAAATTTTTATACATCTAAAAAATGGAGACTCAATCATAGTTTGAATTCATTGATTATCAATTAAGTATTGTGAACATTCTCCACCTTGAAAAATAGAAATCCATAATTAATTGAAATAATGCAGCAGTTACATGCACATCACGCACTGCTGGGTAAGCACTGTGACAGATGGGACGCCTGCAACCACATTGACGCAACCACATGACAGAACTGGTAGATCGGCTGCATGGCTTAAATGTACGGCTCTTGTAAGTAAATTAGCATATTCTATACAAATAATTAATGTTATTTGTGGAATTTTATTCGTCTTTATTACTAACATAATATCTTGTAGATAAAATTTAAATTTAAATAACAATGAGTTAGTTTTGCGCTAATGGTATTATGGGTTTCCTGTCCATCATAAACTGATCTGGTAATATGGTTATGTATTCAAATTTGTAGGTAGTTTGAAAAAGTAACATGTAGATTTTATAAAGTCAATATTTTTTATTTATTATTGCAATGCCATTATTTATAAAGTTAGAATTAAAACTAGTTAACTAATAAGAAATTTTAGGTAACCATTATTACTAAAATTCCTTTAAATTTATGACTTAAATGTTCAACAGTCTAAATGTTAGATAAAAATCTAAAAAAACAACATTTTTTTTAAAAGTCTTTTGGTAGAGTGTCCATGAAACGATTCATGGACAATTTTTTATTTTAAATTCAAATAACATATTTCGTTTACTAATAATTTAAACAACCTATCACTTGTAGGTGTGTAATTCACTATTACATATTACATAGCATTTATTTATTTGTTAAAAACCGAATATAACGTGCTGTTTGATTTTTAATAAGAATTTCTTACTCGTATAAAAAGTTGCGGTCTAGATGCAGTGGCCTAGTTATAATAAAAAAAATAACACACGTGAAAAATATGACATTTTCAATAGTTAACAAAACATTTTTGGCATCTATACTGGCATTGTTATCTAGTTGTCCCCCTAGTCACAGTTTGAGCATCTATAATGTACTTCCCACTGGCATATATTTCAAAATATAATTATATAGTTTAATAAGGGTAAAAGTGATTGGTTTTTATGTAACAGGTGATACAGATAGCATTCATTAAAAGTCTTCGACAGAAATATAATAATTAAATTATTTAAAGTGTTCCCAATTTTGTGCATCACTAGTTATAATTGGTAAGACTAAATACCTATAAATATTCAATTTGTAAAAGCACAAAAATAATTATGACTTAGTAGTTATCTAATTTTAGTGATGTTTATTTAATATTCAAGTTTTGAAGTTGTAGACTACAAAATGTTACAAGGAGATGTTTTGAGATACCAGTGTAGAGGAAGTAGAAGTATTGATTGTCTTGAGTTTGACTTTTATGACTCCCATAAATACGTTATTGACTGCATTGCTTTATTTTGTTCTTCCGAAATAAGTTTTGGTGTGTTCAATGATTTAAGAGAAGCCTTCGTTGATACAAGGGTTAAAACGTTAAACTTATTATACATTTGTAAGCAAATTACTATTGTAATTTAAGTGTACTATTGTATTTTGGGTCATTTCTCGTTTTCTGGCTAATGAACGAAAGTACTGAAATATGCTCTTCTCAATGGTAAATATTGGATTCCACCAACCATTACTTTACTACTTAAAAGGAATATTGTGGCAATTTTGATATGCAAGGGATATCAAATGGTATAATATTAATGCCATCAATATATTAGTAATAAAAGTTAATTGGTCTTGGAAATTGTGTAATAGGCATGACTTTCAATTTAAATAATATTATTTATAATAGTTATAATTATTCTTAATCTTGTATTAATATTAAAATATTTTCTTTGACATCACACTTTGACATTATACAATATTTTACATGCCGCGTGTGATCAAAGAAATTTCGGGTTTTTAAATACACCAAATGTTTGATGTGGCATTATATTGCAGGAAAAGTTAAAAATATAGTTGAAACATCTGAATCGCTCCTGGAATGAGTCGAATATACAATGGAACTGATTTTACTAAATAAAAAATACCTTTGAAATAATAATGTCATAAGATAAACACAATATTGAACTATATTTTATACGATATCAACATAACTGCTGAGGATGCAAGTAAAAGTTAACTTTATTCACAAGTTTGAGCTAACAATACAATAAAACACTCTTTACTTTTTATTCGTAAGGAATTACAATACTGTTAAAATTAATTCTTATTGTTCAGATCTGTCGTAAAATTACTTTGGAGAGTATAATGCTCGTTGATTCAGCCTTTTTGAAGTCTTTTGTTTTGGTTTGTTGCCAGTCAGGATCTTCATGTGATCTGGAAGGGGGTTCTCCATAGGGAAACTTGGAGCCATGACGGGTATTGTAGTCGTGGAGGTCTTTCTTTCTTTGTAAATTTAGTCAATAAACATTCAAAATGGTTACCAATATGTAGAGCTACTACTGTTAGAATTCCCAAGTTCGTGACAGCTGGTCTGCAAGTGTCCACAAATTAAACATAATCATTTACATATTTAAATACTTTTAAAAGGTTTGCTTCTTTGACAATCTTACCGAGGACCTTCATTAGTTAATTTTTTCACTTAGTTCCTGGAACAGCTTACTATCAGTCTTTTTTAATGCGGGTCATTGCACAAATCAGATAAATACCAAGTTTGAGTCCAATTGAATGAGTTAATGAAAATAATGAAATAAAATGATTGCAGTTTTTTGATAAATGACGTGGTTTTTTTATGGGAGTTTGAAATAGTTTTGAATGAGGGAATGGGGAAGAATTCACGTCGTTTGCGGCACTGAGAGAGAACGAATGTAAATATTAAGCAATTATAAGCCAAACATTTTATTTTGAAACATTTGATTACAAGGGAATGTGGAATAGTATGGTAGGGAAAGCATACCTTTAATATTAAATAGCAATGTTAACATATGTATTTGTAACATACGTTGTCAAAAATATTATTTGATATTTCCAGGTAAGATCATTATAAACATTCATAAATAAAAATCAAATGTTCAAAAACACGGTTTCATAATTTCTAGCCAATTTGCATGATTCGACAGTTAACAGTTGTTTTTTTTTTATTTTTATTTTATTTCTTATAAGGATCTCTACGCTGTTGGAATGAATTATAGCTATGAATAATATTAATAGTTATTCAGTCAAATAAAAAAATAATGATATGAAGAATGAAAAATCATAACGAGTGATTTAGATGTAAATGTTGTTTTAACATTTAGGTCAAGGAAATATAAATTTTAACTCTTAATTTTCATATTTAAAACAATAATGCACTTAACTTGAAGTTTAAGACATGAAAAGCATAAATTTTTATACGAGATCGTGGGGTTCTTACAACTAACAAAACAATGGACATCACATGAATCTTTTTGACCTGTAAAATGTAAAGGTGAAATAGCTTTCTCATTTTAAAACGCCCCGCTGCCGGCAGTGGGAGGTACAATGGCGGGTGACTTATAGCGGCACAAATCACACTCACCCTCTCTGCCGCGCCTCTACGTCACGACGAGAGCGCGCTGCTAAAGTTTTTATTATTACTCGACATTTTTTAATTTTAATTTTAATCCAGCTAGTACAACGCATTACAATGTTAAAAAACGGATTTCAAATGTATTAACACCCAGAAACGACAGGTGATAAAACTCATAACAAAAATTAAATGCTAAATTTTATTGCATCTTTGTATGTGTAAACTATGGATAATGACCTTATTCTTATCTGGCTTCTAAAAATATTGTTGATGCAAAATACTTTAAGACGATTTAACTTATATAAAATTAACAGGTAGCATTTTCATCCAGATTTTTTTATGTATTCTAAGTCTTAGGAAGACCATAATCGGCCCATGTATAATGCATCACAATATTTGTCTTTGAGTTATGTGCAATTTACAACAAACCCGACTTCATCGGGATAGCACTAAAAAGGCTATTGCGTTTTAATGTTAGATACAATTCTATTTTAAGATATGTTTAATTGAAAAAATTCCCCAAACCTTCTACTATATCAATAAAGTTACAAATTGTGTAGGTCTATTCCAGCCGTTAACATGATGAATTTTATTCGTTGTGTAGTTTTAAATATTTGTATTTATACTACGAAACATGATTGATTTGAATATTGCAGAGTTTTGAGGTTGTTAAAAATTTTATTAGCTTACAACACATTTGAAATAACAAAAAATTTTAATTAAAATAAAAATATGAAACTTGAACTATATGAAACATGTTGGTAAAATTTAATATATTCGAAACTTTTGATTTGAAAAATAAGTTTTTAATCGGTATTATTGTATTATAGATTTTTTACGGTAAATTACTGTATATTGCGGGTGGCTTTGGCCCGCAATGTACAGAAATGTGTCAAATATATTCTTGGAGAAACAAGTCTGGAATAGTGTAGGTTTAACAGGTATTGCTCAGGATACAACTTCAAATTAAAACCTCCACACAAAATACTATATATCATGTCATTTTCTAGTGATATACATTTATTATACATTAGTTTTGTGTTTAAGTCCATAGAGTGGCGTAACAATTTTGTTGTTGAATGTACAACAAATAATTTAAATTTAAAGCAGTTAGCATCATTAGGAAAATCAGGACGGGTCCTCATCGTTAACAGCTCGGATCCAGGACTCACCTGTAGAGAACTGCTGATAGCGCATCGTTAACATTCATAATCGTAATTACTTCCATTTGGGACTCCAGCTTCACTTACAATTTTAAGAAGTGAAAATAATACATATAATATTTTCCTCTTCAAAAATTAAAACATTATTTTTCGATATTGTCATAATTTTCAATAAATTTTATCAATTATTAATATAGCAAAATATGTTAATGCAAAATTTACCAATTATTTTTCCGGACAATTAATTTTATTTATTATTTCCTTTCAATATTTTTTTCATGCCTAATTTTGTATCATATAACACGTGTGTTTTTATTTACACTTACCATTTAATGTTGCTCATTTCACAGTAGCCTTAAAGCATCACAAAATATCTGACTATTGCTTTTGACAAATAAAGATTAAGAATTGCCTACATCAAACAAAATAACTCCAAAATGATAAACTCCGGGGGTATGACTTTGTTAATCTCAACAAAAGCATCTAACATCATCGATTATATTTTATAATACCGAGGACATTACAACTTTGAAAATTCGTATAACTATATTCCAAAAATAAAGAGCTCGTTTTAGTGTTGTTTAAAAGGAAAATACATCACGTTTTGACTCGTGTAGTCCGCTAGTTCCTAGTCGAGCAGCAACAACCGTCGAAGTCCAGGATTTTCACAATGACCACATTCCAGGTTTAGCCGTGGTGCGATTATTGCATGGCCACCCCGTTCGCCAGACCTGACACTGCTTAAATTTTCTTCTGGGCTTTTATCAAAGATAAGGCGGTCGTACCTCCTTTGCCTTCTTTCTCTACCTGAACCTAAAGCAATAATTTACGCTGCCGCTGAGCAAGTTAGGCCCGAAATGCTAGTACGAGTCTGGGAATTAATTGACTACCATTGGGATGTCTACGAGATAACCAACGGAAGCGGCATATAAAAACTTTATTTCTAAAAAAAAAAAAACTATAAAAAATTATCTGTTTTCCTTTAAAACAACCCTTAAACCAGCTCTGTACTATTTCAATAAATGTTTATGAACTTCCCATGTAGTAAACTCTTTTTTGAAACATCCTGTATGATTACCGTATGAAACATCCGGCATTTTCAGTACCCAGCCACAAGCTTCTGTCCACTTGGGAAATTTATTTCATGTGTTTTCTCATGGAATTTTTGGTTTTTGTGTATTTTTTCTCGAAATAAACTTTTCATTCACTCCTATAGGGAAAAACTTGATGTATTGAATTTTTTTTTTTATAATCGAACAAAAATAGATAGGTAATAAAATTGAAAATAATTAAATATAAGTCATTATTAATATCGGAACAGTGATTGCCAAAATGAGTAAGTTACACCCGTTATAAAAATTTTTATAATACAATAATACATTTTTATCAAACGTAAATCACATAAAGAAAATTTCTTTAAATGACAAATTATATACTATATCTAATAAATGTTGATGTTTTTATAGAACCGCGCGCTTCGCGAAAAGTTGGTATTTTGCGAAGCCAAACAGATCTTGGCTCTTATAAATTTCATTTAAATATTAAAAAATATTTAATAAAATAATATATTTTAATAAAATATTTTTTAATATTTTATTTTATAAAAGTATATTTTATTAAAAAAAGTAAGTGTATTTTATAAAAAGTGTATAAATAGTTAAAATAAGTGTATTTTGTAAATAAAAGCTTTAAACGCAAATTTCCGCAAACTAATTTTTCCATGTTTTATTACATACAAGTTTGAATAACTTTTGAACCAGACTAGATAGAGTCTTGAAATTTTAATATTTATAAACTATTCACGCATAGAAACCCCCCTACAAACAAAAATTATTTTTTTTATTAATTTAAAATTTTTTTAAACTTTTAAAAAACAATTTTTTTCTAACGGTTGGGTAATTATTGTATATGAGCTAGAACAGTTTCCATGCGTCAAAAGTTGCTTTATTTCATGCAGAATAAAACAAAACAAAAATGATTTGTGTTAGTTGAAAAATAAAAAAGTTATTCAAAATCTAATATATCGCGAAAATCACGCAAAAAAACAGAAAAATTGACTTTTTTGAAAAAAAAATTAATTTTTTTTCTATTAATTATCTAGTTTATAGAGTAGAAAGGTAAAAAAATGTATGATTGTAATATTATCAAAAAAGTTTAAAAAAAGGGCTTTAGGAGGCGGATCCCCTTAAATCAAAATCGGAGGTCCCCTTAAAAAGTTATCAGTACCACGGACACATAGATTGATTGGTAGATATATACATAAGTATTAAAATGAACTAATGTTGTTTTTGGTTTCTAGGGACCTCAAAATGAAAAAGTAAAGTGGTCTTACCATGGTAAGACCTAACCATTGCCATATCATAATAGCGTATTCCTATAAGGGATCGTTAGCGTACTCGCTAAAAAACAATAATATTTACACAACTAGTAATAGAGTGTTTGTCACCATTATTTAAAGCCTTTTAAAATTACTTTCAAGAAACAACTTTAGATTAACCCCTTTTGTTTAAACTTTAACGAACGACACACTTGTCAGCCCCCCCTGAGTCACTTGTTATGTGCTTTATTACTATGAATATTTTATAATGCTGCAGCGCCTCATTGTAGGGAAGCGACAAACTTTTATGAAAAATTCGATTCTCTACACTCTCATAAAATTTCTACAGTAAACCATGGATTTAATTTATTTTTTTATTTTATACTTTAAAGCTATATATTTATTAATTATAGTATATTTATTATTAATCTATATGCTTTTGAGGTACTTTATTAAATATATTAATACAGAACTACTTTTAACATTACTGAAAAACTATTTGACACCGAACGAAAATTTTTACATTATTTAAAAAATTATCTTAGTATTTCATGGTATTCAATAACAATTTTTAACTACAAAAAGATAAGTTTTAATAATATATCATCCTATCACAAGTACGAAAAAGGTTTTTCCGTATAAAAGGTTGTATTTGTATGATAAAACCTATCTTTCTATTGCACAATTAATTGTACAAAGGAACTAATTTACTTAACACTGATATGTATATGCATTGTCCCCGGGTGTTGCATGCTAATGTACAATCCCTTCTCAAGTAATTCATGATAACCCACCACCTCATAACTTTGTCAATCATCATATTCACATAATCATCAAAGCACAAAGCCATATCCTGTATACGGGTTTAGTATAGGTTTGTAGTTTTTTTCATTGTTTTCACGATTGTTCTCATAGTTATGTCCAGTACATTCTTATAAACTGCTTTTGAGTAGTGGTTTTTGGCCACTTTTAAAACCGACCACGTGCCCACCGAGCAGTTGATGGGGCAGCTGGCGCCAGCTGCCATGTCATATAGCTTCCGTTGGGGGGTAGAGGGTATATATGAGATGCTGTAGCTATATGTTATGATATATAGGTTGGGGTGGAGATGGCGATAGTGTTGGCGTTAGGGTGAAGTGAATTTGCGCATAAAGTGGGGTTGAACTAAAAGTGCGCATAGATTAAAAGTTAGTTCAAAATTGAAATTCGTCGGTGTTAACGAAACTCTAACAGTTGAACAAAAATTAAGAGTTAGTTCAAAATTGAAATTCAAACGTATAACTGGGATCTGGAAAATATGTCAAGGTCATCCAGAGTAAGTTTTTAAAAATCCTATCCAACTACCACCAGAAATAGTTGTAAGTTGAAGTAGTTGGTGTGATAGCGGGATAATTTATTTGTGCCATGGGAGAGGTGTTTATCGTTTGAAAGTTGGGGATCGAATGAGAAGCGCCGCCTAGGGAGAGGGCTTATAAAATGGCAACCTTCCCCCACCACCCCTTCCCCCACTCCTTTAGACCAATAACCGGTCGCCGACTCTATGTGGTGAAACTGAACTAAACATGGCGGCCGCCATGGATAATTCTAACCTCAAACCTTAGTTTTGCATTGGTAAGCATGCGCCACCTCCACTCCTTTACCTTAATTTTATATTTTTAAAACCGAACAGATGTCCGGGCAGCTGCCCCTACGGGCAGATGTTTGGGCAGGTGTCGGGGGCAGAGATGTTGAAATATTGGGGTGGAGATGGCGATAGCGTTGGTGGTCGGTTGAACTGAATTTGCGAATAAAGTAACTGGGGTTGAACTAAAAGTGGGCATAAATTAAAAGTTAGTTGAAAACTGAAATTCGACGGTTTTAACAAAACTCTAATAGTTGAACAAAACTAAAAGTTAATTCAAAACTGAAATTCAAATGTATAACTGGGATCTGGAAAGTATGTCAAGGTCATCCAGAGTAAGTTTTAAAAAAGCCTACCCAACTACCACCAAAAATAGTTCAAAGTTGAACTAGTTGGTGATAGTGGGATAGGTTGAAGTAACTTTTGAATTTTATTAGTGAACATACAATTAATGTGCAACAGCAGAGTTTAAACAAGTTGAACTTTTGTGATTAACTACAGAGTTGTAAATGCAAACACCGACGACGATGAGAAGGTAAATGCAGAGTCCCCAGATGATGTATTTGAAAAGCTTGAACAAATGTAACATTTCGAGTTGGTTTTCTTGTTCCATTTCTAATCGTTTAATTTCCAATTTCAATTTATCCTCTTTTATTCTAGTTATGAAGGGAACTTCATCCATCATATCCAACATGATTGTGTTAGTGTTTGAAATTTTAGTGATGTTGATAGTTCAAAAGTCGAAGACGGAATGAGAAGTGAAAGCGAGAAACGTTAGTTAAATAAAGAAGTGGTGGGGGGAAATATGAATTACAAAGAAGTGGTAGGGGAAAGAAGTTGCTCTTCATTATTACCATCAGTAGTGTCAGATGGTGCAGGAGTTAGATTTAGTAAATTGTCTTCGTCTGAACATTCAACCTTATCACAAATAGGACAATCGTATGTTATTTCCAAATTCATTTTGATGGTTGTAACATTATCTACAAGTTCTAGTAAAATATTAAAAATGTCGTGTAACTCTTCTTTAGAGTTTACTTCAAAACTAGAATTTTTCGGGCCAACGGAGAGTTGTTCATCGTTTGAGAGTCGGTGATGGAATGAGGATCGACGCATAGGGAGGGGGCTTATATAACGGCGACCTTGAGCTTATGATCAAATAAAGCGTTAAGTTCTTCTTCTTCATCTTTTAATTAAATTATTCTAACTGAGTTAGTTGTTTCGTCTTCCTCACTCTGTGACGATGACGATGAAGAAAATAACTCACCAGGATTTAAATATTGAACAACAATTCTGAACCATCTCATAGGATATTTGTCCATGATAGAAAGTAAGTTTTGAAACAATTCTTCTATCTCCTCCCTCTCAGTTATTATATGTTCAAACTTGATAAATTTTGCTTCCATGTTGTTAGTTAGAGTGTAGGAAGTGAAATGATTTAAAGTTGAATTTAATATTATATAAAAATTAGAACCAGTGGTGGAGGGAAATTTCAAGGTCATCCAATTGAAGTTTTAAAAAAGAGTGTAAAACTGAAATTACACATTTGATGGTTTAATAGGATCAGAAGACCAATCTGATCTATATTTGCACGCATTTATAATGCATGTACAAAAGTCTTCTTTATAATATGCATCGCACTTTCGGCAATTGAGAAGTTTTTCTGGATGAAATTTGATACATCTCTGGGGACAGCAAGTGTGGAAGTATCTTGATTTATAAATCTTGAAGGTTCGCAGTTCTGGTGGCGGTAGTTGTTTTGTCTTGCATTTGCAGTAACAGGATCCGAAGAATCCACATTTTGTACAAGCTAACCCATCCATATTCCTACATCAGCACATTTTTGTTCACAACAGTAACGAGGTTCGTATTTGTTATTGTGTTTCTCCATGTTGACGCTGTCGAGTCCAGTGAAAGAATAAGAGTGTATAGTGTTGAATAGCGAGTTTTATGTACTGTGAAAAGTGGTGGGGGTAATTTCAAGGTCATCCAAACGGAGTTTTAAAAAATTATACCTTACTAATGTAAGGAATATTGATACTTAAGAAGTTTGTTTCTCTTTGTTTTCTTCAGACTTTTTATCTTTCTCAGCTTTAGCCATAGCAACTAGTTCTTCTATTGATAGCGGATGTACTTCAGGAAATTTCAAAATTAATTTAGCTTGGTATCCTTCTTTAGCTAATACATCTATATCTTTAGTCATTTGTTCAACAGTGTTGTAATCTTTTCCATAGATTTTTCCATCAAGTTGAATCATCATTCTGTAAAACATTTTCTTTAATAGGTCTTGTTGTGGTGAGAACTGAGAAGCGAATGATTATTTATCCAAGTATCACATCCTTTTTATTAACTCACATTCAACACGTGATTCTTTAGTTGTAGTTTTGTTTGTCAAAAGTTATTCAACATTGGTAATACTTTTGGAACTTGATGTTATGTTGACCAGTAGGCGATGAAGAAGTTGTAGGTTGTGTAGAAATAAATATTTCATCATCGCAATATTTTGTTTTAGTGAACATCCTTGTATTAGTAGCACTAACATCAACAGTTAAGTGATAACCACCGGTAAGTAAAACTCGCATTTCGTTGGTTAAATCTTCCAGTTGTTCAAAAGTTGTAATGGTGTTGGTATCATAAGATGCACACTTGACTTTGAGAGACATCTTTTAGTTTTTATATTAAGCGATAGAGTGAGCGAGATGTGTACGGTACTAAAGGTAGTCGTAGACTGATGAATTTCACAAGTAGATTTTTGCTTTTATAATCACACAAAAGTGGGTCAAGGTCATCCCTTGGAATTTTTAAAAAAGCAACATATTGTAATGTACAAAGACATCACAATATGTTGCTTCTTTTAATTTTTTTGTTTTTTCTTTATATCATATTTATTGAAAAACAATTACAAACAAATAATTACAATGTTATGTACAAACTAATCAGTAGTAGGTGTTACATGAATAGTTAGTTCAGTTGAGTTGTTTCCACTTGGTCCATGCGAAACCAAATAGAGTACGCCGGGTTGAACTACACGAAGATCTTCATTTTGAAGAAGTTGTACGAAACGTGTTGGTAGGAAGATCTGAAACTTTGGTTCGTCACCAACTGTATACGGAGCCTCGCTCAATGTGCAATTAATAGCATCACCCACTGAAGTTTCCATTTTCTTGATTGTATGAATTATGTAGTGTTTTTCCTCTTTTAGTTCAGAACATTTCTTTGTAGGTAAAATTGATGATTTAGAATGAGCGTTGAACTGATCGACTCAACTTTGAAGTAAGTTCTGCGATGCCATCTTGATGTTGTTGTTAATCTTCTTGTTAATAAGAGTGTCCGGCGGAGATGTTGTCTCTTCGGAGGTTTGAGTAATACTCATGCTGCGTCATGGTAGCGCTCTCACTTTTATAATCGACATTACCCCCACCATTGACACTACCCCCACCACTTTGTTGAAGGAAATTGTTCAAGCGGTAGGCATTCTTTAAAGCGCACTGTGACCTTCGATGTTTAAAACTTTTTGATGAAATACAAATTTCGTTGAAGAAGCATTGGAAATCTTTATCTATTATTGCATTAATCACTTCGTTGCTTGTAAATGATTGTATTCAATTTGCTTTTTCCAATCCCCTTGTGTAGATAATTTTAAACTCTTTGCAATAATGATTCATAATGTGTGGCATCATGTTATAATTAATGAAACCTTCATCCCATCTTAAGTTGTGAACATGTTTGTTCAACCATTTGTTTGTAACTTTCGCTTTAGTTGTTAGTCTATTAAATGGTACTGGAGGTTTGAACAAATAATGATAAACTACTGATGTGTTCATGTCCAAGATTACTAATTCTTTAATAATAAAATTACCATCATTTCCTCGGAAAGCTTGAAATTCAATTATACCTCTTTTAACTTCCATTATGTGTGGTGCATTAGAAAACGAAACCCGTTTATTCATGATGAAGTCTTACTAACAACTGACTTAAAAATTGAATGTGCTGACGTTTATAAAAGACAGGATTGTTCTTCTTCTTTTATTTCTTGTGCCACTTCATCGATATTAAAATTGGTGTGATAGTTGTTTAGTTGTCTCCACATTTTAACTTCTTGAGGTATTATATTAAAGATTGAAGTATCCACGGGACTGTATAAAATTGGAACAAAAGGTTGTTTGTCCAATGTATCGATTAGATAGTCTTTAATTATTGCACTTGAAAATATTAGTTGTTTCAAATATCTGGTGACGGGACCGGTAGTACAACTTAAAGTGTAAAATTCTTCTTTAGTGAAATATAGTTTAACATTGTGTGTAGTTAAATCTCTGAAGCGAACACTTTGTCCTCCACGATGTTTTACTATATCAACTTCAATATTTGATTCCAATAAACTTAATCTTGTTCTTCTTCCAAATGTGTTGTTACTTAAATAGCACTCCAAAAGATGTAAATGATTCATGAGAGATTCCCAAGTAGTTTCACTGAAAGTAACCATTTTGTTTCCATGATTTAAAATAACAATTGGTGAATAATCCATTGATTTTAAAATTCCAACTGATATACTTTTTGTCATGCATGAAGAAATTGGGTAGATAATCCGAAGAAATACTTCTGTTAAAATGTTCTGTTGTATATGCAACACTGCTGGGACAGCAAAACTCTTTTTTACTAATGTATTTTATATTTGTATTCTGTATTAGTTTTTTATTGTTATATTACAAAGCTCAGGAGTTCTTTTCTTTTCTTTCTTTTTCTTTTCTTTCTTTTTCTCATTTCTTGATCTTTTATTCAATAATAAATTGTTCAATAAGTTTGGCACCACCTTAAAAAAAAAAAATATATTTCAAAAAATGTTTACCTCCAATCAGGCTTTTGCCTTGGAGGCATTTTCTCAAAAAGCATTAAACAAACACAATCTTTTAAATTTACATATTAATATAGTGATTATGTCAGCCTGGGTTTATATATGAATGTATGTGTATTTATATGTATGTATGTGTATATATATATGTGAATGTGTATATGTGTATATATGTATATATAGGAATATAATGTATGTAAGAGGTATATTAACAAGTGTTTGATCTGTAAACTATGTATTGTTATTATGAGAAAATAAAGATTTATTATTTATTATTTATTATAATATTGGTTGTAATGTTAACTTCAACCTTCTTCCTTTTTACTTCTTTTTCAGCTTCTTCTTCTTCTCTCTTCTTATGTTTGTTAAACTTTAGGAACTCGTCCATTTCTCGTTCAACTTGCTTTTCTATATCTGAACTATTATCATCCATTAGAGGTGTATTTTCTTCTCCGTTAGTAGAATTCATCTTGCGAACGATGTTTCCCATACGACGGTTGAAGATAGAATGAAGTTTCCACTAATTATTTTCCCGCTTTTATATTTTTCGTAAAATCCTTGAAATTTATACAATTACATAATTGTTTGTTTTCAACTTGTCTTTCACAAATGAAATTCTAACCTCAAAAATTAGCAGTTGTTGTACAATTCTTCTTAAAGTACATTATTCACAATTCCGGTCAGCGGTGTGTAAGTAACTATTTTATCATGTAGAATTAGACAGTATGCCGAAGTTCCATCCGCTACTGGTTCTTCAAATTCCATTTCAATTTTTATATCCACACTTGATGATTTTACCGATTCATTTTGTTTTGAACAATCGATTACAATTATTGGAGCCTTGGAATAATACTGGTCAGGTGATAATAGTGGTGTATTAGTTTTTCCATAATATGACGATTGAAATCTTGCATACATATCGTATAAAATGGAAAAACGTTTTTTGCTGAACATGACATTCAAATTGTCATAGGGAAAGAATTGAGAGTTTAGGAAAACTTTCCAATTCTTTATTTTACAGTGATCAAATTGACCAGCATTTGCAGTGATAACATCTTTTCGCTTAGTTTGAAAACCGAGTATTATGTACCTTGCTCGTTCCAAGTAAGTTGATGTCTTGACGGTCCATGTTTGTCGTTCTGTCTGAGGTAGTGTAGGGTATTCATGAAATTCCCAACTTCGGAATGGCATCACAATATCACGGTCAGATTTTAACTTTCTCAATAATAGGATTCTATGTTCATCGGCCAATCTTACATGAGGTACTCTCCAAACAACTTTATCCAACTGTAGTTGCCATTCCAGTTTATCTTCCGTAGTTGCAGGGTCTGCAAGTATCAAGTCCTTATTAGTTGAAGATCTAAGTAATACTAATTCTTGTTTGACATTTATTATTACCCGTTTGTAATTTTCAGCGAATCCCAAAAGCAATCGTAAAGGTACATGAAAATCAAAGTGACCGTTGGAATCTTGTGTTATAGTGTCTTTATCGGGGGCAACTCATCCGGCGGTGACTGTTGAATTCTTCTCATGCGGTGTTAATGATGTTAATCCTTTCAATGTCGTTGTTAAACCAACCTTTTTTGTTGAATCAACTGTCATACCCTGATATTTCATATCTTATTTTATCAAAAAGATATGCCATCGGGTTATTTATAAAAGGAACTGTTGAAGCAGTTTTTCCATCCAATTTTAATACCCGTCCTTCGATGTACAAGTAACTTTCACACGGTAAAGTGTAAATATCTTGTTGTTGAATGGGAATCCTTATTTCATCATTATTGTTTAATTTTGATGAAGTGTAAGGGTTGAGCGTGTGATATTCCTTCTCCCATAGTGTTTCGTCGAACGTTGGTCCTTGAGATATATCCAGGATATCCATCGCTGTTAAGTTTCAATCCAATCTTCTGTAGAAAACGAATGTTGTCCGATGTTAACTCTTCCAATGTCGAGGAGCTACTGAGCTCCCGACTCTTCCGTTGCGGTTTAAATGATAATCCCAAGTTGACTTTTATGTTGCTGCTCTGATTTGTATCCGTATAGTAATTGTTTCTCCTCTAAAGTCAACACTATGACCGTCTTGATCCAATATGTTCAGTACGATGTCTGAAATGAAACTGGTGTTTAACGGTAGGTATATCAAGTTTTGTGGCTTCTCAACAATTTTAAAACCGGGAGCTACTGTTGGATAAAATGTATGTAAAATATGTTGATTAACTTGATAATGTAATTATTTTCAATTCTGAGTATTTTCCTAAAGCATCCTTAGTTTCATAATAATGTAGTAAATTGTTCTTTCCTTCCGTAACATTGGGAATTGAGTTGTAGGTAGTCAAATCAAGTAATGCCGCTTCCCATAATCTTTCCTTGGATAGACGCAATGCTGGGAACAGCGTACTTTTCAATGTGGATGAATTTCCACTCAGTGACACTGTATACGATGACATCTTAAAGCTGACTGACACTCTTCGCTAGAAACTCCAAACATAAATGCCCACATATTTCAGTATCGTTAGGTTGTTCTCTTTTGTAATTGTAAAAAATGTTTTTGGAGTTTCGAAAATAATGTTGCAGTTCTTTTGGCGGTGGTAGATTGCCAAAACTGTCAAAGTAGTAAACGGTTTGTCCGAGCTTTTATAGCATACCCAATGAGTGCCTGGGCCATAGGTGGAATCCAAATTTACTATTCCAGTTTCATTTTTCCATATTTTAGTTGGTAATGCATCTTTCATAAAAACTCCACGAAAGAATGGTATTTTCAAACATTTCACATAATCATTTAACTGATGATTTGTTAAGGCTTTATTTGGAATTATCAATTGACTCTTCTTATTTAGTACACATGGTATGGTCTTAGGTATAAACCTGCTCCGTTTTTTTCCATTTGCCAAACAGAAGTCTTCTTTACATTTGCCTTATGAGTTCTACGACGTCCTTTTTTAATGTTTCCACCTCTTTTGGGAGCGCCTTTCTTTGCAGTCCTTCCTCTGCGACGTCTTCCACCACCTAACTTTGCTTTCGTCTTCATGGCTGTAGTTACTGCCCAAGCCGATGCTTTTTCTGCAATACTTGCGTCACTTGATTTTACTCTTTGCCAAGCTTTTTCCGCTAGAAATTTATCTGCTATTGATCTATTTGTTGAATCTTTATACTTTGAATATGCTATATCGTGTTCCTTGCAAGCTTGATCTAATTTATTAATTCCAGGATCTCCTCTTGCTAAACGCTTTGCCAACTTAGTTCCAGGTCTACAATATTGATAACCTCCGGGCAGATGTAATTCGTATGGTAAAGCGTCTATCGTTCGATTAACAACAGCACCAACTGGAATCCGTCTGAGCAGGGATAATGCAGCTGATGTTATACCACGTCCTCTCTTGCCGCTGTCTTGACGATGACTGAGCGATACGGTCTTCATTATGTTGTCTTATATAACTGGCGTGTTTACTCCACGAGATACTTTACATAAATGAATAACCTGTGCAAAATCTTTTATATTTAAAGACTTAGTTATTCAAATTAATTATATACTGATTTATAATTCTATTTTTAATCCAAGCTTCTCGTTCATCGGGTTGAATCATCACATGACTCGTTGTACTAGCTATATGATTGTGGGTATCAATAAGTAAATTACCCACTATTCTTATTAAACAATCTAAAGTTACAGCATCTTTCGGATGTTGAGGATCTTGTAACTGCATAATACGTTTATCATTACACGTATAAGCGGTTGAATTACTTTTTGATGTTGTTATGACTTGTCCAATAGTAGCAGCATCATTTGAATCTTCACCTGGTAAAATATTAATTATTTTCTTCATCATATTTGGTCCCAAAGTGTTTATCCCAAGTTATTGTTTGTTTCAATGTAACACAATCATCTTCTTCATAACCAGGATAAATATTTTTTATTCTTCTATTACGACCATCGTATGTACCTAATCTACCACCACTTGCAATTAATGTTTGTACCATAAGAGGTAAATCTGAATCTTTTATACCAAATCTTTCATTTGTTATTGTTTTATGTCCTGCATCCCATTCATCATTATTTCCTTGCATTAAATAAAACTTTTTATTTCCATGTATAAATTTATCTCCCCGCTTTAACACGGCATCTTCATGTTTTACAAAATTTGATATTTCTTTTTTTAATTCTTTGGATAATTGCTCCATAGTAACAGCATCTTTTGGTTGAGAACAAAACTTTACATTTGTCAATGTTTTTCCATGACAATCGATTCCATCAGCATCTTGTAAAATACAGTTGTCCTTGATGTATTTTAGGTTAACAGCATCACCGTCTTCTTTGGGTATCCAATGTCATTTATAATAAATTTATAAAAAGAAAATCCATGTTCAGTTTTTTCAGGTATTATAGAATGTAAATATTCTTTATTAACTGAATCTTTATCATTTTTGGGATTTCCCACGTTGGTTATTCTATAATTTCCAGCATTATACGTTTGTCCATCTTTTAGTTATTACCCCATTGCAATTTTAAAGTATTTGAAAGTTCAGATGATAAGTACTCTTTAGTAATTGCATCAGAACTTTCAGTTGGTTTACCAACATTAATTAATCTATGTGATTTAACATCGTAAGTATTCTTATGTAATTTCAATGATGTTGAAGTAGCTTCTTTTACTGTCTTCAAATTTGCTCCATCAGTATCTTCTTCTGGATCTTTAACTAGTTTTAAACGTTTATTACTTATGCTATAGTCACCTTCAGGTGTTTGTGGTAATCCACTTCTTTTTCTGTCTTTTCCAACTTGCACTCCTAACGCGGAGTACCGTCCGAACTTGTCGACGCTCATGTTAGAACTGACACGTCTTACGCTTGCACCTTTTTTACATCCGCGGACAATTATACAACTATACCGCGATTCCTAAGTTCATCAACTAGAGCCACCCATTCATTATTTAAACCCGTATGACCGGCTTCCATGGCTTCATGCAATAGTCTCATTCGGTCAACCAATTTATTGATGTCGTTGTAGTAAATCACATTTGTATTGTATAGATTTTTCATCAATCCTTTACCAGAGGTTGAAGTATCTCCTTTACTGTTTTTACCATGTTGTTCAAGAAGTGATAAATCCATAAGTGATAAAGATTTTCTTTTCAGTGGTTGTCTCACCGCTGGCGCAGTACGTAATGTTGGCAATTTTCGTCGAGGAAACAACTTTTTTATAACGATGTTATATTTTGTTGCACGTGAACGATTAATCATTGCATCCTTTAAGTAGTTTCTCTTATGAGCGTTAGTATTTTGTAAAATCTCTTTAAAAACACTTAAATCTTTGGATGAATATCTTAGTGGTATGTTTTTAAAAATTAATTCATATAATCCTTTTGTTACTTTATATCTATGCTCACCAATAATGATGTAATCGTCTTGAGTTATTTCAAGCTTTGAATCACCAATCTTCAATTCATTCCCATCAATTCTTGCTCCATATACGTGTGATCTACTCAAATTCGGGTTTCATTTCATGTCATGTATCATTTTCATTATATATTTTCTTTCTTCCAAGAGGTCCATGTTGTAATATATCGCTACTCAATTGAGTTAAATTTGGAATAGATTGTTCAGCTTCAGGTATTGGCTGTTCTTCTTCCTTTCCAACAATTGGTTCTTCTTCTTCTTTTGTTTCTTCTTGCTCACTAGCACTTGTATATGAATCATCATCATCTTCTTTTTTTAATGCTTGTACTTCTTGTTTAGAAACTGGTAGTAAAACATCTCCTTCATAACGAGGTTTACCAATAGTTTCTGATATCTGTTTTAAAGGTTCCGTAATAGGTTTAAATGTAGTCTCTAAAAATTCTTCTCTTTCACTTAAACCCATCCTCAATGCACGATTCTTCATCCTAATAGAATCACTGAGTGATTTGATTTCTTTCAATAGTTTTTCTTGATTCACCATGTTTACACTGTGAAGTTCAACGTGTAACTAGATGTAGCATCGGTATTTCAACGCATAAATACAAATTTATCCAACCCTATACGATATCTACCATTTTTAATATCTTCTTCCATCATAATAACGAGAAAGCTATATTTCTCATTCCATGCTTTGCCACACATCTCTTTAAATTTCTCAAATGGCATATCCGCATTTACATGATCATTATATATATGTTTTAAATTTGTTTCATCTTGCTTGAAGATGATCAACATATTTGCATTGTCTCTTATAAGTTGTTTTGGAATTTTACTGTATGTTTGACCAATGTAAATGCTATCAATATTATGATGTCTTCCCATAGCAAAATAATTCCTTATTGTGTCATGATTTTCACAAGACACATCGTCAAATATAAAAATAGAAAATGGTTTTGCTTCATTTGGTTGCATAATTGTTTTACTGGCATTAAACTTGTAAAAATTCACTTCAGGTACACTTGCAAGTACTTTATTAAATAATTGATATTTTGGTTGTTGCAATGATTTTGAAAAAAAGTATATATTGTTAAAACGCAATCCTTTAGGATTAGTTATAAGGTTAAAAACAACATTAGTTTTTCCACAATTTGAAGGACCAGTTATTAGACATCTTATCGTATTTGGTAGTAATTCACCATGTTTTCCATTATTTAACTTATCATTGTCAACTGTCAATTCATCAATGTTATTGATATTAAATCGACCTTTTTGTTGTACAATCTCCATCTTGTATAAAGGCTAAACAAACAATGGTAACAATGGTTCACAATGGTGAAGTGGCTATTAAACAACTATACTAAGTCTTTTGAAGGAATCCAAGAGTCTTCACTTTTATCAAACCCTAACCACCGGACTTTAACCATATCCTTTTTCCTTTGTAAAATCTTCTCGACAAGATATACATCACCGACTGTTGATTTCAACAGTCCGTTAAATGTCCGTAAAATCCACCTTGAAGTAATTCACCCTTGTTATCCTTTAATAAATAGGTTTCAGGTATAGTTGGTTGCACTTTATAAATTGTAAATACTTCATTAGTCCAATTTGGTAGATATCTTTTACTAAATACACCTTTGTATTTGCTTATACGAACTTTATCGTTGACCTTGAACTTCTTTGGTTGCAATTTTTCCAATTTCGGTGTTGTATAATTTTTAATGCGTGGTAATACAATTTTGGCATTAGCACTATTTACCTGGATAGGTTTCATTCCAATGGTACGATGATATTTGTTGTTATACTCTTTTATAAGTTGTGGTAATATGTCATACCACACGTATGATCCTCGTTTTCAAAATTGTTTATACATCGCACCTTTTAATGTTCTATTGAATCTTTCAATTATTGAAGATTTAACTTCAGAATTTGTAGAATAATGATTTATTTAATATTTCTTCATCAAAGCTCCAAAGTCTTTATTAAAATATTCTTTTCCATCATCGATCTGTAGATGTTTAATTTTAAATTTATTTCTTTGTATTGTGGTTTCCATAACTTTTGTAACACTTTTACCAGTCTTATCCTTCAATTGTAAAGCGTCAGCTATTTTAGTAAAACAGTCTATAATTGTTAAAATATATTTAAATCCTTTGTTTAATTTACTGTGCGGTATCATTTCAATGAGATCAGCTTAATAAAGATCATTCATTCCTTTAATGATTGTACTTCTTCTTGGAAATCTTCTTCTTGCTGGTTTATGTAGTTCATTTACAATCTTGTCCTTCACACTTTCCATCTTCAGATGTTGCTTGTACACCGCATGTAAAAATACTGATCCATAGAATAGTTTATTCTCATTTATATAGTTTGAATATAGGTCAAGGCCATTTCATATTAGTGTAAAAAAGAGGGAACATGGCATTGGGCTTGCCATGTCCCCTCTTCTTTACGGAAAGGAAAAAGGAAGAAGGTAGAGGACGAAGAATAGGTTTACTGATCGATAGGGTTTAGAGAGTAGTGGCCGAATGGTAAAGTATTAATTTTATCTTCTAAAATATGGCGCTTGTCATCTTTGTAGCTTAATGCCCACTTTGTTTGTTTGACACTAAAAAGTTGATGATTATAACTTCTGATAGTGTTGAACGTTGCAGTTGTTTCAACATTTTCAAACAAACATCTTTTATAATGTTCAAACTGTACGTTATTCTTAAGAAAAGAAGTTTTTATTCCTTTGGCCTTCTTCGTGACTTGATGTTCGTTCCTCTCGTTTATGTACAGTTGAAACGAATACAGTTTGGACATTAATGCCACAATTTCCATCATCGGCACACCATTCGTTTCATCTTTAAATTTTCCCAATACTTTCTTGTTTCTGTCATAGTCGTAATTTGGATGATCCTTAGGATAATCGGAAAAGTCGAAATCATCTTTATATATAAAGGTGCGTATATCTTCATACATGTCATTTGTTTTAATCCAGTAAATTAGTGCATTCGTATCCATATATGCAATACCAATGTTCTCTCTTCCATAATAGTTAACCATCTTCTTATAATGAAACTCATACATATGTGTTTTTGAAATATCCAAGATTGACATTCCAAGATACAAAGGACGATCCATTTCAACCGACTTCTTGTTCATGGAAATAACAACTAGATTTTCATTAATAATTACAGATGAACCAAAGTTTGGTTGTTGCACCAATTTCTGTAATTTTACTGGATCAGTTACCGATTTGATATCCTTATGTTTTCTTTTGTTTTCCAAAGTCTTGCCAAATATTGCGTTATTCATTAATTTGAAAAAATCTTTTTGAAAACTTGATGTATCGGTGGCTCTTCTTCTTGTGTTGTTGTCAATGTAAGGTTTTAACCAACAAGATTGAAAAAATTGTAGTACTCGATTAATTTTTGTAATTCTCAATCCTAAGTCTAAAGCTTGTTGTATCATCCAGTAGTGTCCAACATATCGAGACTTGTTGGTTAAAGTCATCATTAATTTTGGCCATCTTCCAATAGGGGAAATTTCAGTCTTCGGAAGAAGTGGTAAATCATAATGTTGATCGTGAAAATGTTCAGGATATTCAAAATTGACATCAAAAATGTAACCAGTTTCACCATGCTTCGGTTTATCCATTATGTTTCCAATCGATTCTGGGTCTATCCATTTAAAATTATTATATGGAAGGGGATTTGACATTGCCCATCCGTATAAGTTATTTGCATCGAAATAACCCAGGAATGTTGTTGGGTTTGATGCATCATAATCGGGCAGATACTTGTTGTTCGCCTTGAAGTGTCGTTTAACACTTTGCGTCAATCCCCCTCGAACTCCTGACTCTAACATCATAACCATATCTATATCAGTAAGAAGTTTAATTTTACAATTTGTTTCTTTTAACATAGCTTGCCATGCTAATCCAGGTGAAGTGTACGAATGAAGAGGGTCCAATCCATATGCTGCAAAACACGTATTTCTAAATTCTTCCATTATATCACATAATAAAGTTACATCTAATTTAACATAAAAATCTGAATATTCTCCCAATGTTGTAAATCCTAATTCATTCCATACTTTACATGCATGATCATAATCCTCTTGAGATATGTCCATGTCGTATAGTTTACTTTTGAATTCTTCTTTTGGCGGAAGTGATGTTTCATTAAATTTTTCTAAACTGTCTATATGATCATATGGGAAAACACCTTTCCGAAGTACGAGATCCAGTTTGTCGTTACTTACAATCTTCTTTGTTTCAATAAAATCTTGTTTCCTTAAATTTTCAGAAAGTTTAGACAAACTCGATGGCATAAATCGGTAGGAGTCTAAGAATCTTAATTTGACATTTCCAAATGTTTTAGAGAAACTTATAAAGTTTCAGCCAACACATCTATTGAACCATTGTCTCTTCCTAATTCAGGTATTATAAAATGAGCATCATACCCACTGAGGTTATGCAGAACCACAGGAATGGTACAAATAGTGGTAAACGATAGCTCAAATTGCATTTATTACAAGCAGCACCCCTGTAATAACCTGCAAGGTGGTCATGATCTTTAACTTTATAATTGTCAATGGTAAATTCATTTTTACATAAGAAACAGTGAGTTGCATTTTCATGTTGAATTTCCTCTTCTTCCTCCATCGGTTTCATTGGTACGATATTCGTATATAATCTTTGTACATTTTCAGCTATTAAATATAATTGGTCAAGAAATATTGTTTCTACATTTTCACCACGATATACTAAAGGTTCTGAAGTTAATCCATATTGGTTTAAATGTTCTTCTGATAATGTTGATTTAACCATTAAACAAAAACTATTTGGTTTGTGCATTTGATATTTAACACTTTTTCTAGCTTCACAATTTTCATCTTCTATAGGAATTAGTGTTGATTCAAAGTCCGCATATACAACTATAGGGATACGGTATTGATGATGAACCTTTTGAAATGTAACAAATGCTCTGTTTTCCGAAGGTAAATTAATCTTTGCTTCATAATTATTGTTACATAGTCTTTTGTGCTCTTGTAACAATTCTCTTCCTTGTCTTCCTTCTCGTTGAAAATTAAAACATCTCTTGCAAATTATCTTTCTGTGTCGATCTTTAGAAAGCTGCTTGTTAACAAGAGAGTCGAATTTCTTTATGTACACATAGTGAGACACATCTCCTCGCGTTAGTAGTAGTAAATCCGTATGATCTGGTAGCTCTTCTTTTACAACACTTAAAGGATACACTTTGTTTGAACTATCTAATGCAAAAACCTTGATAGATGTACCAGGATTTTTCTTCTCAAATTTTGATATATCTTTCAGTGATACAGGGTAAGTAATTCCTTGAAAATTGTACCTATGTCTTTGATTTTCATAGTGTTGGTTAGGTTTATTGAAATGATTTGGTACAAACTTAGATGTCATCGCATATCTAAAACATTCATTATCTTGATTTTTCACATTAATACATGATCTTGTATCCTTAATTCTTTTGGGCAAAGGAATGTAACTAGATCCCATTAGTCCATATCCATGTTTGTGAACTCTTAAATCTAATACTTCAATACTTGCAAGACTCCATCCGGATCCTCTTCCTTCATGTTCCTGAATTTTTGTTAATATTTCTTCTATACAGTGCTCTACTATTAAATCAATGTTTGAACTTTCTATAATGGTTCGGTTTTTTGTTATGAATCCTCTTGGTGATAATTCTTCTTGTACATTTATAAACATAGCTTCTAGTAGTAAACCAAATTTAAGAAAGTTTAATCTTTTCAATTCTTCTTTTAAAGTTTTACTTATGATTGGTTTTGCTTCTCTAATAAATTCTTCTAGCTTCAAGTTTTCATTTTGAATCTTATGATGCATTACTACTTTACCGGGTAATGCAAATACTTGTAGATTCGGTAAAGTAGTTGAAGATGTTGCTGTTATTTTATCTTGTTTTTCTTGTTCTTCTTGTTCTTCTTGTTGTTCTTGTTCTTCTTGTTGTTCTTGTTTTTCTTCTGGGTTGTTGTGAATTAGTTCTTTATGACAGTCTAATAGAATTTCATCATGAAACGATTCCGAACATTTATCGCAACGATACATGTTGAGATGTTTACTCTTCGAAATTTCGCCAAGAAATGAAATGGGCTCTCACGTTCCTCCTTTTATAACGGTTGCCCCACCACTATTTCATCTTCTTCACTATCCAAGGAAATCAAACGTTTTAAACAAAAATATTAACCTTCTACAAACTAATTGTTCATTCATGTTCTTTATTCCCATTGGAGTTTTAGTATATTCTTCTTCATATTCAAACTTTAACAAACTTTCCCCCACACAACTAATTTTAGTTACTTTAAAACCAAACACCCGTCCTCCAAACATCTATTAGGACAGATGTTATGGGACAGATGTTAGGGTAGAAATGGCTAGAGCACAGGCACTTGGTTGAACTAAATTTGCGCATAAATTAACTAGAGTTCAACTAAAAATTCGCATAAATTAAAAGTTAGTTCAAAACTAAAATTCGACAGTGTTAAAAACACTCTAACAGTTGAACAAAAATAAACGTTAGTTCAAAACTGAAATTCAACAGTGTTAACCAAATTCTAACAGTCGAACAAATAGGTCAAGGTAATCCAATTTAACGCGAGAACGAGGAATAGAGCACTAAGTGGCATGTTAGTCCATTACCACAAAGTGATCTATTCCTCGCTCTCTATTCTACATCTACTTTTTTGGGTTTACTTATTTATATCATAATGTTCAAATTTTACTATGTAGAATGTCCATTCTTGCTCTTCAACTCTTCGATTGTTTTTAGCAATTGTAACAAATATTCGTTAGTTTTCACCAAAGTCTTTATTTTGCTACATCCAATTTCAATAGAAGGTATTATAAGTTGTAATTTTATAAGTTCGATCTTTTCTTTCTTGCGAATTTCTCTCTTTATTATGTTGTTCCTTATTTTTGCTGAAGATTCAAACTCCATGTTGTTTCTGCTAAAGCCACAATAATAAAAGTCTCTTCAAACAACCTGCATTTATACACATTCCCCCACCTTTTTATAATCCCCCACTCCTTTCCCCCTTCTTTATAGGATTGGAAAGGGATAGGGTGTAGGGTGAGGAAGGGTAATTTTGTTATTACACTAGTTGTGCAAGAAAATAGCCGTCAGTGTCTACACCTTGTTTGTAGCACTCCATCATAGATTGTGCCCACTGCCACATACGGTCTCTGTCATTTGGTGTGACAAGGAAAGAATGGCTATCACCATACAATATAAAAGAGTCAATTCGTACATAACATCCTGAGTCCAACCATTTATTAGCTTCAGCCATAAACTTTTCTATTGTATCAAATTGAAATTGTGGATCAATTGCTATGACTTTACGTTCTTCACTAAGTTCAACAGTATAATCATCATCATCATCATCATCTTCACTTTCACTGTCGTTACTTAAAATATCTTCAGATTGTTCAAAAATGTCAGAAATTTCGGAAGAATTGAAATTTTCATTCAGATGAGGAGGCATTTTGAAGCAAGAAATATTGTAAACAGCAGAGACGAAACGACAAGAGCGGCGTGTAGAAGAAAAATGAAGGAGTGACTAACGCTGGCTCCGCTTTTATAAGTATGCAAATGAGGGGTAGGAGCTGACCGTGACCAGTCATCGACCCAAAGGGGTGGGGGGAAGTACTTTTCTTACTACTCGGATGGAAGTAGGTTAGTAGGTCACGAGACTTAGAGTGTTAAAAAATAATGGGGGAGAAACACAACGCTATAACGCATTGTGTTTCTCCCCCATTATTTTTTAAGCAACAATTTGGAAAAAACTAAGTGAATTTACTGTTTACGCCCCCACCTTGTAAGACGATCCCTTTTATCCCTGACGAGAAAGTCTTGAGAATCTAAATTGAAAAATCTCTTCTCTTTACACAAATTGTCAGGAACTTTAATTTTATATTTTAAGCCGTTACATTTTGCCAAAATGTGTTGGTGGTCAACAACACTTAAAAAAAATCTCAAACCTTTCTTAAGCCTCTCTCCTCTGACGGATATTATTTCAGGATCGTCTTCAACAGTGGGGGTTTCTGTCAGTTGTGGTTCGGAAAGATGTTTCACTACATGTACACGGCAAAAACTTTCGTTTTTAACACATTTCCTACCACAAGCTGATCCTTTCTTAATTCCTCTAGTGAGCATTTCAGGGCAAGTAGTGGGACGGCTAAATGCCCTACGACGCTCTTCTTGTAATAATTGAAATTGCTCTGAAGGAGCAGGCTTAGGAGCAGGTTTGGGAGTAGGTTTAAATGAGAGTGGAGATGGCGAGTTTTGAACTAACTTTTAGTTTTGTTCAACTATCAATTTAGTTGTCACTGTTGAATTTCAGTTTTAAACTAACTTCTAATTTCGTTCAACTGTTAGTGTTTTGTTAATACCGTCGAATTTCAGTTTTAAACTAACTTTTAATTTACGCCAACTTTTAGTTCAACCCAAAGGAAGGTGAAGGAGTGGGTTTGGCGCATGCACAGCAACGCAAAACTAAGGTTTGAGGTTAGAATTATCCATGGCGGCCGCCATGTTTAGTTCAGTTTCACCACATAGAGTCGGCGACCGGTTATTGGTCTAAAGGAGTGGGGGAAGGGGTGGTGGGGGGAAGGTTGCCATTTTATAAGCCCTCTCCCTAGGCGGCGCTTCTCATTCGATCGCCAACTTTCAAACGATAAACACCTCTCCCATGGCACAAATAAATTATCCCGCTATCACACCAACTACTTCAACTTACAGCTATTTCTTGTGGTAGTTGGATTGGATTTTTAAAAACTTACTCTGGATGACCTTGACATATTTTCCAGATCCCAGTTATAAGTTTGAATTTCAATTTTGAACTAACTCTTAATTTTTGTTCAACTGTTAGAGTTTCGTTAACACCGACGAATTTTAATTTTGAACTAACTTTTAATTTATGCGCACTTTTAGTTCAACCCCACTTTATGCGCAAATTCACTTCACCCTAACGCCAACACTATCGCCATCTCCACCCAAACCTATATGGCATAACATATAACTACAGCATCTCATATATACCGTCTACCCCCACCGGAAGCTATATGACATGGCAGCTGGCGCCAGCTGCCCCGTCAACTGCTCGGTGGGCACGTGCTCGGTTTTAAAAGTGGCCAAAAACCACTACTCTTTTGCTTTTGTTTGTATATCTTACTGCCTCGTTAATACGGTTTTAACACCACAGAGTAGTACTCTAGTAAAGGGCACACTGTTGTATTTTATAAAATGACTAAAGGTTTGGGGCTTGTATTTATAGTCGACAGACTATCTTTATTCTAAATTAAATACAAAAGAGCTCTAAAACTCAGGCTTCACATTAAAATCTAAAGAGTAGCCTAAACAAACAAAACTGACCAGTGTGATGTTTAGATTAGTATGTCAGGAAATCCTCCCTCAACCAAATATTCCCTCAAATTTTTATCCCAAGTGGAAGAACAAATATCATATCCCTCATTTCCTGGGGAAGTTTGTTGTAGAAGACCAGATCGTAATAAAGTGATGGCGAAATTCAAGAAAAGGATACGGACATATACTAGTAAAGAAGATGCCAAATTTCGGACGTTTTTCGTAAATAATCTCGTGCGAGATACAGGGCAACTATTGTTTCTTTCAGCCATCTATTTCCATTAACGCTTATTTTACAAAAAGCGTCATAATCTGAGAGGAAGAGTGGCATTTTAAAGCCTTTACGAAGTCTTTTATTCAACTTAACGAGATGTTTCTTGAGGTACTAGATATAGTTAAAATGTAAATTTGTCTCTCAAGTTATCTTGAAATTCGTTTAAAGA
The DNA here is from genome assembly GCA_030545055.2 of Neoaliturus tenellus. NCBI lineage: Eukaryota > Metazoa > Arthropoda > Insecta > Hemiptera > Cicadellidae > Neoaliturus > Neoaliturus tenellus. Next base: position 27,492,736 of record CM061536.1, read on the forward strand.
AATTTATATATAGATGTATAACCAACAAATTACATACATAAGGACTGTGGTTAAAAATCGTATATAAATAAGAGTATAATAAAATTTCATAAAGCAGGCTATATATTCCATATTCCATCAAAAGCTTCGAACTAAACATATAATATTTAAGAAACCAAAAAATATTATTATCTCTATATGACAATTTTATAAATTTCTAACACATATTTTTATCATTGATCTAATAGAAGGTTGCATGTGGAATTTTTATATCTATGACTGTAAAACCATTATAAGGATATTCAACTAAAGTAAGCCTATACATTCCTCATTTTACTGTTGTCCATTATGTTGCAAATTGTCTTGTAGTTGTTATGGTTTTTACAAAGCTACTTAGGACAAAAAATAGTTTTTTTTTCTCAAAAGCACAGCTAGTTACTAACGAAAGTAGAGGTATGTGCAAGATTTATCCCCCAATCCATCGACTAACAAGTCCTAAGCGAAGTCTTGGAACAGTTTAATTTACAACGAGATTACCCGCCTAAAGGTTGTTTCACTAACGGCTCCTAGCGGCAATTCCATCAACTAAACCACCCGAGATAACAGCTTTAATTTTGTTCAGCCCCACCAAAAACACTCTTCCAACCACTTTCTTTAAAAGAATGTACTTGATGTATATCACGATGTACTTGATGTATCTTGATGTATATTTCGTAAAACTTGCGAGGTACTTTTAGCATTCTGCACAAAATTGACATTTTTTTGTTCCCTAAATAGTACTAGAAACGTATTTCCGTCATAGAGAGAAAAAAAGCGGTGATTTTTTTAAGTCATAGGAGTCAGCTGATTGCTAAGTATTGTTGTTATTTTATTAATTTTTATATAAAGAATAGTTCTTTTTATCATTCTGCACGAAATCAGCCTGTTTTTTGTTCTCTCAATAGTACCAAAATCGATTCTTTTCTGTCCTAGGACTGAAAAATCAGCTGGAGAATTTTTTAGGTCCTAGGATTGAAAAGTCAGCTGATGTTTGCCAAGTATATTACTATTGATATATTATATTAATGTTGAGGAGCAGAATTTTGAAATTCAAACGTTATGAAAAGCATTGTTTGTAAATAACAGAAATGTAAACACTGCATATTACTTACTTTGTAAATATAACCTCGAAAATACAACTTTATAGTTAATATTTTTAACGATCAAAAGTCTAATTTTCGCATTATGATAAAAAACGTAGTTCATCACTCGGAGCAAAAGTGTCTTTTTGATGCTTAATCGTTTTTAAAAACACGATTGCGCACCAAAAAGACCCACTTTTGCTCCTAGTGATGAAAAGTACTATTACCACACGTTATTAAAAGTATTGCTTGTAAATAACAAAAACGAAACACTGTAAATTACTTTAGTTTGTGAACATAACCTCAAAACTGCATATTTAAAGTTAAGATTTTTAACGACTAAAAGTCTGATTCCGCATTATCATAAGAAACATTGTTCATCACTAGAAGCAAAAGTGTCCTTTTAATCGTTTTAAAAGCTCGCTGTGCCTCGTTTTAAAAACACGATTGGGCACAAAAAGAGCGTTTTTTGCTCCTAGTGATGAAAACTACTGTTATTACATCACCTTGCTTGAACTTGAATAGTAAAATAGAATAAATTTACAGCAGAGTAACGTCAATATAGCAAATGGTTTTATACAGTTAAGAAGCCGTATAAGAAAATAGTTTGTAGATTTTGTCACTAATAATGCTTCAACGAATACCCTTTAAACACTTTTAAACATATTAATAGAAGGAATTTATAGATATCGATTTATAATTTATGTATATATTTTAAGCTATTTACATCGACAGCTACAACACAAAACGAACAAATTCCAATTTTTAAATGATATTTCGAATCGAGTAAAATTAAGACTTAACAAACATAGAAAAGTCTATTAAATATACTGTTGTTATATTATTCCATAATGTAATACCCTGGTGAAAAACATGGTTGAAAACATATTTCTTAAGGCTCAAGGAATATAATCAAACATAACCTTGAGTAATTGGCATATACATTTTATAGGTAAACTTTATAAAAGTGTATTTGAAGTTAATAGAGAGTTTTTGCAACATACGGTAAACATTACGGTAAACGCTAAACGCTATTTTTTATTGGTAAATTTATGAATAATTCTCAGTTCACGGTGGTGAAATTAAATAAATAATGTATAAAGTTTACCGTTGACCACTTTTCAACAAGTTTTTTTTATAGATTCAAGCAGTAAAAATAGGTAAATCAACTATAAATTAAATAGCGTTTAGCGTTTACCGTATTCATTTACCGTATGTGCAAAAACTCTCTATTAATGTTAATACTTCATTTAAATAACTTTAGAATATGATTCATTCATTAGAATTTTTTATACAAGCTATGAAACATATGTATAAGTAGTTTTTTTATCACTAAAGTTTTATTGAAAAATTTAAACAAAATGTAACAGTCAACACGGCAAGTTTAAATTTTCAATAATGCATATTATTAGTAAATTTAGGGAAATCATTATACATACTGCATAGCTATAAATGAATATAGTATTTCAAATTAAAGAGATTTATAATCAAAATAAATAAAACTACAGGTTTGGGCTGTTATTTGTAAACCGATTCACAAATAATTTTTTATACATTAATAATAATAATATTCAAAATATCTCCTAAAAAAAAAAAAAAAAAAAAAAAAAAAAAAAAAAAAAAAAAAAAAAAAAAAAAAAAAAAAAAAAAAAAAAACATTGGTTACAACATTACCCGGACCATTTTGTTGTAAAATATTCCACCTTTGCACAACTAGGTTTATGTCAAGCAAGTTGTGATGAATTGAAAGTTTATTTTCTAGATTTTTCACAAGTAGTTATAGTCTCCACACAGATATTTACTCTTACCTGGTTTATTGTGAGTTGCGTTAGATGTTACGAGTAAGTTCGGCTGCCCAGAGCTCCACCTCAGGCTCAACTGATTGGAGAGCCGATCTCTAAGCCGGTCCTTCATTACGTCTGATCAGTCCCTGCTTACCTAGCGTGCAATTGGCGTTCCTTTGTACGAATGGAAACGTTGTATATTGTATATCACCGAAGACTTCACTGTCAAAGTTTTGTCGTTGATTATTGAAACGTAAATTCTCGTTGATTACCCAACTTTATTCTCCCGAAACTAACCTCTGGTTTATGACAATTAACTAAAAAAAAGTAAAGAATATATCATAACATTAAAACATTTAACTACCACAAGTGACTATTAAGCTTAATGAGTTCGTTTTCCACCTTGGTTTAAGATATTATAAGTTCATTTCGCTTGATAATCGGGTTCAGACAATTCTGCCCAGCAAAATGGATTTGTAAAATGTATTTGCTTTATGGGCAATTTTTATGTGCAGCTTTGAGGCCGAACGGTATAAATTTTTACCTTAAATCACATGATTCATACGGCATGATTCCAATGTACACAGAACCAAATAAGTAGAGACATTCCATGTTACAAATTTTCAGTTTCGTCCTCGAAAACCAGAGGAAAATAAAGCGCTGATGCTAGGATTACTTCTCCTTATTGTCACGGGAAGCGCTCTTTCTACCTCTTAATTGTCAAAATGAGCATATTTGTTTACAAAAATCAAAAAAATTACATATTTCTGTAAAATAATTCTAGTCGTCTGTTTCCATTCAACCAATCAGAATAATCCTTACCGTCTTGGTGGTGCTATCTGTGTTTCGGGGGCGGCGTTCTCACTTCCCCATAAAGATGTCCCTACTTATTCAGTTCTGTATACATTGATGTTTCTGCCCGTAAAATTTGTGAAAAAGAAGTGAAGATTTTATTTTTTGGAAAATACAGGAAAATACGCTTATGTTATAAATTGTATGATGGTTGTCAGCACTAATACAGGAATGACTAAACAATAATTATTTGTACTCACTGCTAAGAAGTTTCTAGAAAACGTGTTGCTCGAAATAGAGCTATTTAATCTGGACAATCCTATGTAATTTCTAAAATTGTTCAATTTAGTTGGAAATAAACAACACCCTACTAATTCAATATTGTGATTACTAATACCTAATCGCCAAAAATACGCTTAGTTACAGCTTTACATTAACGGATGTTGAAAAAAAACCTAAACCCTAGCCTAATTAATGGGGAAATCTCTAATTTTAATAATGAATCGCGCTTTTATTTTAAGTCCGTTTCTCATCTTTTTTGGTGTAAACCAAACCGTTTGGTGTAAACAACTACAGATCAAGCAGTATACAGCGAAACCAAAACATTGAAAAATCCTTAGAGTATTAAATCAGTGCCGTAAAGATATAATTTTCTGTGTATATGGTATGGTAAATTTCATTTGCTTTTATACTATTTGAGTAAAATTATTTAAATCATATAATAAATAACATTTTAAATATTTCCCAAAAACGATTAGATTATTAATTGCCATAGAATCATATAACGGCTAAGCATCTATGAAGAAAAAAATAAATTGCAAAAGAATACAAAGAGAGTTTAGTTCTTCAGACATGTCTCAAGATATTCGATCTTTAATTTTGCTCTGTTTTGCTATTGAATTATGTAAAGAAGAATATTTAGAAATTATAGCATTAAGTTTAATTATATAAGTACGCATTAAAATAAAAGTTAGTTAGCATGGTACATTTCGGGAGGTAGGACTGTGTCCACTGAGTACATATTGGCTCACTGTTATTGACTTCCTTCATCAAACATCATCCCAGAGTGCCTTTCATGGAAATGATAAGTCTATTTCGATATATCATAACTCCCCAAATCCTTAATGGATTTTTGTCATGCACCTAAAGCAGCCATACATTTTACTTAATTTAACGATATTGAAAATTAATTTAATGTTGTTTGCTAAAACATGTGATCTTACGTCCCTAGATATACAGGGTGAGTTTCTTAAAGTGGTCCAATAGCTAACTTTTTTATTTTAAATGTGACAGTATACTTCTTATGGGGGACCCCCTTTACTTTTTTATTCTGGTTTCAGATATGTATTTCACTTTTCAAAAACTCCCGCCATTTTTCCAATATGGCGACCAACTTTAAAATTTCTTATGGAACACCCTACATTTTATGGTGTTTTTGAAATTTCCATGTTATTTTAAGACTTTTTTATTCTTTGTCATTTTTCTCTAAACCAAACGGTTAGGGAGCTAGAGGCAATTAAATTTAATTTTTAGTTCCATAGGAATAACATGTGCCAAACTTTATCTGCCCATATCTCCAAAACCATTGATAGAAATAAAAAATACTCAAGAATAAAAATGTCTTAAATTGATGTTTTAAAACATTTTTTTTTTCATACTAACAAAAACTGTTTTTGAAAATTTTATATTTTTTCCGCCATATTGGAAAGAAGTTAATTTATGCGTAAATGATCATTTTGATCAGTGAAATGTTCTTAAAACATAAATTTAAGACATTTTTATTCTTGAGTATTTTTTATTTTTATCAATGGTTTTGGAGATGTGGGCGGATAAAGTTTGGCCCATGTTATTCTTATGGAACTAAAAATTAAATTTAATTGCCTCTAGCTCCCTAACCGTTTGGTTTAGAGAAAAATGACAAAGAATAAAAAAGTCTTAAAATAACATGGAAATTTCAAAAACACCATAAAATGTAGGGTGTTCCATAAGAAATTTTAAAGTTGGCCGCCATATTGGAAAAATGGCGGGAGTTTTTGAAAAGTGAAATACATATCTGAAACCAGAATAAAAAGTAAAGGGGGTCCCCCATAAGAAGTATACTGTCACATTTTAAATAAAAAAGTTAGCAATTGGATCACTTTAAGAAACTCACCCGGTATATAAATTAGCTTTTTTTGACCTAAAACATTAGATAAACATTGACATAATTTTGGTTTTTATAGTAAACATTTAAAAGACTTAAACCATGGTATTGTACAGTTATTCCATAAATAATCCGTAAAAAATGTTAAATAATTTTTTATCATACATGTTAATACCAAGTTATTGTGCGTACGCTATACAAGAATACAATATACAAGTGTGTGGCACATTACGTTTATGTTATATACACAAAAACTAAAGAGGTTTTATAATCAATTTTTGCAAAAGGTTTCCTCAAGAAACTCATAGAAAAACATTAATATACAAATATTACTTTCGGAATGTTATTATATTTGATAATGCTACTCTTATTATACTAAAAACCAATTATATCATTATAAACTAAGTACCCTTCCTTTGAATATAAAAGTATTCATTTTTATATTCATTTATTTGAAATTCCGACATGTTATATACTTTATATACCATATAACATACATCATGTAGATGTGTAACATGTTTTAAACCAAAAATTTTAATATTTACCTTTTTATATAAAATAATTTAATATAATATTAACATTTAATCCACTTTGTTTTTTGTTTTTGATTCTTTATTCTTACATAAATTCAAAACACATTTTATAATTTTTTTACAAACAGATGGAACTAGCTGTTTACAAGTTGTATTGGGAGTGTATGTATATATATATATATATATATATATATATATATATATATATATATATATATATATATATATATATATATATATATATATTTAATGATCCGCGAACCCGTGCTCGAATGTAATAGCACCAGTTGTATTTGTTCTTTTTCACTGTCTTTAAAGTGTTGTATACTTTTAGGTACAGATAAAAGATACACATTTGTAAAATGGTTGTTATTGATCATTTTTTGGAAACCAATATATTCATAATTTTTTTTTTTAAATAGAATTAAATATTATTATTAGATTAACATAACATTTTTCTTTTCCTATTTTTCTTTTTCTTTTACTAACAAGCTTCTTCTCATTTTACTAAAACGAAATTAAAACTTTCATATAATTTACTAAAGTTGTTTTCATGTTAAAATCTTACTAAGAATTATAAAAATGAAAAGGTAATTGCACTCATTTTAATACCGACACATTACCTATTGCTACTTAGGTGGTTACATTTTATTACACATTTAAATAGTCAACATGTACTTATGCTTTAGTTCTTGATACCTGTCAATGAGCATTTTTGACATGTATACAAACAATTTAATTCAGCCCAAATTTTTCCTAGCAGCAAGTTTAACTAAAAACGTTTACAATAGTTTCCTACTTACTTCAGCAACTCATAATGATCAGTTTTTTTTATTTCCTACAATTACACCCTGAAAAGAAAACCCTTAAAACCCCTTAAAAAGAAACCCTTCAAAAGAAAGTGTCAAAGCAGATGTCACAAAGAATACCTAAAGTGATACTGATAATGAGGAACATTTTCTCCAAGTCAGTAACCTCAAACATAAATATAAACCAGTCGACAGTATTTTTAAAACAGATTTTAACTACTTTTGAGCTTGGAAAAACACTATTTCTGAGAAATACAGTGGTGTTATCCCACTATTTCTGCCTCTTTCCCGAAATATCTTCTACAATTGATCAAGTTGAGAAAATCACTCAATTTACAGTAAAACACAATGAGTTAACTCTTTTTATATTTAGAGCAAAGGCTGATGTGAACATATGCTCCCCCCCCCCGTGGGAATTTTCGACATATACATTTTTGTGTTTGTATTGACATGTACTTAATGGTTTTAGGTGTTTGCCACTTAAAAATTACAGCATATCCCGAAAAATACAAAAAAACATGAAAAATATAAAATCTACTATCATTATTAAAATGATTCAGTTTCGAAAATCTTTTGACCGAAAATACTAACAGTTTTCTTGGCCAATTTTATTAATTAATGGGTCGTTATAAAGTTCTCTACTTAAATATTTCCAAATAATTATGAATTTTTTTAGATTTATGGTGAAAAAGTGAAATAACTAGTTTTATATACAGTGTGGTTGAAAAGTCCCGGAACGGTGAAATATATTTTTTACCAATATAGATAAAGTTACAAGACTTAGTATATCAATAATGGCCATAAATGTCTACTCTTTTAAGGCATTAACACTTTTTTACCCCTTAAGGGGGATGGCCCATGAGGAGTCAGACAAAATTCTTAAATAGAAGCATAGGTCATGTTTGGTATCAAATTAAAGGTCCCAATTAGTAGAGTACAATGCCGCAAACCCGACGTTAAAAGGTTGGGTATAAAGAAAGTTATTGCATTTTAAAGTTTTACCCATATATTTTAATGGAAACTTTGTTTGCCTGCCATTTCCGTTTCGATCATCCTTTTGAAGTCTAGTTTGCGGCATTGTACTCTGCTATGTGAGACCTTTAATTTGATACCAAACTCGACCTATGCTGCTGATTAAAAATGTTGTCTGACTCCTCGTAGGCCGTCTTTTCTTGGTTTTCTGGAATATGCTGTAATTTTAAAAAGGCAAACAACCAAATTCTTAATCTAGTAGGCAATACCAACAAAAAAAAGAATAAGTCATAAATTCCCACGGGGGGGGGGGGGGGGAGGGTTTCATATTGTCGGCCCATGGTCTAATTGTATAACTATGAACCCGTCTAATGAAACTATGTGCTAAATATATAGCATGAGGAACACATATATAGTCAGTGGGTAGGAGCACTGATAAATTTGCAAAACAAAGTAAGCGTATTCATATCTTTGATCCTTTTTTTCTTTATTCGTTAAAAAAGTTAATCATATGATCAGTGGTTTTGATAATCATACAAAAACAATATCTATTTATAATTGTACGATAGCTTAATTGTTGTACGAATTAAATATTTAAACATACAGTACATATGAAGTGACTTTACACGACATTTTAAATCACATTGAAAATGAAAAACTACATTTCAGAAGTAGTCAGAAGTTTTAAATTCACAACTTAACTTGTAATATGTTACTATGGACAATACTTTAACTAAATTTTACATCTTTAACTCTAAGGAGTAAGTAGTTTTGAGCAGAATGGCTAACAAAATTATTCGCCCAAGGTATAGATAAATCTGCTTGATATGTTTTCCTCGCTTGACAGTTCCAAAGAACTTCTAATAGGTGCTTTTAACATTCTTTCAGATTTATTTAAGAAGTTGAGCTCATAAACTTCAGGGCATAGTCTTGCTGAAACACCAACTAATAACGTAAACAAAATCCACCTCGTAAAATTATGTTTATTCTGTTATGTAGTCTTTTTTAAATAATTAACTTTTTTATTCTAAAGAGTACATAGTTATAATCTAATAAATAAATAATGTTAAACATTACTTTTTTACATATTTATGTACAATCCTAATTTTTTGCATGTTTCTTCTTATTAGTATGTTTTATTGATTGAAGATTTTCAGGTAATTAACTATTTTATTTCCACTAAATATAAGCTATAGTATAAACCTATTGTTCTTCGATGGTCAAAGATGGTAAAAAAACGTTTTCGTCATTATTATCTGCACAGTTATAAGGAAGTTCAAGTTATTTATAAAAAAATGAATCGTCAAAGTCATAAAAGAATATATTTATCTCTTTTGATTGAAACATGTATTTATATAATTATTTGAATATGATATGCATGGGTAAAATGTTTCGAGTTAATTTACACATTTTTTTATTAAAATATTTATTGTTATGGTTGGGAAATATATCATAACCTAAAAACTATAATTAAATGTTGGTGTGGGTTTCACATTTATCAAAATTAACTTTGTTTATACATTTTTTATATTCGTAGAACATATTTACAACAGAATACACACTGTAATTTAAAAAATCTGAGTTAATTCATTGTAAATTGGGTTGTTAATTTTTTTCATTTAGCTATTTAATTTATACTTTTACTAGTTTCAGATGGCTGTATTATTACCAGTAGTTAATGCCCTAAAATAACTTCAATACAGTTTTTAATTGAAGCCAAGATATGCTTTAATAGAACTTGTTTAATCTTTGTAAATAACGGTACTCACAACAAGTAGGGTTTACAATTTCAGTTAATAAGTAAGAAAATGTTTAATTTTGATGAAAAGAAATGTTTTTTGTTTATCTTAAAACCCCGTACGTGAGAAAAACTGAACTTCACTTTTATTCAAATTAAACATGTAATCCATTATACGTAATATATCAGATAATACTTGTTTTTTTTCGATCCCTGTTTTATTTACATAATATAAGATGTACGTTAAAGAAGAGCAGATGCTGACGGTAGGATTCTTTTCTTTGTGCCAACAAGAGTTCCTATGTTTGCCCAGTCTGGCTTGACTGATTTTGCTTCCCAAGCACCAACCCAGCAACCTTTAAATAATTTCTTCCACAAAAAAATTGTTTTTAGTGTATTTATAAACATAGTTTCAACTAGACCAAAACAATAAATCAAACTTTGCTTGAATCCTTATTTACTTTAGGTAATTTAATGTATTTTTTTGATAACCGAAAACATGTTGTAAATTAATTAATTTTTACATCTTTGATACCTTATAAGTATTTGCTAAAATATGCTTAGGCAATAGCCCACGTGTCAAACTCTTGAAATTATAGGGTCGAAATTCTTCTATTTATTGAAGAATTTGACAAACATCTCAATATGGGCGTTATAGCGCATTTCCCACAGGGAGGAAGCTATTACCGTATGTCCCATGGTAAGAACTAAGCCCGGCCAAACGTTACTTTTTTGTTTTGAGGTGTCTATAGACCAAAAGTTATATTTATTTAAATTTCTATATATGTAAGTATATATTTGTCCATAATCAGAATCAGAATCAGAATCTTTATTGCCATTGATCAATTGAGATACATTGAAATTGGCATAGTCATATTGCTGCATATACACGATAACTCTCGTAAAAGTTATCCGATCAAGACCAAATTTAGTAGGGATACGTAATCCTACCGTTATTCGAATGAGTTCGTAAACCAGATATATCGACCTAGCGGAAGGGGGTGTTTGGGGGTTTGCACTCAAAAATGGGGGTTTAGGGGTTTCTATATGTAGTTCAAAACAGTTTCCAATATTGATTTTTGGCACTTTAATTAGTAAAAAAAAAATTAGTAAATGAAAACTTTGCTTTATCTCCATTGGTTAAATTACATTACAAAGTCGAAAAACAATACATTGTGTTTCGGGGTCCTAATGTTAATCTTATGGAGAGTAAGGATGTGTTAATATTTCACTTATCAAACAATAAATTTTTAATGAAACTTGGTATTTCGCTCGGTGTGGTTGAAATCCATCTATTTCTGGTATAAATTCTAGGTTTTTGTAACTATCGTGGCAGCAAACCTGCATACGCTTTTCCCATGTTAATCAAATGAAGAATAGGCAAATCCTTTATTTATTTGAGGACAGATATTGATGACACGTAGGAAATGGCTTCATATAGTCGAAATAAATTTGTTTTGCTAAAAATACCTACTTTCATTGTTCACTATGGCATTGTACCCGCATTAACTTTCCCTATATTTATCATGTGGAGAACAGGCATTAATTTCTTTATTTATGAGCACAAGGTGAAATTTTTATTTTAGATTAATCTGGTCAAAATTAATATTACTAAATTGTAAATTCGGTGGTTCGGTAGGTCTGCTGTGACGCGGATACCCTGTATATTGATCTGAATATTGGTTGCCGCTGAAGATGGGTGGTAATTTCACTTGAAACATGTTCGGCATGGTAATATCACTAATTTGATACCTACAGGTACTACGTAGGTAGATTTTATTAGTTATTAGCATATATTAATTTTTATTTAAATTGTTACCAGTATGCTTTATGAAACTAAACTAAAATTTCACAGCTCCTTTATTTAAGTTACCCCTTACCTAAATATGGGTAAAAATATGTATTCATTTTATGATTTTTTTCACTATCATGTACCCTAAGTAAGCAAAAATGTAAATGGATCATATACTTAAAATATAAAAAAATATTAGTCAAAAGAAAACAATTCAAGACTATTATTATATGGATAGCCCTGAACTCTCTACAAACATTTTTAGGTATTATTCACGGCATAAAGATAAATCAAAATATCATATAAAAATTTCCCAACGTCACAGACAAAACCACACAGTCACAATTATGTATTTTTGTAGAACAATTTTAGTTGAGAACAATTTGTAGTAATAGGTTGAAACTTTTTATATATCCTACCTTTTTTTAAGTAGAGGTCTAATTGAAGAAAATAAATCTAATTATTATTAAAAAAATCATCATATCATTTAAAAATAAATTATTTATAGGCTCAAAATGTTTAGTGTTTAAAATATTTAACCATAAATTGCATACACTCTAAGAGAGGTTACAGATCATCCAAATTGTCTTTAATATTGAAACAAAATAATAAACTGATGATAATCCTTCTTATTATAGAACTTATTTGCCTGCTAAACACAGCATATACTTCAAGAAATAATAACAGAATCACAAGTAAAACCTTACTCCAATATTTCACTTGCTTGTTCGGTATTGTAATCTCATTTTACAAAAAGGTTGTCACAAAAATAAGGAACCGGCTATTCATACTTTCGTTCTACACATAAATAGATTTTTGCTTCGTTAAGGAACTATATGCTCATACCATTTAGTTTCTTTTCCACGTGATAAATTTTAATTCCTTAACAAATTATTCTATTAAGTTAATTTTTGGCATGTTATATATATGTTTATACATATAAACGTAAACTAAAAAAAGGCAGCACACAAAATTTGGAAAAATTAGCCATGTATACAATGATATCAAGATCATAACTATCGAACAATAAATGACGAAATAAATGTGATCTTACAAATTAAATGTCAAAATATGTCTTAGTTTGGTGTTGAAAATTTCATAAGCCAAGGGAATTTTTACCCTGTGGTTTGTTTTTCACTATTTATTTATGGCCTTGGTATCAATGTTTAAATAACTAAATCTACCAAATTTTTGTGCCCAGATAAAATAAAAAATTCTTTGTTCAAGATGATTACTCATCAAAATACAAAATAGTCAGTTTGAATTAAAAAAAAAAAAATTATAGGAAAAATATATTTTTATTGTATATGGACATTCCTATTAGAATGGTCCATGCCAAATATAAATGCAATTAAGGAATACCTTACATAAATAATAAATATATTTAGCGTGCAAAACAAAGTGGTGAATAGATGCTTAAGAGTCTGCAGTACCTCCGGCATCTTGGTTTTTAGACCTATAACAACATGTTAATTATAGGTGTCTTTAAAACACTTAAATCCGATAATCTTGAATCGGATTTGCATGAAACTTGACTATGTTCAACATAATTGTATGGCGGTTCATATGACTTGGATACATTTAGTAATAACCTTCCTAAAAATGGTTTCATACGGTTTACAAATAGTTATAATGTGCATTTCTTTATTCGTTAGAGTGGACAACTTATTAATTAAATTTATCTTGTCAAATGAAAGATACCATGACAACATTTAAAATGACATAAAGTTTGTAATTTTAGAACAAAAACAAACTCACAGTTAAGTTTCAAATTTAATATTGTTCTTATGTGACAAAATACCGAACTGGCGGATGTACTGCAAGACTCTTAAAGCAGCTAAAATAGAATAAAAAATTACCGGACATTTTAAAATTGTTTTATGTGTAGAATGCTGATATGCCTTGGCGGTGACTTTTTTTACACTCTGCATATCTGCATGTACAAAACTAGTACTGGTATAATTGTAATAGTTATATATATATATATATATATATATATATATATATATATATATATATATATATATATATATATATATATATATATATATATAAAGGGAACAGAATAACTCGTTTAAAGTGACAAAATTTTATTTAATAGTTCTTTGTACTCTTTAATTTGTAATGTTTGTTTTAACTTTCTATTTAGAATCTGCAATAAACGTTATAGTTGATTTTTATTCCCATAAGACTAAAGTTAAATTTTAATTGTCTTCTACGCCCTTAATAATGGTCAAAAAGATTCAATTTATGTTATTTTACAGGAAGTTTTAATACCTATGGCATTATGAAATCAAAAGATAAGGTTGTTTGCTTGGTAAGCAAAGTGGTCTCAATTTTTTTTGTTTGAAGATGGACGTCTTTTTCAGTTGTTTAATCTCATGACCGCTCTATATTTGTGGGTTATTTTTAGTCCCCTACATTAAAAACTTAATTTTAAATGACCAGAAGTTTAATCTTTTCGACGAATATTAAATGCATACTGGACGTTTCAAATTCAATAGTCTGCAGTACCTGCCACCTTTGACTTTGATTCCCATAAGACAATTGTTAACTGAACTTCATAATTTTTCAAAATCATACCATCCAAGACCACTCAGTAAAGTGTACAATTGCAAAAAACAAAATAAAATAAAAAACCTTATAATAATAATAACTTATAGCATACTTAAAGGTTTCCTATAACAATGAAAATATAAATATAATATCGTATGGCTTTCAACTTCTGAGAAATATAAAAGTTACTCTGCAGTGCATAGGACCTGCGTCATTAAATTTAAAATTAAACCAAAAAACATTTATAATCCCTCATAAAATTCAATGAGTGTAATGTAAAACAGTTAAAAACGATTAAAAACTTCTCTACATTATATTAAAATCTACCTACAACGTTTTCCTAACGGACCTCATAACACAGAGGAAAGAGAATAAGGCGCCAGAAAACTTTCACGGGAAGATCGGCCGTAAAAGCCAACTGGCGCCAGAAACTTTGGTTTGACACGGCGTTTTTCATCGATATGTGAAATGAGTTTTATATTCAACGAAAAGTTACCTGTTTAATATTTATACGGATTAATATCTTTATTAGTTTATGTTTACGTTTATAATTTCTATCTTATGATTATTATTATCTGTTACATTTTGCAATTAGCTAGAAATAACTTTTGGTTTTAAACTATCATCGGTCATATTGACAGGTAAAGATTACAATAAAAACTAAATAGAATTTTTTTTAGCTTAACGACATTAGAAATTACTGTCAGCTATTGTTGGCTATGTATCAGAAGGAATGAATGAAAAATATCGCTTTATTCTACAAAAAGCATTACTAATGCAAGAGCAATACCTAAAGGAACTGGCATTCATTTGTTAAGCAAACAATAGTATCCAAATTAGTTTCCTCAACACGTATCTTTTGTTTATAATCTTGAATTGCACACATGTAATGTATTTGAGGTTATGTATTTTTTATACAATTATAGATTAGCTTTTTTATGTTTATTTTTATTAGTAATCAATACTGTATATTGTCTTTATTCGTTAAGCGAATTAAAGCTTTGATGTGGAAATCACCTTAATAATTTGGGTAGAATGTTTGAAATTAGTTAGTTTTATTTACTACCATTAAGTATGGCTTAGTAAGGGTTTTTATATAAGTTTAAATTGTACAGGCCTGTTAGTTTTGTTGTGGTTAACTAAATTTTTCTTATGATTATTGAAATCGGTAGACCAGAATAAAAATTTACCAAACAGTGGTTTACTTTAGTAAGTTTGAGCTATCAATGCAATGAAAAATAAATGTATTCATTAAATGTGTTATTTGAAATGGAATTAATTATTTATGATTATAAATCAACATGAAAATATATTTTAAAATAAATACGTAATAATAGTCTAATATTGTAATAAATATTTGTATAGTGGTGTTTTAAAGAATAGAGGTTTTGCTTAAATCAGCAGTCAAAACAATTGCAAGTATAATTTGACGAATATGCAATATTGTAAAATAATGCTGAATGATAAGCAATACTAACAGAAATCATTGACTAAGAATACACAAACAGACGTTTCATCCTTATGGCAGAACTGTAGCGAGTGGGACTGTCACCCGGTGCGTTGTTTGTGTCACCTGCCAGAGGGCAGCGCTAGTGTCTAACAGTTACAACCGAAACTGGTGCCCGAAACTGATACGCGGCC
Organism: Neoaliturus tenellus; assembly: GCA_030545055.2. NCBI lineage: Eukaryota > Metazoa > Arthropoda > Insecta > Hemiptera > Cicadellidae > Neoaliturus > Neoaliturus tenellus. Next base: position 27,508,596 of record CM061536.1, read on the forward strand.
GTAACTCTTGCAGTTGCAACTGCTGCGAAGAAAAATCAACTAAGCCAATTCCTAGCTAGCGGTTTCGTTTCCGGTCTTTCTCTCGCTCTCTCGCCCTCCCCCTTAAATACCACGGCTCTCTCGCAACCTCTCCTCACTTTCCGCGCGCACACTGCTCGCTCCCTCTCGCTCTATCCTTCTGCGTCCCTCTCACAACGACAACAGGCCCCACCGGACCGACTACTGCTGACACTGCTGTACATTGTTCACGGCGCACGGCCCGGTCAACACTCGCGGGGCGATGCGACACCTCAACGAGTAGAGTTGATGCTGATACACTTAATCACTTATAAATTTAAGGGTTCTTTTTGTATTCTGTTCTTTCAATTATGTTTAGATAAAAAATAGTTTGTATTTTTGTCACACATATTTTGACATGTACAGGGTATCACAAAAATGTGTGACTGACTATTCTTATTCCTATTAAACACATCATAAGAAATCGAAAATATTCAGTAAAATTTATCGATTTCTGCTTTGTTTAGCCGATATACGACATTTTGTTTTTTACACCAAATAATTTTTTCCCATAACGGATCATTGTATTAAGTTTATATTTGGTTTCAAAACATTATTTTAAAAATGGCGGCCATTTTAGTTTTTTTTTTTTAACTCAGATATCTCATAACCGGTAAATTTTATAAAACTTTTACGGGCAAAAAAATTGATGAATAAATTTATCTAACCAACGATACCAAGTTTGTGCATATCAAACAACAAATAACGGAGTTTTTGCGATTTTTCTATTAAAATAACCCTAATTTGCCTTAACTAAAATCCAAATTCAAGGTTTTCATAAAGAAAAATCTCAATAACTCCGTTATATTTGGTCAGTTTCTTGCGAACTCTGTATCATTGGTTGGATAAATAAATTTGTCAACTTATTGTCTCTAGTATACAATTTTTACAAAATTTACCAGTTTTGAGATATAGGGCTTCAAAGTCAAAGTCAAAATCTCTTTATTCATAAACAAGCACATCATTGGTACATCTGAATAGTGTCATTTTGTTAGCTTGACTAAAACAATAATTTTATTCTATTTACATGCTATTTACAAAGTTAGTCAAAATAATAATTAGTAAATTCATCAAATGAATATATTGCTTGGCCTACCAGGTAATCTTTAAGTTTTTTCTTAAATTTGAAAATGTTCTTTTCATTTTTTAATTCTTTTGGCAATATTCTAAAAAAATCAGCTCCTTTATATGACGGCTTCTTTGCATAAAATTGAAGTCTATGATGAGTGTGTATGATTTCGTCCCTACCTCGGGTGTTATAATGGTGTATTTCTGGACTTACAGCTGTGCCCTTTTTATTTAAGTTTAAATATATCATAATTGTATTAAAAATATACTGACCATAAACTGTCAAAATGTTAAGTGACCTAAAGTGTTCTCTACATGATGTATCAGACTGAAGATTCCTAATGATTCTAATTGCTCTTTTTTGCTGTTTCAAAATTTTATTAAGATTTTCTTTTTTAGTTGAACCGTAAAGACTAATCCCAAATGATAGATATGAATGGATGTAGGAATGGTAAATCATTTTGAGAGTGGATTCACTACACACTCCTGCCATCCTTCTCAATGCGTAAATACCAGAGTTAATTTTGGATAAAGTTTTTCCTACATGATCGTTAAAATTTAAATGGCAGTCAATTGTAAGTCCAAGAAATTTTGTTTTATTGACAAGTTCAATGGGCTTAGTATCAATTAAAATCAATGGGTCTGTCGTAACTCGTGATTGAGCTGTTTTGAAGGAAATATAATTTGTTTTCTCAGTGTTCAATTCAAGGTTGTGATTTTTGAAAAACTGAATGATATTTCCAAGTTCAATGAATGATAAAATTTCAACTTGCTCCAAATTTTTACCTGAAATTTTAAGGTTGGAATCATCTGCATAAAGGCAAATGTTCGTTTTTTCTGTGTTTGCTAAAGACTCAGATATATTTTTTAGATAGCATACAAATAAGATAGGTCCTAAAATTGATCCTTGTGGTACACCAAATGTAACAGGTTTTAATTTTGATCGTTGATTTATGAGTCTATTGTTTTTGTACATGTGGGTAATTTCAACAAAATGGTATCTGTTATTTAAGTATGAATTAAACCATTGTAACGAAGAACGGTTAAAACCAAGTGATTTTAATTTGCTGAGCAGTATTGAATGATTTACGCTGTCAAATGCTTTAGAAAGATCCATAAAGATTCCTACAAGTAGTAAGGAGGGGCCGATTCTGGAACATGAGGGGGTATGAGGGGTATGAATTTCCTAACAGTCCTGCAGGCCCATTTTTAACCGGTTTTTGGTGATTTTTTAAACGGTTTTTGGTGATTTTTGCCTACATTTCGGCAATTTTACAGCTTTTATCAGGATTTTCGAGGCATAAAAAGTTGAAAGAGGAGGATGAGGAGGAAGAGGGAGGATGAATTACCTTACAGTCCGACACCTATAAATGCAACTTTTATTGCAATATTACGTTCAAAAATGTCTTTTTAAGCCCATATTTCTTAATTTTTACCCTTTTAATAGCCAATTGTAAGGAAATAACCCAGAAAAATGAATTACCTAACAGCATTACTCCAAAACACTTAGACCAGACTAATTCCTTAGACCTAATATCTAATTTCTTGGAACGAAGGCCTTAGACAAGCCATGAAACCTAGCAAATGAGGCTTAGACCTATGAATGAGACCTATTAGTCATTGGCTTGGACCAAAGATCTTAACCCAAGGCCTTACACCGAGGTCCAAAGGCCGACACCTTAGACCAGACTAATTCCTAGACCTCGGATCTAATTCCTTAGACCTAAGATCTAATTCCTTACATGGAAGGTCTTAGACAAGCCCTAAAACCTACCAGATGAGGTATTGACCCATGAGTGAGACCTATTAGCTATTAGCTTACACCGAATGTGTTGGACGAAAGATCTTAACCCAAGGATTTACACCTGGGCCCAAAGACCAAACCTAATTGCTAAGGCTTTGAATTATGAATAGGACCTATTAACCATTAGCATAGACCTAATGAGTTGGATCTTAGATCTTATCCTAATGACTTAAACCTGAGTGTAAAACACCTTAGACTAGACTAATTCCTTAGACCTAAGATATAATTCCTTATACCCGAGGCCGTGACCAAGTGCATAAACCTAGCAGCTAAGGGTTTGACCTGTTAAAAGGGCCTATTAGCCACCAGCTTAGACCTAATGTGTTGCACCTAAGATTTAAACCTAAGACCTTACACCTGAGTCTAAAGCCCTAAAACCTAGCAGCTAAGGCTTTGGCCTGTTAAAAGGCCTATTAGCCACCAGCTTAGACCTAGTGTGTTGCACCTAAGATTTAAACCTAAGACCTTACACCTGAGTCTAAAGCCCTAAAACCTTGCAGCTAAGGCTTTGGCCTGTTAAAAGGCCTATTAGCCACCAGCTTAGACCTAGTGTGTTGCACCTAAGATTTAAACCTAAGGCCTTACACCTGAGTCTAAAGCCCTAAAACCTTGCAGCTAAGGCTTTGGCCTGTTAAAAGGCCTATTAGCCACCAGCTTAGACCTAGTGTGTTGCACCTAAGATTTAAACCTAAGACCTTACACCTGAGTCTAAAGCCCTAAAACCTTGCAGCTAAGTCTTTGGCCTGTTAAAAGGCCTATTAGCCACCAGCTTAGACCTAGTGTGTTGCACCTAAGATTTAAACCTAAGACCTTACACCTGAGTCTAAAGCCCTAAAACCTTGCAGCTAAGGCTTTGGCCTGTTAAAAGGCCTATTAGCCACCAGCTTAGACCTAGTGTGTTGCACCTAAGATCTAAACCTAAGGCCTTACACCTAAGTCTAAAGTTCTAAAACCTAGCAGCTAAGGCTTTGACCTGTGAATAGAGCATATTAGCCACCAGCTTAGACCTAGTGTGTTGCACCTAAGATTTAAACCTAAGGCCTTATGCCTGAATCCAAAACCACAAAACCTATTAGCTAAGGCTTTGATCGAATGGGCCCTATTAGTCATTAGTTTAGACCTAATGTGTTGGACCTAAGATCCAAACCTAAGGCCTTACATCTGAGTCGAAAGCCCAAAAAATTAGCAGCTAAGGCTTTGATCTTTGAATAGGACCAATTAGCCAACATCCTGGACCTAATGTGTTGGACCCAAGGCCTTACAACTGGTTCCTAAGACCAAATACCTTAGACCAGATTAAATCCTAAAACCGAAGATATAATTCCTTAGATCCGAGGCCTTAGACTAGGCGCTAAAACCTAGTAGCTAAGGCTTTGATCTGTGAATTGGGCCAGTTGGCCAACAGCCAAGACCTAATGTATTGGACCTAAGATGTAAACCCTAGGCCTTACACCTGGTTCCTAAGACCAAATACCTTAGACCAGACTAAATCCTTACACCAATTCCTTAGATCCGAGGCCTTAGACCTAGGCCCTGAAACCTAGTAGCTAAGGCTTTGATCTGTGAATAGGGCCAATTAGCCAACAGCCTAGACCTAATGTATTGGACCTAAGATGTTAACCCAAGGCCATACACCTGGTTCTTAAGACCAAATACCTTAGACCAGACTAAATCCTTACACCGAAGATTTAATTCCTTAGATCCGAGGCCTTAGACCTAGGCCCTAAAACCTAGTAGCTAAGGCTTTGATCTGTGAATAGGGCCAATTAGCCAACAGCCTAGACCTAATGTATTGGACCAAAGATGTGAACCCAAGGCCTTACACCTGGTTCCTAAAGCCCAATTACCTTAGACCAGACTAAATCCTTAGACCGAAGATCTAATTTCTTAGATCCGAGGCCTTAAACTTAGGCCCTAAAACCTAGCAGCTAAGGTTTTGACTTGTGAATAGGACCTATTAACCATTCACATAGACCTAAAGTGTTGGACCTAAGATCCAAACCTAATGCCTTACACCGAAGTCCAAAACCCTAAAACTTAGCAGCTAAGGCTTTGGCCTGTGAATAGGACCTATTATCCATCAGCTTAGGCCTAATGTGTTAGACCTAAGATCTAAACCTAAGGCCTTACACATGGTTCCTAAGACCAAATGCCTTGACCAAATTAAATCCTTAGACCAACGATCTAATTCCATTGACCCAAGGCCTTAGACTTAGGTCCTAAAACCTAGCAGCTAAGGCTTTGACCTGTGGATAGGACCTATTAGCCTTTAGCATAGACCTAATGTGTTGGACCTAAAATCTAAACCTAAGGCCTTACACCTGAGTCCAAAACCTTAAAACCTAGCAGCTAAGGCTTTGCCTTGTGAATAGGGCCTATTATCCACCAGCTTAAGCCTAATGTGTTGGACATAAAATTTAACCTAAGGCCTTAGACCTAAATCCAAAGCCCTAAAGACTTTCAGCTAATGCTTTGACCTGTGAATAGGACCTATTAGCCATTAGCTTAGACCTTATGAGTTGGACCTAAGATCTAAGACTAAGTCCTTACACTTGAGTCCAAAATTATAAAACCTAGCAGCTAAGGCTTGCTCATGCAGCTCAGGTTGGTAACCTCAGCCTAAAATAAGAACAAAAAAATGGTAAAAGCATAAATTCTATGACCTGTGATTGTGCCCATTAGCCACCATCTTAGACTTAATGGGTTGCACCTATGATCTAAACCTAAGGCCTTACATCTGAGTCCAAAGCCCTAAAACCTAGCAGCTAAGGCTTTGACCTGTGAATAGATTAGCCTTTAGTTTAGACCTAATGTTTTGGGCCTAAGACCTAAACCTTAGGCCTGGTCTTGAGACCAAACACCATATACCAGACTAAATCCTTAGACCTAAGATCTAATTCCTTAGACCCGAGGCCTTAGACTTGGGGACTCGAACCTAGCAGCTAAGGCTTTGACCTGTGAATAGGACCTATTAGCCATTAACTTAGACCTAATGTGTTGGACCTAAGATCTAAACCTAAGGCCCGACACCTTAGTACAAAGCCCTAAAACCTAGCAGCTAAGGCTTTGACCTGTGAATAGGGCCTATTAGCCAAAAGCCTAGGCCTAATGTGTTAGACCTATCTAAACCTAAGGCTTTACACCTGGTTCCTAGGATCAAATACTTAAGACCAGACTAAATCCCTAAGATGTAAACCTAAGGGCTTACACCTGGTACTTAAGACCAAATGCCTTAGACCAGATTAAATCCTTAGACCAAAGATCTAATTACTTGGACCCGAGGCTTATACTTAGGCCCGAAAACCTATCAGCTATGACCTGTAAATAGGACCTATTAGCCATTAGCTTAGACCTAATGTTTTGGACCTAAGATATAAGCCTAAGGAATTACACCTGGTTCCTAAGACCAAAACCTTAGACTACACCAATTCTAAGACCTATGATCTAATTCCTTAGACACGAGGCCTTAGACTAAAGACCTAAGACCTAGCAGCTGAAGTGACCTGTGAGCCATTAGCCTAAAACTAATGATTTAGACCTAAGATCTAAAACTAAGGCCTTACATTGCACCTGAGTCCAAAGTCCAAACACCTTAGACTAGACTAATTCCTTAAACCTAAGATCAAATTCCTAAGACCAAAGGCTTTAGACTTAAGACCTAAAATCCTACAAGGGGGCCGCAATTCACAGCCCCCCATGAATTGAGCAAACATTAGGCAACGAGGTCTTTTTTCTTTGATTATGAAATCATGATCAGAAATGGTTATCAGATTCAGATTGGAGTATTTGAAGACCAACCTCCATCCATCTTACCCAACTCCTAAGACCCTACCGCATGGACTTGACCCAAGACCTAAGGCTATACACCGTAGTCTAGGCTTGAAGTTTGTTAGACCCAAGACCGAGGTCATAGAGTTAAGACCTGAAAACTTACAAGGGAGTCAAGATTCACGACCCCCCTGAACGGAACACTGTGGTCTAGACCTATAGCCTTACATCATGGTCTAGGCTTTTAAGCTATTAGACAAAAGACCTAAGGCTCTACCCCATGGTCTAGACCCAAGATCTAAGGCCTGCGGTCTAGGCTTTTAGGTTCTTAGCCCCAAGATCTAAGGCCTGAGGTCTAGGCCTGAGGTCTAGGCCTTTAGGTTCTTAGCCCCAAGATCTAAGGCCCGTGGTCTAGGCCTTTAGGTTCTTAGACCCAAGGCCCTACATCATGGTCTATACCCTAAACATAAGGCATGTTATCTAGGTCTTAGGCCCTAGGCATAAAGCCTTACACCATTGTCTAGACCCCAGACCTAAGGCCTGTGGACTAGGCCTTTAGGTTCTTAGACCCAAGCCCTAAGATCCGTGGTCTAGGCTTTTAGGTTCTTAGACCTAAGATACGGCCCGTGGACTAGGCCTTTAGGTTCTTTGACCCAAGACCTAAGACCATACACCGTGTTCTAATACTCGTTTTAAAGGTGGCCAGGCCTAAGGCCCTACCGCATGGGATAGACCCAACACCTAAGGATATACACCATGGTCTAGGCTTTTAAGTTCTTAGACCCAAGACCTGAGGCCGTAGAGTTAAGACCTGAAAACTTACAAAGAGGATTGCAATCCACGACCCCCCTGAACAGACACTGTGGTCTAAACCTAAGACCTAAAGCCATACACCGTGGCCTAAGCTTTTATGTTCTTATACCCAAGACCTAAGACCCAACACCATGGTCTAGACCCAAGATCTAAGGCCTGTGGTCTAGGCCTTTAGGTTCTTAGCCCCAAGATCTAAGGTCCGTGGTCTAGGCATTTAGGTTTTTAACCTCTAAATCTAAGGCCCGTGGTCTACGCCTTTAGGTTCTTGGATCCAAGACCTAAGACCCAACACCATGGTCTAGACCCAAGATCTAATGCCTGTGGTCTAGGCCTTTAGGTTCTTAGAAGCAAGATCTAAGGTCCGTGGTCTAGGCATTTAGGTTTTTAACCTCTAAATCTAAGGCCCGTGGTCTACGCCTTTAGGTTCTTGGATCCAAGACCTAAGACCGTACATCTTGGTCTAGAACCTAAACGTAAGGCATGTGATCTAGGTCTCTAAGTTCTTAGACCCAAGACCAAAAGCCCTACACCAGGGTCTATAACCAAGACCTAAGGTCCGTGGTCTAGACTTTTAGGTTCTTATACCCAAGGACTAAGGCCCTACACCAGGGTCTAGAACCAAGACCAAAGGTCCGTGGTCTAGACTTTTAGGTTCTTATACCCAAGGACTAAGGCCCTACACCGGGGTCTAGAACCAAGACCAAAGGTGCGTGATCTAGACTTTTAGGTTCTTATATCAAGGACTAAGGGCCGACACCAGGGTCTAGAACCAAGACCAAAGGTCCGTGGTCTAGGCTTTTAGGTTCTTATACACAAGACCTAAAGCCCTACACCAGGGTCTAGATCCAAGACTTGAGGCCTGTGGGCTAGGCCATTAGGTTCTTAGATCCAAGACCTAAGGACCCTCACCCATGGTCTAAACTCAAGCCCTAAGGCCATACACCATGATCTAGACCCTAAGACTAAAGGCCTTACACCATGGTCTAGTACTCGGCTTCAACCGTGTGCAGTTGTATTTGTTTCATCCATACCTAGAGGAAAGTCGGCCAATAAGTTCTTCGGCCCAAGACCTAAGACCCACCTGCATGGTCTAGATCCTCAAGCCCTAAGACCATACACCGTGGTTTAAGTCCTTAGACCCAATTTCTAATCCATCGTGGTTAGAGGATTTCTAATCCTCAGGCTATACACCGTAGTCTTAAGGCTATACACATTATTCTTAAACCCAAATTCTGATTCCACCATGGTCTAGATCCCCAAGACCTAAGGTCATACACCGTGTTCTAAGTTCTTAGACCCAAATTCTAATTCCGCCATGGTCTGTATACCGAAGACCTAAGGCCCTACACCATGGTCTAGTATTAGTCTTAAACCGTGCGCAATTAATTGTGGTTGTTTCGACGATAGCTAGAGGAAATTCGGCCTTTTAGTCCTTAGACGTAAGACCTAATGCCATACACCGTGATCTAGACCTAAAACTTCATACCATACACCATGGCCTAGATTCAAGACCTAAGTCCCTAGACCATGGCCTAGTACTCTTCTTAAGCTGTTTACAGTTATTACTGTTTCGTCTAAACCTAGAGGGAAATTGGCCTTTTATGTTCTTAGACCTGAGACCTAAGCTTTTACACCATGGTCTAACACTTGTTTTACGCCATGTGCAGTTGTGGTTTTTTCATCCATAGCTAGAGAAAAGTCGGTCCTATAGCTCTTAGACCCTAGACCTAATGCCCTACACCATGGTCTAGACCCAACCCTTAACCCATCATGCTCTAGTACTTGTCTTAAAGTCGGGTTTTAACTTCTTAGACACAAGATCCGACACTACACCATTAACTTCTTAGACACTACACCATTATCTAGTACTCGTCTTAAAGTCGGTCTTTACGTTCTTAGACCCAAAACCTAAGGTCCTACATCTTGGTTTAGACCCAAGACCTAAGGCCATACACCGTGGTCCAGTATTTATCTTAATCCGTGTGCGGTTATTACTGTTTCGTCTATACCTAGTGGTAAATCGGCCTTTTATGTTCTTAGACCTGAGAACTAGGTTTTTACATCATGGTTTAATACTTGTCTTAAGCCGTGCGCAATCATGGTTGTTTCATCCATAGCTAGAGGAAAGTCGGCCTTTAAGTTGTTAGACCCAATACCTGAGGCTCTATACCACGGTCCAGACCCAAGACCTAAGGGCATAGACCGTGGTCCAGTACTTGTCTTAATCCATGTGCAGTTATTACTGTTTCGTCTATACCTAGAGAAAAATCGGTTTTATGTTCTTAGACCTGAGAACTAAGTTTCACATTCATCACCCGATTGAAAAACGTTCGCAGACGTTAATTTAAAAAAAAGCATCGTCTACACATCGATTTTCAAAAACGATGTGTACACGTTAATTTTTAAAAACATCGTCTACAGATCGATTTTCAAAAACGATGTGTACACGTTAATTTTTAAAAACATCGTCTACAGATCGATTTTCAAAAACGATGTGTACACGTTAATTTTTAAAAACATCGTTTACACATCGATTTTAATAAACGTCACGACGATTTTTAATAGGCTGAGGTTACCAACCTGAGCTGCATGAGCAAGCCTTAGCTGCTAGGTTTTATAATTTTGGACTCAAGTGTAAGGACTTAGTCTTAGATCTTAGGTCCAACTCATAAGGTCTAAGCTAATGGCTAATAGGTCCTATTCACAGGTCAAAGCATTAGCTGAAAGTCTTTAGGGCTTTGGATTTAGGTCTAAGGCCTTAGGTTAAATTTTATGTCCAACACATTAGGCTTAAGCTGGTGGATAATAGGCCCTATTCACAAGGCAAAGCCTTAGCTGCTAGGTTTTAAGGTTTTGGACTCAGGTGTAAGGCCTTAGGTTTAGATTTTAGGTCCAACACATTAGGTCTATGCTAAAGGCTAATAGGTCCTATTCACAGGTCAAAGCATTAGCTGAAAGTCTTTAGGGCTTTGGATTTAGGTCTAAGGCCTTAGGTTAAATTTTATGTCCAACACATTAGGCTTAAGCTGGTGGATAATAGGCCCTATTCACAAGGCAAAGCCTTAGCTGCTAGGTTTTAAGGTTTTGGACTCAGGTGTAAGGCCTTAGGTTTAGATTTTAGGTCCAACACATTAGGTCTATGCTAAAGGCTAATAGGTCCTATCCACAGGTCAAAGCCTTAGCTGCTAGGTTTTAGGACCTAAGTCTAAGGCCTTGGGTCAATGGGATTAGATCGTTGGTCTAAGGATTTAATTTGGTCAAGGCATTTGGTCTTAGGAACCATGTGTAAGGCCTTAGGTTTAGATCTTAGGTCTAACACATTAGGCCTAAGCTGATGGATAATAGGTCCTATTCACAGGCCAAAGCCTTAGCTGCTAAGTTTTAGGGTTTTGGACTTCGGTGTAAGGCATTAGGTTTGGATCTTAGGTCCAACACTTTAGGTCTATGTGAATGGTTAATAGGTCCTATTCACAAGTCAAAACCTTAGCTGCTAGGTTTTAGGGCCTAAGTTTAAGGCCTCGGATCTAAGAAATTAGATCTTCGGTCTAAGGATTTAGTCTGGTCTAAGGTAATTGGGCTTTAGGAACCAGGTGTAAGGCCTTGGGTTCACATCTTTGGTCCAATACATTAGGTCTAGGCTGTTGGCTAATTGGCCCTATTCACAGATCAAAGCCTTAGCTACTAGGTTTTAGGGCCTAGGTCTAAGGCCTCGGATCTAAGGAATTAAATCTTCGGTGTAAGGATTTAGTCTGGTCTAAGGTATTTGGTCTTAAGAACCAGGTGTATGGCCTTGGGTTAACATCTTAGGTCCAATACATTAGGTCTAGGCTGTTGGCTAATTGGCCCTATTCACAGATCAAAGCCTTAGCTACTAGGTTTCAGGGCCTAGGTCTAAGGCCTCGGATCTAAGGAATTGGTGTAAGGATTTAGTCTGGTCTAAGGTATTTGGTCTTAGGAACCAGGTGTAAGGCCTAGGGTTTACATCTTAGGTCCAATACATTAGGTCTTGGCTGTTGGCCAACTGGCCCAATTCACAGATCAAAGCCTTAGCTACTAGGTTTTAGCGCCTAGTCTAAGGCCTCGGATCTAAGGAATTATATCTTCGGTTTTAGGATTTAATCTGGTCTAAGGTATTTGGTCTTAGGAACCAGTTGTAAGGCCTTGGGTCCAACACATTAGGTCCAGGATGTTGGCTAATTGGTCCTATTCAAAGATCAAAGCCTTAGCTGCTAATTTTTTGGGCTTTCGACTCAGATGTAAGGCCTTAGGTTTGGATCTTAGGTCCAACACATTAGGTCTAAACTAATGACTAATAGGGCCCATTCGATCAAAGCCTTAGCTAATAGGTTTTGTGGTTTTGGATTCAGGCATAAGGCCTTAGGTTTAAATCTTAGGTGCAACACACTAGGTCTAAGCTGGTGGCTAATATGCTCTATTCACAGGTCAAAGCCTTAGCTGCTAGGTTTTAGAACTTTAGACTTAGGTGTAAGGCCTTAGGTTTAGATCTTAGGTGCAACACACTAGGTCTAAGCTGGTGGCTAATAGGCCTTTTAACAGGCCAAAGCCTTAGCTGCAAGGTTTTAGGGCTTTAGACTCAGGTGTAAGGTCTTAGGTTTAAATCTTAGGTGCAACACACTAGGTCTAAGCTGGTGGCTAATAGGCCTTTTAACAGGCCAAAGCCTTAGCTGCAAGGTTTTAGGGCTTTAGACTCAGGTGTAAGGTCTTAGGTTTAAATCTTAGGTGCAACACACTAGGTCTAAGCTGGTGGCTAATAGGCCTTTTAACAGGCCAAAGCCTTAGCTGCAAGGTTTTAGGGCTTTAGACTCAGGTGTAAGGCCTTAGGTTTAAATCTTAGGTGCAACACACTAGGTCTAAGCTGGTGGCTAATAGGCCTTTTAACAGGCCAAAGCCTTAGCTGCAAGGTTTTAGGGCTTTAGACTCAGGTGTAAGGTCTTAGGTTTAAATCTTAGGTGCAACACACTAGGTCTAAGCTGGTGGCTAATAGGCCTTTTAACAGGCCAAAGCCTTAGCTGCTAGGTTTTAGGGCTTTAGACTCAGGTGTAAGGTCTTAGGTTTAAATCTTAGGTGCAACACATTAGGTCTAAGCTGGTGGCTAATAGGCCCTTTTAACAGGTCAAACCCTTAGCTGCTAGGTTTATGCACTTGGTCACGGCCTCGGGTATAAGGAATTATATCTTAGGTCTAAGGAATTAGTCTAGTCTAAGGTGTTTTACACTCAGGTTTAAGTCATTAGGATAAGATCTAAGATCCAACTCATTAGGTCTATGCTAATGGTTAATAGGTCCTATTCATAATTCAAAGCCTTAGCAATTAGGTTTGGTCTTTGGGCCCAGGTGTAAATCCTTGGGTTAAGATCTTTCGTCCAACACATTCGGTGTAAGCTAATAGCTAATAGGTCTCACTCATGGGTCAATACCTCATCTGGTAGGTTTTAGGGCTTGTCTAAGACCTTCCATGTAAGGAATTAGATCTTAGGTCTAAGGAATTAGATCCGAGGTCTAGAAATTAGTCTGGTCTAAGGTGTCGGCCTTTGGACCTCGGTGTAAGGCCTTGGGTTAAGATCTTTGGTCCAAGCCAATGACTAATAGGTCTCATTCATAGGTCTAAGCCTCATTTGCTAGGTTTCATGGCTTGTCTAAGGCCTTCGTTCCAAGAAATTAGATATTAGGTCTAAGGAATTAGTCTGGTCTAAGTGTTTTGGAGTAATGCTGTTAGGTAATTCATTTTTCTGGGTTATTTCCTTACAATTGGCTATTAAAAGGGTAAAAATTAAGAAATATGGGCTTAAAAAGACATTTTTGAACGTAATATTGCAATAAAAGTTGCATTTATAGGTGTCGGACTGTAAGGTAATTCATCCTCCCTCTTCCTCCTCATCCTCCTCTTTCAACTTTTTATGCCTCGAAAATCCTGATAAAAGCTGTAAAATTGCCGAAATGTAGGCAAAAATCACCAAAAACCGTTTAAAAAATCACCAAAAACCGGTTAAAAATGGGCCTGCAGGACTGTTAGGAAATTCATACCCCTCATACCCCCTCATGTTCCAGAATCGGCCCCTCCTTACTACTCCTACACATGGTTCTCCGGCATCGATTGAGTCTATTACTGATTCTATAAAAGCGTCACTAGTTGATAAAACTGATTTTCCACTGCAAAAGCCATGTTGGACACTGTCTATTAAATAATTTTCCTCAAGGAATGACATTAATTGGTTGTGGACTGCCTTTTCATAAATTTTTGATATGGTTGGTAATAGGGACACAGGACGATAATTTGCTGGGTTATTTTCTTCATTTTTTTATGAATGGGGATAATTTTTGAAATTTTTAATTTATCTGGAAAAATCCCAGAAATAAATGAAGAATTTATTAAATGGCATATAATTTTGCTGAGTTCATATTTTACTGCTTTCAATATAATGATAGGGACTTCATCATACCCACTTGAGTATTTATTTTTAAATGCACTGATTATTTCTTCAATTTCAATTTTCCCTACCTCTTTTAATCTGAACTTTGGTTTGCAAAGCAAATATTCTAAATTAAACACGTTATAGTCTGTTACATTACATGCACTTGACATACCAAAATTATCTTTCATTACACTCACAAAGAAATCATTAAACATATTACATACATCAACTGGGTTGTGATAATGCTTATCTCCATGATCCAATTGAATGTTTAGAGATTTCTTACATTTTTTTCCTCCTCCCACCTCGGAGTTAATAATGAGTTAAAAAACTTAAAATGGCTGCCATTTTCAAAGTACACATTGGAAAAAACTTTAATTGGTAAGCCTATACAGTATGTGTTATAGGCTTATTTATTTTTTTAAATATAGTTCACAAACGGCAATGAATTTTCTATAGCATGTTACACTAAATAAAATTTCAATTGTTATAAATTTCACTTAAAGTAGATTGGTTGACGTTCAGTAAATAGAGAGATCTATTAAAATGTATTTAAAAATATAAATTAACTGAGTCATTTATAACTGATCAAGTAAATTGATGAAATTAATGTTAAGGGTAATAAGGTAATTAATAATTTCATAACTCTTCAAGTAAACTTAAAAACTTGCAACTTTTATTGTATATGAAAGTTCTGTAATAAAGAACAACCTTTTTGTACAGAATTTACTTTTAAATGTTAATTCTACGTTTTAAGGAATAAGTAGGTTGTTTGTAATTTAAATTGTATGTTGTTAACATGAGGAAACCAATAACAAGTGTAAAAAAGACTTAGCCTACTTAGAACTAGGCTTTTTCAATTTTTGGTTATTTAGTTGGAAATGGGAAAAGCTTTTTTCTCATTTATCCGTCTATAAACGAGTTCAAATACACAATAACAATACAACATGAGTTAAACAAGATTACAATTATTAAATTTAATTAGAACATAACAGTTTCGAAAATTAATAAAAACAACTAAAAAATTCAACAATTGTGATAAAGGTTAGTTTACACTGATTAAAAGTTTACATTTTAATCCAGGAACATTTTACTGAGACTCAATAAATTAAAAATATAAAAAATTAACTAAGTAACAAAAAAGACAACTAGAATCCATAAGTACCCGTAGCGAATAAAATAAATGCATGATTAAATGTATTGTACAAGGTTTTTTTATTTGCACCTTAATGTATTAAGGTGATTATCGATTATTCTTTCATCGCCACAATTCACAAGCCATTGCTCCAATATGGTTGGTCTGTTTACAGGGAATTTGAAGAAATGTAGATTTGGATTTTTACTTTCTACTTTGTGTTAAATCACATCCAAGGAAACTGCATTTAATACGGGACTTTTTACGTTTGATTTACTGACATCTTTGGAAGTCCCAGCAGAGGTTGAAGCCATGGCAGCCAGAACTTAAACCTAAATGGGAGAAAAATAAAAAATAATTTTATATTAACGGATTAAAAAAAGTTTTCTTTTGCATATATAACGTTTCCCTAATAATATATAATTTCAATAAAATTAAACTGCACCCATATCATGCCAATAATTGAAAATAGCTACTGGAAAAATGCTGTTGATTGTTAATATTAGTGCCCCCAAGAGACTTTTGTGGCCTGGGGCAGGGTTTGTGAGGCCCCCATTTAGGCTCACCTTTTTTAAAGGGGGGGGGGGTCGTTGAGATGGATGCAGACAATAACAATTTTAAAATTAATAAATTATAAATATGACTTGAACGGAAAACTGACATAGCCTGTACTTACTAATTGAAACACATTTTAAGGGTGGAATGATTTTCAATTAAAGTGGTATCATTAAGCCATACAAAATATTTCTTTTAAATATAAACGCTGAAATTAAGCAATTGATTTCGACTCGTCACACCAGTCTTCATGAAGCTGAAATTCCCTTTAAAAATTAGCAAAGTCCTTTGACTAACTCCAATTCTGAATTTGTACACAATTCATATTATACAGGGTGTCCCGGAACTCTCTGGAACCCTTTTGTATATTTGTTCCTTGCATCGAGACAAGAAAAAAAACATCATACAAATAGGGGTCTAAAATGCTTCGTGTAGCCGCTAGCCGCCATTTTGTTTTTTACACATAATAAATTTTATTTCCGTAACGGATGGTTGCATTAACTTCATATTTGGTATGAACCTTTATCATACCAATGCCCATTTTCAGGAAAAAAATTTATTTTTTCCACTGTATATTTCCAAAATGGCGGCCATTTAAATTTTTCAAACTCAAATATCTGAAAATCGGTAAATTTAATAAAAGATTTACGAGACACAAAAAAGTTGCCAAATTAAATTATTTAACCAATGAAACCAAGTTTGTTACGATTTGACAACAAATAACGGAGTTATTGCGATTTTTCTGTTAAAATGGCCTTAATCTTATCTTATCTTATTCTCTAAAACAAGCTCCGTTTGTCCGGGCAAAGTTTTTTTTCGCTCCAAGGATTTTGATTTTTTAATGAATATCGTGGTGATCTTGGTCCGAGGTTGACTCATCGTCTCGGGTCTGCTACCTGCTACCCCTTATTGAAACCTTGCCAAACCTTGAGTGGGTGTTTGTGAACAATAAATTAAAGTAAAATATGAGCAATCAAAGTATTTTAAATATCAGCGTAGTTACATTGCTGCTTAAAGTAAGTTAAAGTATATAGCCAACATGAATAAGAATATTAGGCTATACCGAAACTAATTAAATTTCGCCGGATAGGCCTATGAAGAATTGAAATCCAGGTTTATTTATTCGTGTTAGAAAACATAAAACAAAGTTAAAGTAAAATTGTATTTGTTATTGTCAGTCATAATTATAGGTTGTCCAAAATATTCATTTTGTTACACAGTAACAATACACATGTTTACAATTAAATTGAGCTTTCCAATACTTCATTGACGAATCCCTTCAACAGCCGCAGTGAGCTCTCGGGCCCAATGGAATTTCAAGAGACTACTTTAAAAAAGTAAAGTTTTATTGTTTTCCCCCATGACAATAAAATTCAAAAAACTTACAATTATTATCGTTTAATTTATTTATATTTAACTATTTTAATTTGATGTGAATTATCATAAGAGAACATTTAAATGAAAAAAAATAAACTAAGCAAACGTTGTTAATTCTGCATGTGTAATTATTATATTCATCCGCACGTAAAATTAAAAGTTCTTCATATTTAGTTTTGCAAAGTTAAAACTTATCTAAACAGTGTTTTTAAATTAATTATTGTAATATCCAATAACAGCATAGACTTGGATAACAGTCAATAAACGTCAACTCAAACAAATCTATATTACAGTTTAATCTGAAAGACAGCTCAGCAATGACACCGCCGCGAAGCGGCTCGCAACGGTTTGATGGCAGTGGAGATTGTCAGAGACGCAATCTAGGCATCGCATCGTCCGGAGCGGTGACACGACGGCGAGGCACGGAGACGGCGCAGGAGCAGACAGTTAGTCGCCGTTACCAGCAGTTGCAACCGATTGCTTCACGTTCCTGCCGTAGTTCAAGGCGCGGCCACACGGGAGCAGCACTGCATTGGTCGTTATTTTGAGGTTAGGTTGGCGACAAATTAAAGCATTGGATGGAACGTCTTCTTGTGTATTCATAGTCAATGCAGAAATTTTACCACACAATTCAATAAAATACCAATTATATTTTTAGGAGGAGAATTAATGCTTGTACGAAATATAGTTTGCCATCGTAGCCACCTATTAGCCAACTACAGTTTGCCACCAGGACTTATGAAACAAAATCAAAAACACAACACAACAAAAAATAATAAAAAACTTATCTTTCGTTTTTGAACTCTAGCCTGGGATCAATTATCGCATTATATATAAGCTGTTTGAATACTTATGAGTTCGTAATTTTGAGCTCCTTCATGAATTTATCCTTATTAAAATTTTTCCAAAGATAATATATACAGCTCTAAATTTATCTTCGTGGTTCAGAACACTCCCTTAAACATGTTTCAGAAGATAAGTCTAACCGATAACACTCCAAGATGTCGTGTAGCTTCCATTCCTCCGCTTCCAGCGTAAACAGATGAGAATGAGTCAACTCCGAAACTTTCCCTGCCTTATCCAATATACACAGAATCCTATAGATTAAGAGCATGTCCGAACCAACTTTCACCTTGCTGATAAGCTCTGTTCTGACTTTTCCCCAAGGGCATGGAAAACACCTTCCCTCAGTCAAACGTTGTACATTTCACCTTGTGAAATAAAATTAAATAGAAAGGGTACAATGATTTTTTTTTTAATTATACATATAAGGCTACTTTTTAATAAAAAACACTGAAAATTCAATAAATTGTACTATATTTCGCATTAAGCGTAGTCATGTAAAAAAATTATAAGTGTATGAAAACTAATAACAAAAATTATAACATTGTAAAAATCAAATTAAATTTTGAATAAAAACAAAGACAAAATAGGTATTGGCTTGTCATATGATCATCCACAAAAACAACTTATTTTACTGTCATAGTCTGGTAATTATCTTAAATTCAGTCCTGTGGCAGATTTTGATTTCAAGACCATCTGATGTGCCTGTTCAATATTTTCTTAGACGCTGTATGCTAGAGTTTTCATTTAATTGTCGTATAGGTGTTAATTAATACAGGTCTTCGAAAATTTTGTCGTGGACAGTTCCATGTTTCGCTAAGGGCTGCTCATATTTTTTATATCTGAATGCATATCTATGCCCTGTTGTTCTTGTTCTGATCGTATTTATCGTGGATCCAATATATTCCTTTGAACATTCATTACATTTTATTTGATAAATAATATTTTTGGTTTTGTACGGAAGTTCTGAATTTATTTTGTATTCTTTTCGTGTAATTGAGCTTTTGAATGTTCGAGTCGTTGCTACCATTTTGCAAACCAAACACCTAGGCTTGTTGCAGGGATGAGCACCATTTTTCCTAGGTTGTTTACCCGCAGCTATGGTTTGAGGAAGTTTAGGTTTCGATAATATCTCCTTTAACACAGGAGGCCTCTTAAATATAATTCTTGGTGGCTTCTTAAAACTTTTTTGTCGTAGAGGATTTTTTTATGACATTGTATTCCACCTTCAAAATATTATTGATCTGATATCAACCTGGATGATATATTGTTATGAATTTAGGATCATCCTTTTCAAAGCTAGTTGGCTTATTATTCTTTTGATTTTTTAGGTTCAGTTTTTGATTTAGTAGCTTCCTGGGATATCCTCTTTTATTGGAGGTGGTGACAAGGTTATCGATGTATTTTTCCAAATGTTTTCGTTCTGTGCATAATTTTTTCGCTCGTTTTGCAACACTTTTAGGGATGGCTTTTTTGACATGAGATGGGTGACAGCTATTATAATGTAAATAGTTTCCACAGTTAGTGTTTTTACATTGATCTTATTTTTTAACAATCGAATTTCAATGAATACATCCACATCAAGAAAGGTTACAGTTGATTGTGAGATTGTCCAGGTAAACTTTAGGTTGGAGAAGCTAATTAAACCGTCCAAAAACTGCTCACAAATGATTTAGTTAAATAATAATTAGATGTCAATCAGATATCTTCAAATAGTCTCACAAACATACAATATGCTGTTTTAAGACTAAGTTAACGTTATTTTTCTCTTGGTAAAGATAAAAATTATCGCTTTATTGTTCTTACAAACCAAGATAATATAAGACAGTAGAAAATATCAATACTGAGAACTATTCATTTTTAAGTACACATTTGTTGTAAAAAGATATCGTATTGAGACCGTTATTCATTATATTAAATAAGTAATAAACTTAAAGGTAAGTAGTATCATTAGTGAGAGACGAGACTTTAGTCGTGACTGTTAGCACTTTGGATCCAGTGAACTCATCAGCTGGAAAACTGCTGATCTCGCCTTGTTAAGTCTCACCACCGTAATGCTTGTAATTTAAATTTGAGTACCACTTTTAATAATTAAGTTTATCAAACAAACTATTATAAATCAAACATTTTTTTTTAATATTATATCTGTTATAATTATAAGTTACATTGTTTTGATAGTATTACCTATTATTTTACGAGGATTATTAGTTAGAAGATAAAATATTTAATAATCTTAATCGTTATTAGTATTTAGTTTAAAGAACCTTTTCTTTATAAGATATTATAACAACAAATTAATCTGAAAAAAATATTTAAAATTTCGAAATAATCTTTTTACAAAATGATTATTCTTTAATACATTTAATTTCTTAAAGCTTTTTGGGGAAGGACAGAGAATAGTGGAGATAACCAACCTTTACAGTGGGACTCCTAGAAAAAATGCAATATCTTACCCATTGAAAAAAATCTTCTTTCCCTTTGGGACACAGGCTTGTGGTCGGTTATTGAGTTACATCAGCACTAAGAATACTTTGGCTTTTGCTCCTTAGGATTTACTCGGGATAACGGCGTTCATTTTTTCATACAGTAATCCCATTTACATTGGTCTCTTTAGATCAGGGGACCCTCTGCATGAAATTTTAAAAGCATTACTAACTGTCCTAATTCTCCAACATGATCATGAAGACCAAGTTCACCGACAGCACTGTAAAATTTATGGCCTCCATTCGTGACCGTTTCCAGTGTGGACAACGGAAGGTGTGCTCCGTATTATCGGGTTTACTAATAAATGCAAGTACCTAACCATACTTGCAAATTATGTAAATTATAACTCAAAATATCCGTGACCCTTCAAGCATTGAGCCTCTTAGGGATCAATCTTCTTGGGGAGTCTTGCAGTCACAGTGCATGCACCAAGACTAGCAAGCTTCCAACTTTGATGACATGTCTGGTAGGTTTTATGACCATGGTTAGTCGTATTACGCCATACGCAACGACTTCAAGGTCGCCCTCCACCGTCAGGCCTTCCGGTACGTTATTGCCAAATTACTCTGAGGAAGTAAAGTGTTTTAATTTTCCTTACGAAACGTTGAGCAGTGCTAATATCCTGCCTTTTGTGTTTTTCTGTGAAAATTTTACGAAGAATTCCCTACCTATCGCATTGGAAAAGTGTAAAAGTATCAGGTAGGTGAAGCCCTAGTAACTTAGTAACATCACTCTTATGTAATACAAGCTTACCAGATTATTTTATCATTAGGGAATAGCATTGTATGTTCTAGCCAGGTCCTTGCCTACTTCAACTTTGATATATCGTCTTTCTCACCCCATTAAAGAGATGAACAGGTACAACTATATCAGGGCAGTCGGTTCGGAGTTTGTAGATAAAAATATGGGTACAGATTGATATAAGTCATTTCTTACTTGTCGATCACAATTCCACCAAAATCCTTCAAAGAGAGATGCAAATTAAATATTTGAAGAGATAGACTTTCAATTTTATAATTGTATTAGAATATAAATAAAACTTTGATAAAAGTCAATGTTGTACATTAGTCAAAGGCTTAATAAAAATTAGACTCTAGTTTTATTTGAATATAATGCTTTCACAGGTTTTAGTGAAACACGTTTTATTAACAGGTTTTTTATTAAGTAAGGGATAAACCAATATTTTTCGAACCAAAAAAATATGAACGTCATCGAAAAAAAGAATTGTCATGACATTAAATTAAAAATTTTGATGCGTTTATATTATAGTAATTTATAGCCTTATACAGGGTGTTCGGAAAAATCGTTTCAGGAATTCAGGAGGTTATTGCCCACATCAAAATAAGCAAAAAAATTCCTATAAAAATATGTCCTAAAATGCTTCGTTAACCCGCTAGCCGCCATTTTGTTTTTTACACTAAATAATTTTTATTTCCGTAATGGATTAATGTATTAAGTTAATATTTGGCATGAACCTTCATCATGGCAATACCCATTTTCAAGAAAAAAAATATTTTTTTATAATGTGTATTTTTAAAATGGTGGCCATTTAAAATTTTTAAACTAAAATATCACAAAACCGGTAAATTTTATAAAAATTTTACTTGACACAAAAAAGTTGAAGAATTTAATTATCTAACCAACAGTACCAAGTTTGTAAGGATCTGACAACAAATAACTGAGTTATTGAGATTTTTCAATTAAAATTACCTTAATTTGCATTAATTACAATGCAAAATCAATGTTTTTATGCATAAAAATCTCAATAACTCCGTTATGTGTTGTCAGATCCTTACAAACTTGGTACCATTGGTTAAATAATTAAATCTTTCAACTTTTTTGTGTCTAGTAAAATTTTTATAAAATTTACCGGTTTTGAGATATTTTAGTTTAAAATTTTTAAATGGCCGCCATTTTGAAAATACACATTGGAAAAAAATAACTTTTTTCTTGGAAATGGGTATTGCTATGATAAAGGTGCATGCCAAATATCAACTTATTACAATGATCCATTACGGAAATAAAAATTATTTAGTGGAAAAAACAAAATGGCGGCTAGCGGGTTAACGAAGCATTTTAGGACATATGTTTATAGGAATTTTTTTGCTTATTTTGATGTGGGCAATAACCTCCTGAATTTCTGAAACGTTTTTTCCGAACACCCTATAACTAACACGACGACTAACAAACCAGAACGTCAATAACACATTACAAAGATATGACACATTACAAGGTTCTATATGGCACTTCATGAACTAATATTTATGACACTTAGTCATGACACTTCATAACTAAACATGTAATGTACTACAATAGAGACTACCCACGATGATGTGCTCAACACTCAAGTATACCGCATGTGGTGCGGCAACGGGCGATATCAGAACTAATCCCTTTAATTTGCTTCCATTCTAGAGTCAAAGTATACAAATTAGCGTGAATAAAATATTATTACTTATATATTTAGTAGCATGGTTGCCACTAGGTATTAACATTTAAGACTCTTAGTATGCAAAATTTTACATATTTCACTTCTTTGGCTTTAGCAATTCCATCAGAGAATCATATGATTTGAAACCTAAAAGAATTTTAAATTCTTTAAAACATTAAAAACAAATCTCCAAGTAAATTGGAGGTAGGAAATACATTAAATTGTCAATCATTTCGCTATATTATTAAATTTGTTGATTATGATAGTCTTATTTTGTAATGTAAATGAGTTTGAAAAACCTTCGATAGTAAAATAAATCAAGATCGAGTTCTAAAATACTTAAGACTAATGATGCAATCAATGGCCTAAAGGTCACGCCCACATCATTTGCAACCTACATTACTATCCATCTCACTTAAATAGTACTTAAATTATAACTCTATTCTAACTTAAGATAAATGCCTTTTAATTTCACAAAATCTTGAGATCAAATCAAATTCAAACAAAATTTATTCCCATACTTTATCACTTAGTACGATATAGGTGTAAAAAGAAATTATCCAGTTTATATTAAAAACTTAACAAACATCTTCAACAATCATATAAGAAAACACTCATTGAAAACTTAGTGATATCTTTATTTCTTTATTTCATACATACGGTGAACACCATTTTTACAAGGATATCGAAAATATGGTCAAGCGATATCACTTCTTTCGTATATACGTGTGGATAAGTTTTCATGGGTGACCGCCTCATAAAATTTCGGCAGGTACTTAAGTAATTTATGAAATTTAAATTTATCGTAGTTAAAGTGGTGTATGCAACGATTGTAATAAGTATTTAAGAACTTGTAGAATATTTAATCATACAATCGCGTCATAAACTAAAATAAAAAATGTATGTTATAAAACCTTGTTGACATAACACTCAAAATAATATGTAGCGTGTAAAAAGTATGGTTACAGTACAATATGTTTCAAATTACTTAAATAAAAAACCTAAACTTAACAAACTAAGTTTGAATCATAAAGTCAATTTTCCAAAGTACGTATTGTCCTTGAACATCCAATTTAATGAAATTTAAATGTAATGAAATTAAAATAAATTTTAACCCTTTTAAGTTTTGGTTTAAATTATAGTCAGTAAAACAAAATGGATTAGTTACTAACTGTATAACTGTATGTGGTTGGATTGTATCGTAGTTATTTAGTCTACTCTATTTCACAGATCCGAATACTAATGAAACAAACTCTATACCTTACAAATTTATGGTTGTATGACCCAAGTTGTGGTTAAAACTTATGTGTATAGCTAATTTTTTTTTTATTGTATCACTAATGTTCCGTCTAAATTAATATTAGTCATATTTTGGCATCAATATTAACTACATACAATATTCTATGTTTGAGGCTAATGTTACCCCTATAAATAATTTTAGTTCAGTTTCCTTACACTACTTATCATATGTTTATTGTAATCTTTGTGCATGTTGTTGTATATGTCTTTTAAGTATTTTAAAGTTTGGATATGTCTTGCTTTTCCTATTACTTAACCATAGAATTTTCAAATAATAAGAGCAACAGCTTTTTGACAGTTTATTATCGATTTAGTAGGTTTGTTTGTGCTCGCTTGTTTGTTTGTGTAAATATTATTACCCCGAAAGATAACGTTATTGTGTGAATTAAAATAATATTACTTATCTATGGATGTTTGAAATTGATCGTAAAAGATTTGTCGTTCTCTTCCGGATGGTAAAATAGTTCATCTACAATACTCCAACTTAATTTTTATGTAGAAGTTCTCATGGCTGCAGTAAGTAGAAGTTAAAAAAGGAAGTTAGTAAATTTATTTTTTGTAAATCGTTACTGTAAACAGGTATTCTATGCAAGCTATTAATATCATAAAACATTAAAAACTATTTAAAATAAAAATTTTAATATCTAACCTAAAATGCGCTCTTAACATTGTAAATGATTTATGACAATTAGTTAAGACCACAAGTTGGTGAAGCTAATTTTTTTTATTAGTTTCAAACTGATATTAATAACAGCATTTAAGATAACGCACTATATTCCTCTTTGATGTACATTTTAAATAGTGAGAGGGCCAATAAAGGTTAAAATATTTTCAACGAGCAACAAAAATATAAAGGTTATGAAAATAAAAATATAATGGTAATGAACGATTTCGAGCTACCATTTACAACTGACAACAAATACTTAGGATTAATTTTTGATGAAAATTTCACCTGGATTCCATACATAGACACCCTTTGTTCTAAATTATCATCACAGTTATTTTTATTAAATCGTTTTTCAAAATTCCAAGATGTTTTTATAATGAGACTAATTTACTCTTCTCTTATCGAGTCACGACTAACATACGGTATCATTTTATGGGGATCAGCTTCTGAGTCTGCACTTTTGCGTGTATTCAGGCTGCAAAAAAGGGCTATTCGAATAATGGCCGGAATAAATAGAAGAACATCTTGCCGAACATTTTTCAAATCCCTAAATTTTTTAACTTTATATTCTTTGTATATTTATGAAATGTTAGTTTTTTACAAATTCAAATTTCCTTCCATTCAAACAGGAGCAGACGTGCATAATTATAATACTCGTCATCGGCACAATCACAGGCAAACTCCACACAGATTAACACTCTCAGCAGCCCTACCTCAAAATATAGGACCAAAATTGTACAATAGGCTCCCGGATTACATTAAATTACAAGACACCCCTGTAAAATTCAAAGCTTTGTTAAAATCATTTTTGAAAGAAAATGATACTCAGTTGGTGAGTATTTACAATACCAGGAAGGATAAAATATTATTTGTTTATTAGTTATAAAGATTTTGTTTATTTCTTATTCTAATAACAGATTAGTTAAAAAAATATATATATATATGTAACCAATAGACCATAATACATGACTGCTGTAATACAATTGTACAATTGTCAATCTACGGCAATAAAGAATTTGAAAGAATTTGAAATTTGATATACTTTGAAATCTAAAAAATATTTATTTCATAAATTTTATTTAACAGCATTTAATAAAGGAGGCCTAATTCATATTATAAAAACCCATTACCGTTAGGTTTTTCAATTCGTGGGTTTTCATTACTGTTAGATGCAATCGTACATATAATAATAATGGATGAAAAAGTGAATACAAACAGCCTTTAAATATTTGAATTTTCTTACAATGCATATTAAAATTAGAATTGATTAAGTATTGCTTTGCTATTACGACCAACACGAGTCTTGGACCGTGTATAGACCGGTCCAACTTGTACCGTCAATAGACAACAGTAAAGCTATCATTAGTCATGTTTGGTCATCAATATTAATTTCAATATTCTATGTTTGAGCCTAATGTTATAAACAATTTTAGTTCAGTTTCCTTACACTACTTATTTTCATGTCCTGGAATATATGGATTGTAGAACAAAAAATTGGTTTTTACAATCGGGGATGAAGAATGCAATTACACTTCATTGACTTTGTTATTTTTGAAAAAAAAAAAAACAAGGTGTCTACAATAAATTCGAGGTGAAATTTATTGTTGAAACTAAACATAAATTTTTCTAAGTTGTAAAATCAAATGGTTTTCTCCGTTTACTTACGTTGATGTTGTTGGGTGAAAGAAGATACTAACAATAACATATAACGGCTTCAATAATGGAACGTATGAAAAAAAGTAATATTAATAATAAAGTTAGCGTATTATAAACCAAATGTAAGAGTTGGGTTTGGCCTATGTTGTAAGTTATGTCTCGCAAAGGTGCAATAAACGTTATAACGTGTCAACCGGGTCACTGTGATATTGTAAACGAGCACGATAAACGAACTATTCTCTATACAGTTAACTTTATTAAACACGTATGGTACAACCTAATATCTATAAAAGAGGAAGTATGTATGTATATGTGTGTGTTACATATATAGCAAATGTATGTTACCTATGGACTTGGAAACTCCTCGACAGGTTGTAATGAAACTTTCAGTCATTATTATGCATTAATGCAAAGTCCAATCAAATGCTTGGACTTGCTGTCATGTTATATTTGCTTTGAGAAATCCAATTTTTTTATCGAGAAGGGCATATTGCATTACCTTTCTTAATTGAACGGAAATCGTCAAAAGATAAGAGTTCATTTAATTGGCTTAGAAATGTAAGATATGTTTAACGTTTAACCCCTTTAAACAACGGCTTCTCTTAAATCATGAAACCAATCAAAACTTATTTCTGTAGTCCGAAATAAAGCATTGCAGTCAATAACGAATTTATGGGAGCTATAAAATTAAAACTCAAGACAATCAATACTTCTACTTCCTCTACACTGGTATCTCAAAACATCTCCTTGTAATATTTTGTAGTTTATTACTTCAAAACTTAAATATTAAGTTAACATCACTAAAATTAAATAACTTCTAAAGACATAATTTTTATGGTGATGTAAATAGCATATTTATAGGTAACTTGCTCTTACCAATCATAACTAGTAAAATAAAAAATTTGGTAGAATTCAAATAATTTAATTATTATGCTTCTGTTTAAGGCTCGTTTACATGAATAATATTCGTAACACCTGCTACATACAAACCAGGAACTTTTCAACTTCTATAAAACTTTGTAATTAAGTTGTGAACGATATGCCAGAGGAAGTCTATTAAAGATGTTCAAATTGTTACATAAGATGATAACTAGATGACAATCTATGTCCATAAAAGAGATGTATATATGTATGTTTCCTATGGACTCCGAAACTGCTAGACAGATTGTAATGAAACTTTAAGACATTATTAAGCATTTTTCAATAATGGTTTGTGTGAAATTTGGAGCAAATCTGTCCAAAGAGCTCTGACCCAGAGGGCCTAAAAAATTCTGTTAAACAATCTAAAAATCTCTATATTTATTATCTATTTTTATTGGTTGCTAAGAAACAAATTCAATAAAACTTTCTAATTTTACGTATTCCAGCGATTTCTTATTAATAAGGCGAGCGTGACGGCGAGTGAGCGTAGCGAACGCGCTTAGTTACCTATAAAATAAATTCAATCACGCACAAAAAGCCGTGTCAGGGAAACAATTAGTTTACAATAAAAATAAAAAAACAACCGGTTTGTACCAAGAGATGGAAAAGAATATGTAACTTATGGCATTTTGCGGCATAGATTGCTTAAAAGTATGTAACAAGAAAGAAAAGATAAAAATATCCATTGATGTCATAAAGTTTTTATGGAGAATTATTTTAGTCTTTTAGTTTTGATTTTTTGTTTTTTAGTTAATGAAAATATTTTTGTTAATAAAATGTATTAGTATCGTACTTAAAGTAAATGTCATAAGTTATTAAAAGCAAAAGATATTTTATTTTTATCAGTTTTTAAGATTCAGATTTGACAGTGTACATTTATTGTGTCACGATAATTAATAAATCAATGATTTAGCAGTGTACATAGATTACTTTAAAAAAATTACTGTGAAATTATGAAGATTTCTCCGAAACCACGAATGATAATGAACAAACAACAAAAGTCCAGACGAGATTTTTTAGCAGTTTTTTATGTATAATTACTGATTGCCATCCAAGTATACTACACGGAGTATGTCTAAGGTCCGTCAACAAACTTCATAATATTTTTAATTTGATCAAGATAGTAAAAGGTTTTATTTGAATGTATGTCCTCCAATATACAGGGTGGTTGAAAAGTAATTTTCACCTCCCTCTTAACTTTTTAACTACCGTATTTGATATATTTGAAATCGGTTTCCGACAACCTTCGTTTTATTCTTTCGTTATTGGTGGTCTGATTTTTATTTTATTTATGTCAATTGTTTTGTTTCATCAAGACCTATAAAACGTTATCAAAGTCGACCATACTTCTCATTTGAAATAATTTTTGAGCTACCCCTACCACCAATAACCCTAAGGGTAAAAATTTGAAAACTATCCATCATTATTGTAGCCCTTCATATCAAAGAAGTATGCCTCGAACCAATTTAAAATATCGCAAATAGTTAAAAGGTTAATAAGGGTGCAAGTTACTTTTCAACCAACCCCCTACCCATACATCTGCTATTTTGGCTTTTTACACTTAATATTTTTTTTCAGTACCAAAAGTTTTATTTTATCAAATCAAACCACACAATAATATTACAAGTTTTTCTTATATATTCTTTTAGATTTGGTTAAAAATTTGTGGGTTGAAAAAAAACATAAGTCTGCAATTAAAATATTTGTAAAGAAAAGTAAAAAAATAAAGAATAGATAGTACAATTTTGTTTAAAATAATGCAACATATTAAATCTTTACACTACGAAATAACAATATACAAAATCAATTTCAACTTAAAATAAAAAGTATTTTCAGTTAAGTCTTACCAATATTTCAACATTCTATGTAAACCAGTTTGTAACACGTGAGATAACATAAATTATTTGTTTATATTCTTCAACCTTATCAGAATGCAATTATGTAAAGGAGAAGTATTGCTTAGGGATTGAGGAGATAACAAACAAACATTGAACACCAAATTGAGGAGAATCGTGGATCATATTATCTCTAATTTTTCTTTGCCTTTTCTACATATTTGGAACATATTATTTATTATTTTATAAGTACTAAGGACCTTTTGTGTATACTTCTCTTAAAATGTATTCAATAATAATACTAGGAGTACGCTCGTACCTCCCGTAAGCAGTTCATTCGAACAGAATGAACAGAATGTTCCTACAGTTCATTCGAAGAAGAAATTAAAAATTTTGCATTAGGGATTGTCACATTCAAAAAGTTTGATCCCACTTTGTAATAATTTCAAAAACAACTAAAATCACTCGTAATAAAAAAAATATATATATCTAAATAAAAAACTCACTTTTCTTATAATTGAGCGGAGCGAGCCAAGCTTCTATACCACACTCTGGCTTTTTACTTACACGTACTCCTCCTGAACGACTGAAGTGATCCTCACAAAATTTTGCTCGTAGTAACCATCTATGTTCTATGGGAAGGTATAAATCTGAAATGGTCCAAATCGGACATAAGGGTTCTGCCCTACGGCCCTTTAAAGTTACCATGTTATTTTAATAGGAGATATATATTTGGTTTGTTTACTGTGTGTTGATTATACAGTTGTTAGGCCCATTCTATACGGACCGATTGTCTGCCGCCGATTGTCGGCGTCGATCAGCTGATATTTTACCGAACAATGGAGTTTAAATGGGAGCTTCTATACGGGCAGATTTTTAACGCGCTATGACGCGGTATATTCTGCTTCCGTCGCCGATCTCGCAATCTCACGCCAAATCTCGTAATTTCTCTCTCGTTCTCGCCATTTCTCGTCCACTGCCTTTCCTGATCCTTTTCCTCCTCACCGTTCTCCAGTTTGTTTTGTTTTTGTTTTTAGAAAACATGTTTGACATGAAAAACTCATTTTTATAGAAATTGAAAAACATCCTAAATTATACGAAATGACATCTAAAGATCTACGCAGACAAGGTTAAAAATCTCAAAGTTGGATTGAGGTAAAAATTCAATACAGTTAGTTTTTGCCTGCATTCACTATTCACGAAAATAAACAAATACAACTATATTTATCTCAATGACGCAGAGGTTATTCATTTCAATTACATACCGGTAGGCCTACTTTAGTGTAATTGGTTACTTACTGATTACATGACAAAATAAGTTTAAATGATTACGGTACTATAGGCCTCGACCGACGGTTATACAGTTCAAAGGCCATGTCAAGTTGTTACATAATACTGGTCAAAATGTATCAGGCCCTTTCAATATTTATGGGTATACAAGCCTACCTATATCTATTATTTTCTTTCTTAAAGTTAATTGTATTATTTAGTCACCTCTACCTTTATTTCTCTCTAAAAAAAATAATTACCGAATATTGACCAATCCTGTATTTTAGTATACATGTTTCGTAAGAGTTTGTGGCCATACATTAGGCCCTATCCCTTTTTATTATAACTTTTGTAATATTTTCAGTTTTTTGGAAACATTGAAATCATATAAAGTCATTTTTTTAAACATAAATACGTCATCACTTAATTGGAAAAAGACTTTTTCCTTTCTATTTTGAATTGTAATGTCTTATGTTTATACAATATTTATGTTTTTGTAATTTTATAATTATTTATAAATCATTTTATAATTTTATTTGATCGCAATTGAGTACTTTCTTGTGTTACATAATTTGTAAAGAATGATAATATAAATGGAAACAATTTTAGCAAGGTCAGATATGTTACTTAATGCTGTATTTTTTACATTAAATGAATGGTTGGCAACACTGTTGCGCCGATTAACCGCTCGTATAGAATGGCCGGCGGACGGCAGATTTCGCATGAGCAGATCCGCCGCCGACAATCGGTCCGTATAGAATGGGCCTTATAAGGATCAAATTTAACTGCAGACTGTTACTATCAGCTGTTTGTGAATACAGTAGTTTTGTGAAATTGTTGTTTTGTTTATTTTAGTGGTTTGTTTATACCTTCCACACAATATTTTGGACGACGCACTATTTAATATCTTGTAAACATATAATACCACATCGCACCAAACCTGCGTAATCAAAAATTATTAGAGTATTGCAAACTTGTGGCGAGCAAGCGCAGCGAACAACCTAAATCTGGCGAAGAGTGTGTGCAGCGAATGAGCCGACCCAAAAGGTGAGTGCAGCGAGGTGAGCGCAGCGAACGAACTAAATTGACGGCGAGTGAGCGTAGCGAACGAAGTGACCCAAATGGAGAGTGAGCGCAACGAACGAGCTAAACCCTGACAGCGAGTGAGCTTAGCGAACGAGCTCACTTGAATTACCTATAAAACATTTGATATTATTGATTTAAAAAATAGTCGCTCCGCTCAATATTGCAAGCAGATAACTGCATTATATACTTAGTTAGGCAGTACTTAGTTCGTAGTTACTTTTAATTTAATGGATTTGTGTCCTACACATTGTTTTATATGCATTTATTACGATTAGTCTTAAACATTTTTACAGTATTTTAATTATTTAGGATAGTACAAATAAGTTTGCTTGCCCCATGTACACAAAACATTTTTTTTTATAATTAGGCCTATCACCCCAGGGGCATTCAAGAATATTCACACACTTAAGCCAACCAAAATTCTTTTGTTTATCCTACAGATGTAAATTTTCACTTTTAGTTTGAGGTCAATCATAACCCATCTTTAGTCACCAAACCCTATCTTTTATACAGTATTATAATTTATGAATATTTACGCCCACTTGCACAATTATTGTACATACGGTTGATGCGGTGACGATATTACAAATGTAGCAACAGACCAGCAAACTCAGTTATTTTCGATCAGAGTTCAGTTTTTTCCCAATAGGCACCATAGGCGAACGAAGGATATAGGTTTGCTACCATGGGCGTGTTGTACATAAATATACTATATATTTGTCAAATATCACCCACTCATGAGTCCGAGAATCTCAATAACCAAAGGGTATAGAGGGATGAAATTTGGCATGAACTTCTTTACTCAAAGGTGCTCACTAAGAAAAGGTTTTGCAACATTCCATCAGGGCTCCCCAGCACAGAATTTTGATTTTGATCTAACGTTATTCATAAGGCCAATTTTTAATATATTGTATACATTATATATATATGTATATATATAATAATATAAATCTAGGAAACAATTAATCTGAAAAACTTGATGATGTAAGGGGTTGACATTTGTAATGTGAGATCCACTTTGCCCAAAGGTGCTCACTAAGAAACGCTTTTGAAAAGCTTTTTAAGGGCTCCACCCCAAAGGACTTCAAAATTACTTTGAGGCCTATGGGGTTGAAATTTGAAATGACACTCTCTTTTGTTCATAGGTCCTCACTAAGAAACACTTTTGCAAAATTCCTTCAGGGCTCCACCGCTCCGCCCCACAGGCCTTCAAAATTTATGTCAAAATTACTATAGAGTTTACGCAGTTGAAATTTGGCATGGGCCAAATAGTGTCCTTTTGTAATAGTCACTCTTTGCTGATAGGTGTTCACTAAGAAAAGATTTTTAAAATATATTTTTTTAAGTTCTTTATGATTCTACCCCAAAAGGCTTAAAAAATATGATGTTATCCTTGTGGCCAATTTTTAAATGTGAATCAAGGAAACAATGGATC
The DNA here is from genome assembly GCA_030545055.2 of Neoaliturus tenellus. Classification (NCBI taxonomy): domain Eukaryota; kingdom Metazoa; phylum Arthropoda; class Insecta; order Hemiptera; family Cicadellidae; genus Neoaliturus; species Neoaliturus tenellus. Next base: position 27,541,532 of record CM061536.1, read on the forward strand.
TCAAAAATTGTAGGGCCTACAGCACTGCAGGGTTACCATTTGTAAAGGACTTTCATTTTTCTCATTGGTGCTCATTATGAAACGGTTTTGCAAATTTTGTTAACAGCTCCGCCCCACGGAACCTCAAAATTGCCATAGATCATAGCGGGTTGAAATTTAAAGTGGGCAGTGCTCTTTAATAATAGGTGCTAGCTAAGGTTTTGCAAAATCCCTTCAGGGCTTCGCTAACACAACGTCAATGTTTCAATAGAATTCTTAAGAAGAAGACTTTGTTACCCTTCAAAGATATTTTGTTATCTATAAAATAAAATCCCGAAGCCATGATGGGCCACAGATAGTAAAGGAACCCCTTCCCATTAGAGGTACATACTGAATTTGATAAAGTTTTGGTATTTATTTTATTTTTCCCATAACAGCGTGCATGTAGGTAGGTAAATTTGCCAACATATGAGTGTTGTAAGCAAATATAGGTTACCCAGATAACCTACAGATATCTATCGGTTATCTGTGGTTTAACCCTTCCTAGTTTAACCTAGTTTAATTAAGAAAGTGAGTTACAGTTTTGAGGTGAGTTTCCATAAGAATAACATGGTAAATGTATGTATGGGTTTCTCTGCAACCTATTATGACAAGTTTTAAAAATTCAAAATAATTTTTTTTTCAAGTTCTTTCAAATAGTTTAATGGTTACTTGTTAAAATTGATTGTTTTGTGATGCCTTAAGTACACTATCGCCAAATTGTTTGGGCAAATGCTGGAGCAAAAGTTGGGTTTAACTCGCTCAGCGAACTCATGAAATACACTATCGCTGTCACTGTATGAGCTGATCTCGAAACACTTAGGCAAACAGTGAAGCAGTGAAGTTAGGCATTACCAAATCCTTTTTCAATTTAATTTCAGTAACAGAATGATTACGCTTACCCCTCATACAACCCCTCACATCTGCCAGATTGCGTATATCTTAGATGTGCTCATGTGTCGGGCCTCACAACACAGACTCCGGATGATAATAGGTTTAACTCAAATAGTGATAACTCAAGAAACTCTAGGTTTCATTTCACCACTCCCTTTATAACAAGCAGTTATAAAATAGCACCAAATAAATTAATACAAACCAACATACTCCAACTTTGGACCAGAATAGAAGAACCTCATGGCAGTATGTACTGGGTCACTGGGTGGATTCATGCTGAATGCTTGGGTCTGCTCGCATCCTTTGATTTGTGCAAAAACCGACCGCAGATGGAGCAAGCAGGCGAGCACGACACTGGAGAAGCGAACCATGGTGAACTAAGTTGAGCGGCGTTAAGCACACCCAGCACACTTAAGTGCTCGACCTTGCTTGTCTTTATTCGACAATAGAGTACTGCAGGTTACAAACACTGATACTGCAGACTAATTGCTATATTTCTCACCTCTAACTCTCGATATATATTTTTGTGATATTTAAAGCATTTTTAATTATGCATTTTCCTGATTTTGAGCGTTTGGTGTCAAAACAACAGATCTTATAAAAAATTTAAATAATATTTTTGGAAAATATTTATAAAAACTTACAGTTTTGGTCATATGACTCTGAGTAATGTTCGCTCGTTAAACCTCAAAACCAAATTTAATTGCATAAAAAAATATTTAGTTTTTATTATTTTTTAAGTTAAGGTCCAGTGACTATGTGGTTGGTCCAACTGAACAATCTGTGAGATGTTTTTTGAAGATCTTCAAAAGAGCTACAGTTCCTATTGGGAAATTTGCTAAAAGTAAATACCCTCATCGCAGCAGATCTGCTAAACTCAGTGAATTTGGAAAGGAATTTGATATTTTGTATTTTAACCATAAACACCATACGAATGAGTATATGTAAGTTTACTGCCATGGGTAGTTGTTGAAAATAAAAAAATTTGACCATATGAAGCCATATAACAAGTTTCATCAATACAGTAGAAACCCTCAAATCCGGCCACCTCGGGACAGGACCACCGGCCGGATTTCAAAATGGCCAGATTAACTGGCGGTTTATTAAACGTGTTAAATAGAGACCATATGTGTATTCCAACAATGAACTATTAGGATGTATTTAACAATGAAGGGTAGCACACTTGCCCAAACAATGTAATGTATCAACTTTTTAACCATCATGATTTGCTCCTTCTCAGAAGTTGTACCGCCGGAATGACGATAAGAAACGGACAAGGGGTCGCTAGCGATGAACCTGCGCTTAAGAGTCATCTTCACCCCTGGGCCAGTAACCCATTGTTGCGCAGTCGGCAATGTTAATCATACGGCTTTTATGCTAAAACATGGTCTTGTATTCCCCTGTTTCGGACGCCGTTTTTCAACCGATTTTCTTGAAATTTGGTAAGTGTTTAGTTGAATAGTTATATTAGGTTTCTCATACCTCGGAATTTTGAAAATTTAACAAATATTACTCTCTGTGACGTCGCAAAGTAACTCCATTTTCTTTAGTTAATATTTCAAAATTTACAAAAATTTTCAAAATTTCGAGGTATGAGAAACCTAATATAAGTATTCAACTAAACACTTACCAACTTTCAAGAAAATCGATTGAAAAATGGCGTCCGAAACAGGGGAATACAAAACCATGTTTTAGCATAAAAGCCGTATGATTAACATTACCGATTGCGCAACAATGGGCTACTGGCACAGGGGTGAAGATGACTCTTAACAGACAATAATACTGGTCTTCTGTCAACGAAGGCCCTAACAATGGGACCGTAAAAGCGACAGAATTTGTCTAGTTACCTAACCTTAACGATCGGACCGCGTAACACCCAACAAAAAGATAAAAATCACAGATAGAACACTAACAAAAAGTTTTAGAAGATAGTTGTAGCCAAATAGTCCAGAAAATGCAAATTGAACTGATATACTTTAGTGACATATCATGGGAAAAGTTTACTCTTGTATATTTTTTCCGTGGGAACGTCCGGATCTGAATATTTCATTTCCGGAATACCGCGGCCGGATTATCCGGCAGCCGAACCATCCAAGGCCGGGCTAGAGGGCTTCTACTGTATAAGTTTATAAATAAAGGAGTTTGCCTATTCTCCATATGATTGACATGGAAAAAGAGTATGCAGGTTTGCTGCCATGATAATAACAAATACTTCCGTCGCAGCAGACTTGCGTACTGAGAGAATTTCCTACAGATTTTGATATTTTTATTTTACCCACAAATACCATGGGGGTGAGTATGTTGGTTTTGGAAGCATGTAAAAAGTTGTACCTTTCCTAGTGAATTTACATACCAAATTTTATCAAGCTATGCCAATAAATAAGAAAGATAGAGAGTTTTGTTTATTTCCCTAAGAATAATATGGGAAACTTATTTTTGGATTTTCTGCATAACCATTTGAGCTTTTAACCAGATAAAAAATTCAAAATACTAAATTGTTTGTTTTTTAGCTGTTTTAAATGGTTCAGGTTAAATTTGTGGAATTTGATAAATTAAGGCCAAAAAAGCCAAAAACCTATTTTTTACGATTTAGAAAACCCTTAAAACCCTTTTAAGAGTCTGCGCTACCTGTGTCATCTTGGATTTTGAGTCCCATAAAAACAATGTTAAATTCAAAAAATTACTGTTGTCTTTGAAACACCATATTTCAATAATCTTACATCGGATTTGCATGAAACTTGAAAATGTTCACCATAAGGAAATAGCGGAGTGAAGCAGAATGAAGCGGAATGAATGAGCGGAGTCAATGAATGAAAAAAATCTTCAAAATTGCGTGGTAAATAAAAAAATGACATTATAATTTGGGGTTAATATTTGAAAATTTTTATTTGACTGCAATATTGAAAAATGGCAGCCATTTACAAAATATTTATTTACTTAATTTTAAACTTCTTTAAAAACAAGGGAGTGTTCCCCTTTTATAGTTTACTGTAAGATGTATATTTTACAAAATCCCAATAGTGGCACAGTTAAAAAAACACCCTGTATAAACAAATATATGAATTTAAACGAACGGAGTTTATGGCTTCTGGGAACCTCAAAAAAAAAGTAACATGGTCCCAGGCGTAGGTCTTACCGTGACTACTACCATAATAGCGTATTCCCTACAGGAAAATTCGCTAAAAACCAAGATTTTTTAAACATAAATAGATGGATCTCAACCAAATGAAGGTAAATACCATGTAGGTCCTACCAAGCTAATACCAAGACTTTTTAATACCTATCTCGGTAACCAATGGATATATAGAAAAGTTTTAATGTACTATATCGTGTGTTTTTTTTCAAGCTAATTTCTGTGGTAGAAATAAAAATTTAAAATTTTGCAAAATTACATATTAAAAACGAAAAAAACCTTTTTTTGAGGTAAAAAAAAACTACCCTTTCCGGTAGGTCAATAACTGCGATGAACTCATCTTAATAATGGTAGGATTACACATCTCTACCAAATTTGGTCCTGATCGGGCTGTTTTTATCATCTTTTTATCAATGGATGAAATTTTGATTTTGCAATTAAAATTGTGCGATGATAATAATAGAATCAACAAGTTTCATTAAGCCACACTACTATTGAATGGAAATATCTATAGATCTGATGGATATATCTATCATATCAACAAACTTACCAAATCAATCAATACCTAGCCTAAATAATAACTTTATACGATAACAATTAGTAATTACCGTACCCCTATTTTGTTTAGATTTTTATTCCCACATTTAGACTTCAATAAAAAACAAACCATTTAACCTAACATAATCAATATCAACAAAACCAAAACAAAACTAATTATAATGACAAAATAACAAACATAGAACATAAGAACAATTAGTCCTACCGATGTATCTTACTTAAATGTGGACTTTCCTGGGCTTAGGATGGTTCATCATGTTAATGGATTTTAGTTGAAGTTAATGTTAGTTTTTGTTAGAGTAAATTTTGTCATGCTAAGTTAAATTTTGTATTTTTCACAGAAATTTTCAGTCCTATTCAATTGAAATATCTATATATATATTTTCATTCAATAGTAGTGTAGGCGCTGTACGAAACTGTACCCACAACAACGATATTGAGGTAAGATATAGGCCTACAAACAATCAAACCTAACAATCTAACAGTAAGTTAAGCCTCCTTCACTTTTATGGAAAGCAATATTTATAACAACAAAATTAATTGTTTTTGGAAACATTTAAGTCATATTCCCTCAATACAATTTGGTAAAAAATACCTTGCTGATTCATTTAGTAGCATATTTGTGTGACGACGCTATATTATGAAGTCTGCATCTCTTGACAACTAAGACCTACAAATAAAAACTTATAGGTAGTTTGTTTTGTGTTTTCCTTTAATGTAATTAGGCTATATTACCGTACTTAAAATTTGGGCGAAATTTCGTTATCCGACTCCACCATTAGGCCTATTATCGATGTGGAAATTTCAATATTGTGATAATATTGCTATTTTATACGATACAATTACACGATACGTTTAGGATTTTATCACCTGATAGTTTTGTTATAATATAATTAAACATACCATTTGACAATAAAACAAATATAGGCCTAAGTTATTGTAAACAAGTAATTGAAAAAAACAAGTAAATATTGAAACTAATATAACTTGTAACATTATCAAAGAACAACAAAAAAATAAACTAACCAAGTTTATTGTGTAGGTGTATCTTAATTGTGAAAAGAAGGAGTTCGTTAGACCTAAAGAGGCGTCACACAAATACTGCCAAATACGAATCAGAAAGGTATTTTTTTGGCTAATGTAATCGAGGTAATAAGCCTATGCGTTTGAAATGTTTCCAATCACCATTGATTTTGTTGTTATAAACAACGCTGTCAATAAAAGTGACGGAGGTTTATGGTTAGACTGTTAGGTTATATTATTATTATGATACATTTATTAATTCAATATTATTGTTTTGTTACAATATTAATTTTAATTGCAATAGGCCTATAAAAATTTTCACATCGATAAAAACGGTGGACTCGGATAATGAAGCTTCGCCATAATTTGTAGTTGTTTTGGTTATTTTCGGTTACTTGTGTGCAGTAGGCTATATTTGTTTTATTGTCGCAGGACATTTTTAGAACAACACTGAATCAGGAGGGTACCTAATAAAATCGTAACTGTATCGTGTGATTGCATTATAGATAAAATAGCAATATTTTTGCAATTTTTAAATTTCAACCATTGATAAAAACTATGGAGTAGGATATCAAACTTTTACCGATCTATCTAGGCCTGTCTCTAATAATCCACTAAAACATATGTTAACATTCTCAACTCTTAGAAATAACCTATGGTAACTGGCAGAGATCCTCATTAAGTTATATTCGACTACTGTACATGTCAAGTAAGCTCTGCTTTTTACACCAAACATTAGCCTAGTAACTTAAGCCTCAAGTCCTTCACATAACACCCACAACAAGTTGTCTTCCGTTACTTACCCAACCGGGACTTCTTTTGGTTTATTTGAAAAGCAAAATATGTTCCATTAAATTAATTTTAATAGGGTCTATATGAATATAATTGTTACAGTTAATTGGTTTGGTTAACATATTGGCAGATTCACAATTTGCCAATTAGCGCTTCTGAGTTAGGCCTACTTCAAAAAGTGAATTAATTAGCCTACACTATGAAAGTAACAGGAATGATACAAACATAGCCTTTGTGGGATTCTTCTGTAATTCATGATTTATACTGCTTTTCAAGGTGTACGGTACCCACTAAAATCTAAAATGTAATGAATACACATTGATACACAACCTGAACAAAGAAATAAAACAAGTGACCCCCTGGCCCTAAAAAGGCTTTGCTTACCAAAAGTTGTCAACGTCAAGAAATAAAACAATCTAGAACTTACTGTTCAATTTACTTCATAAAACACTTTTTAAAGAAAAGATATTAATTAGTTGTGTATACAATGTAGTTGATTTTCGTTACTAAATTTAAACTTAATTGGAGCCGACAATATGACATTTCACATAACCTCAACTTTGTTTATGTTTATGCGATGCGACTACTTCACTCCGCTGTCCGCTCATTCGCTCCGTTCTGAATCCAATAATTTGGACTGGCCTGGAATATAGTCGGTCAATAGACCAATCAGAAGGTCTCAGTCTTGATTGTTAAGACTCGAAAAGACGTTGCTAAAAAGTAAACACAGCACCGACCACTAAAAATGTCTCCAATGCATTTCTTATGGGAAAAATGAAAAAGACACATTTTAAGATTATTTTATTAATATCCAACCAAATACTTTCAACAACGAAAGGGTTCTTAACAGTTGCATAAAGAATCTTCAACTGAAATTTGAGGCCAATCAGTTACTTCTATAGAGCGTAATCGTCGGACAAAGAATTAGCACTATGAGTCACTCTAGGTCTATTCTTCGAATAGACAATAATCGTGCTTATAACGTATTGTTAAAAATATATTTTTTATTTACCTTTAGGTTCTCTTAATTAGCATTTTCTACAATAATTTATCATCCATACCAAGGACATTTAAATTTGACCAAAAATTAGTAGAAACCTAAGGGAAGACATAACACACATAAACAGAAAAAATATTAAAGCATTTTAAAAAATCATTAAAAATTGTTAATTATTTTCTTTGTTGAAGATGCTGATCAAACAATTTCGATTCACAACCATATTGAAATAAAAGAAATATTGTTTCCCATTGAAAATATTTAACTGGTTTTTATATTTAAGGGTTTTAAGTTTATAACCACAAATAATTACTCTTACTCTTTGTGAAGTAAAGAAAAAAGAAACCTCAGCTGGAACTGATATTAAAGGCAAAAGGCATTGTAGGTTCAATCACGTGACACCTGGATCCGTGTTCGTTAGGTTTGATGAAACAGGCTAGGACAAACAAGGCTTTGATTGTCGACACTATCACCCAACACCTCGTGCAAACCTCGTACGGTGAAGAAATTTGGATGAACATTGCGTAAACATAATCATTGTATTTATCTTTAAACTTTCATCATTTTTATCCTCCCTTAGTAGTAGTGTAAAAGTGGGGCTGCTGGGACGTTACGTCATCACGATGACGTCAGCAGTGATGACGTCATCAATGACGTCACGAATGACGTCACTAATGACGTCATATGACGTCACATGACGTCACATAAATGACGTCATGGTGACGTCATTACCGCTGACGTCATCATGATGACGTCACTGACGTTAATTAGGTCAAGGTCACGCATGAATACAAAAAAATTATTTTTTTTTGCACTTTTGCGAATCCTCAAATTTTGCTGGGAAATTGAAATTTCTCGAGGAATCACAAAAGTGCAAAAAAATATTTTTTTATTCCCTAGCGATCAGACTCTCGACCTAATATATCTGTCAGGGGTCATTGACCCGTCCCAGCAGCCCCACTTGAAAAAAAAAATAATTTTTATATTTTACTTACCCACCGAGAGACTGAGAGCCGAAGAATAATTTCTTCAAACACCCGACAATGCGACAAACGACACGCAATCCGAACAGCACCGCGTCCGAAGACGTTCTGACTTGTACACAGACGGTATCCCAGGTACCCGGCTCAGTGGTGGGGATAAGGAGATGGTGGGGGTAAAGTGGTCAGAAGGAAGAAAAATTTAATTTTTTACAAACAACTGGTCCCAGCCGGTCCTTTACCGGACCTCTGTAACTCGGATTGGAAATATTTCCTGAGAAATATTTATTTTTATTCTTTCTCAGGTGATCTTGGAACTTGTGAAATTTCTATGAAACCAAAAGTGAAAAAAATTTTTTTTTGTTATTTGAAACTTTGCCGAAAAATCAAGAAATGTTTGATATTTTGCTAAATATTTAAATTTAAACTCAATATAAGTAAATTGAGTGCAAAAAGTGAGATGTGCACACCACAAGAGTTGAACAGCAACTGAACAAGTCGCTCCGTGTATCTCAGGTACTCGGTAGAGTGGTGGGGATAAGGAGATGGTGGGGGTAAAATGGTCATATGAAATGAAAAAAAAAATTTTTGCAAACTATACAACTGAGTTTGTTATTCAGCAATAGGCATAAGAAAAAAAAATATTTTTTATCCACATTGCTCAACATGTTCAAACGTGTTCAAGGTCAACCATTTGAAGTTTTAAAAAAAATTATTTTTTTTTAATTTTATTTACAAAAATCCTCCTTCATCCCCATATGTGCTGTCCGGACTTGTGCTTGATGTTGTTGAAGAATTTTCTTCACAGCAACATGTTCCTTGTGTATTTTGGACTACCCCTTCTGCTTCATCCATACTGCCGTCGATGAGTGGACAGTCGTATTCCAAGTTCATTTTTATTATCATCCCTGGATTTTGAAGTAGCCGCATGTGCAATTTTTCATAGATTTCTTTTAGGTATTGAAGGCTGTCAACAAGTAATTCCCACTTCATTGTGTGTAGTGTAACCTTTAGCGTAGCTGAGTTGGAAATGAAGCCAGACTTGCATGTAGGATTGGTCTTTTGGAATTGTGGTGGTGGGGGTAATTGATACAACCAGACAGGTTGAAACGTGTTCAAGGTCAACCATTTGGAGTTTTAAAAAAGAAAATTTTATTTAAAGAGTAGTGTTGAAAACTGGCAATTTGGCTGCTTTATCTGTACACTGGATGCATCTTAGGCAGTATACAACTGCGTATACCAAGTAGAAGAAGATTGCAATTAATAAGGCCAAGATTATGAAGAGATCTAATTTAAAAATTTTCTGAATTAGCATATGGTCCTTCCTGATCCGTCTTTCTTCCATCCTTCTTTCCATCATATCCACTAGATCCACATGCTGGCATCTCCTCCTCCCCAGGCTTTCCGCTTCATCGGCCTCATATATTGGTGGTGGAACATCCATGTTTGCAGCTCAAAAGATGAAGATGTAATGAAACACATTGGTGCTGCATCTCAGGTCTCCAAGAGGAAAAGTGGTAGGGGAAAACCTGAACATGTTAGAACATGTTCAAGGTCATCCAATTTGTGTTTTAAAAAAATTCTATCTTGCTACAATACTGTAGCAAGATAGGTTTTTTTTTTTATTTTATCATTCCTTTATTACAATAAAAAAATATACATATTGAAGTACAATGAGGATACAAAATGTAAATATTAGTCAGAAGAAATATTCCAAGTTTTTACTGGCTTGAGTCTTCATGGATGATCTGGAGGAGTAGGCTGAAGAAGTTGATGATGGTGACCTAGGCGGCTCGTCATCCCTGGGGACATGAGGGCATTTTGTGTTTCAAGCAAAAATTTGCATGTTTAATCCGTATCCCTGTTCGATTAGTGATTTAAATTCTTGAACAATTTCGTTTAATTCTTGCAGATTTCTTACAAATACTTCTTCATAATTTGCACATTTTACAGTCAGAGCCATCTTGATGTTTTCCGTATGATGTCCAAAGGCGGAATGAATATTAGCATGGTTGTTTGAAGGTAGTATGAAATAGTGGTGGGGGGAAGTTGTTTACACGCTGTCTGATGAGAGGTGGTTAAATTTTTGCCAACTAAACATATTGATTGAACAAATGGCGCAAAGTTCTTTAGGTGTATGGTAACTTAAAACTGGAGCCACATGACATTATAGTAAACATCCATCATCTTGTAGGAATTGTGCCGGGTTGGATACAGCGGCCCTTCCACAACTTCGACAAAATTTTGTACCATCACCAAACTTGTACCAACCAAAAGTGTTGTAACCTCTGTTGTCTAGCTTGTACTGTTTGATAAAAATTTTAATTTGTTGAGGAGCGTTGGATCGTAAAGTATGGCTAAATAGCTGTTGATCTTCAATAATTTTTCTTACACAAAGCTCAAATAGGGTGCTCATCGTTTGACAGTTGCAATCAAACTGAACTTCTTTACAGTCTGTATGCTGGTAACCTGAAATGGTGGGGGAAAACACATACACACACACACATATTGCTGTTTGAAAAAAAATTATGTTTAATTTGTGCAAAGGTCAAAGGTCAAGGTCACCCCAGAGCTTTAAAAAAAAAGGCAACATATCAATATGTGAAAAATTTTTTTTGTTTCACATATTGATATGTTGCCTTTTTTATGTTTTTTTTTATTTTTTTTTTTTGTTTTTTATCTTTATTTAAAACAGTACAAACAAGATTACATGACAAAAATATATAGTTAAAAAATACAAACAGATACAAGAAAGAAAAAATTTTTTTTTTTTTTAACACTGCTGCTTGTCTGCGATGTGGATGGTAAGCTCGGTGGAGTTGCTGCCGCTGCATCCGTGGGACACCAAGTAGAGACATCCTGGTTGTATGGAGCGGAGATCTTCGTTTTGGAGTAGGTGTACAAATCTTTTGGGCAGGTAAATTTGGAATTTCGGCTCATCTCCCGGAGTGTATGGGGCTTCGCTCAAGCTGCAGCAGATTGCCTCGCCGACTGTAGTTTCCATCTTCTTCATGGTATGTATAATATAATGTTTTTCATCCTTCAGCTCTGAACATTTTTTTACCGGCAAAATTGTAGACTTGGAGTGGGCGTTGAACTGTTCCACCAAAGTCTGCAGAAACTGGTTGGATGCCATGGTTGTTCTAGAGGTCCTCGCTGTCTTCTTGCTCTGAGATGTTGTCGTCTCGGAATCTCGAGTAATACTCGTGCCAGGTCTCGGTCTGCTCCTCGCTTTTATAATCGCCGTTACCCCCACCACCATCGCCGATTTCTCCATCTTGCAGGTAAGTTGCTAATTTTAAAGCGTTTTTTAATGCACAGTGCCTGTCCCTTTCATGTTCCACACTTTGTGTGCAAATACAAATGTTTTCAGCAATAAATTTAAAATTTTTATTAATTTGCACATCTTTAACTGGAGTAGATGTAAATTGTTCTATCCATCTTTTCTTTTCAAGTCCTTTTGTGTAAATATTAGTAAATCTGTTTGAAAATTGATGCATAATATGATACAAGTCTGAATAACTGGTAAAACCGTCATACCAATCGATGTGATGAAAATATTTCCAAGTCCATCGGTTTGTTGTTGCGGCTTTGCTGGTTAGTGAAGAAAAAGAGCATGGTGGTTTGAATAAAAATGTGTAAGGAATATTTTTATCTATATCGTAAAATACAAGTTCTTTAATTATGAACCGATCATCGTTACCACGAAACGCCTGAAATTCAATAATACCCGGTTTGGACTTGATTTCTTCTTCCATGTCCATTTGAAAGGTCACCTGTCTATCCATCACGGTGTCGGAAGGTCAACTGTTTTCCACACCACGGTAGGCATTTATTTATACCAGGCCGTACAGTTGAAGGCACGTTGGTGTATATTTAACGTGGGCACCATCCCCGGTAGGCCTACACCCACAAAATTTTGAATTTTTTATTGAAAATTTGCCAATTCAAGTGTAAAGTGTTGTGAAAAATTTTAAAACTTTATTTAACTTTCCATCTGGTCATTTTTGTTGTTGTAATTATCATCACTTTGATCCTTTTCATCACTGAAATGTGTTTCTTCATCCGATTTTACAAAATTATTTTTTTCTTGCACATATTGTTCCAATTGTCTCCACATTTGAACTTCATGAGGAATTCTGTTGAATATTGAAGTGTCCACAGGTCCATACAAAATTGGTGCATCCGGTTGTTTGTCCAAAGTATCTGTTAAATAATCTTTAATAATTGAACTGGAGAATACTAGCTGTCTTAAATATCTTGTTATTGGTTCAGTTGCACATGTTAAAATAAAAAATTCTTCTCTGTTCAATTGAATTATTATGTCATGTTTGGTCGTATCTCTGAATCTAATTTGATGTTCACCTCTGTGTTTAATAATATCAATTTCCAAGTCTGAATCCAATAGTCCTACTTTTGTTTTCCTGCCAAACATGTTGCTATTAAAGTAACATTCCAACAAATGGAGGTGTTTCATAAAAGATTCCCAAGCATTGGCTGTAAACAAAATCATTTTTGTTCCGTGAGTTAAAATTACTGTAGGTGAATAGTCGGTTGATTTCATAACTCCAATTAAAACACTTTTATCCAAACTTGAAGAGATTGGATAAAAAATTCTTAAAAATACTTCCATCAAAATATTTGGTGAAATATTTTCTTCCACATTTCTTTTCCTCTTGGACAAATATTTTTTCTTTTTACCTTTTTCTTCTTCTTCTTGATTTGTGACGTGTTGCTGTTCATTCATGTCCAAAAATTCTGAAATTTCTTTTTCTATATCGCATTCCGTTGTACCACTTGTAGAAGCCATATTGAAGATGATGCTACCCATACGACGTCAGGCAACAAACTGATCAGGAGCGGCCTGCACGCTCCGCTTTTATACTCGCGGAATGTAACAAAACCGGTTTTTTTACAATACATTTTTAACAATTCCAGTTAGAGGTGTGTATGTTACAATTTTATCATGTAGAATTAAACAGTATGCAGTTGTATTTGCAGGTATAGCTGCATTAAACTCCATTTCAATCTTTATGTCAACACTTGATGATTTAACTGATTCATTTTGTTTAGAACAATCAATTACAACTATTGTGTAACCATCTAAGTATTCTTCTGGTGATAATAAAGGTGTATTTGTTTTACCGTAATATGAATTTTGGAATCTCGCATACATATCGTATAATATACTGTACTTTTTATTATTAAATGACACATTCAAATTGTCGTAGGGGAAAAATTGTGAATTCAAATAAACTTTAATATTTTTTAAGTTGCAATGATCAAATTTGCCTGCATGTTTTGTGATGCTGTCTCTCCTATCTGTTTGTAAACCAAATATAATATACCTGGCTCGTTCTAAGTAATTAGATGTTTTAACAGTCCAAGTGTGACGATCCGTAGTTGGCAAGCTTGGATGTTCATGGAATTCCCAACTTCTAAAAGGAATTACAATATCACGATCAGCCTTTAACTTCCTTAATAGTAGCATTCTATGTTCGTCAGCTAATTTAACATGTGGAACTCTCCATACAATTTTGTCTAATGTTAATTTCCATTCTAGGTTTGCATCCGTTGTACCATCTGGAGCTTTAATAATGTCTTTATCGTTAGAAGATCTCAACAAAACTAATTCTTGTTTAACATTTAATATTATTTTTCTATAATCTTCAGCAAATCCAAGCAACAAACGTAATGGAATATGAAAATCAAAATATCCATTTGTATTCGGAGTGATTGTGTCATGTTCAGGTAAAACCCATCCGGCTGGTTGAAGTAAATTGGTTTCATTAGGTGATATAGATGTTACCCCCTTTAAAGTTGTTGCAATACCTACTTTTTTAGTGGAATCAACTGTTACACCTGATATTTCATATCTAATTTCATCAAACAGGAAAGCCATAGGGTTATTTATAAATGGAACTGTTGTACCTACACTATTGTCCTTTTTTGTTACTTTTCCTTCGATATACAAGTAGCTTTCACATGGTAGTGTGTAAATGTCTTGATGTTGTATAGGAATACGAATTTCATCGTTATTGTTCAATTTTGATGAAGTGTAAGGGTTGTGGGTGTGATATTCTTTTTCCCATAGTGTTTCGTCGAATGTCGGACCCTGCGCTATATCCAGTATATCCATAATCGGTTAATTTTAAACCAATCTTTTCTAAGAAACGAATGTTCTCGCGTGTTAACTCCTCCACAGCTGAAGAGCTACTAATGCGGTTTCCCGTAGGCTGTCCACTTTTAAATGATAAACCCATGATTTTTGTATTAAAGTGTCGATTTTAAATGTAATCTAACTGTAATTGGCTCTTCTCGGAAATCTATCAAGTTACCGTCTTGATCCAATACGTTCAACACGATGTCTGAAATGAAAGTGGTGTTCAACGGCAGATATACTAGGTTTTGTGGCTTTTCTACAATTTTAAATCCTGGAGGTACACTCGGGTAAAAAGTATGTATTATATGAGTATTTGCTCCATCTCTGTAAGCTCCCTGTATAATGTTACAAGTTATATCTATACTATTAACTTGTAGTATAGTTACAGTTTGTTTACCGGAATGTGTTTGATTTGGTTCTAAAATTGGGCTATCTTTGGGAAATCCTAACAATTCACCGATTGATTGTTCCTGAGTAAAATCTATATAATATTTGGAGTTAATTTCAGCTTTCATAGTATTGTTATTACCTTTTAATGTTATATTGTCTTTTCCCATTTTATTTTGCAAAAATTCATTAATATGATCAATTTCATAAGAACCTGTGGGTAAACTGCAAACTTCTAAGTCTGTAAACTTCCCACTGGCATCTTTTCCTTTATAATAATGCAATAAGTTATTTTTATCTTCCGTAACATTGGGAATAGAGTTGTAAGTTGTAAAATCTAACAGTGCCGCCTCCCAAAATCTTCCTTTTTGCAAGCGTAACGCTGGGAAAAGGATACTTCGTAAAGTGGACGATTTTCCTGTTAATGATACCGTATAGGAAGACATCTCAATTGTGACTGATACTTTTAGCTAGGAATTCCAAACATAAATGGCCGCATATTAAAGTGTTATCAGGTTGTTCTCTTTTATAGTTGTAATATATGTTTTTAGCAGATTTAAAGTAATGCTCAAGCTCTTTAGGTGGTGGTAAATTGCCAAAATTATCAAAGTAATATATATTATCACCTAATTTCTTATAACAAACCCAATGAGTGCCAGGACCTTCAGAATTGTCTAAATTTACAATACCGGTTTCGTTTTTCCACATTTTAACTGGTAAAGCATCTTTCATAAAGACACCGCGAAAGAATGGTATTTTTAAACATGAAATGTATTTAAATAATTCGATATTTGTTAACGCTTTATGTGGTATTACTAATTGATTTCTTTTATTTAATATGCACGATACGGTCTTAGGTATAGACCTGCCCCGTTTTTTACCATTGACCATACTGTTGGCTTTTTGCTACCCTTTCTGGTGGAACGTCGTTTTCTTCTAATATTCCCTCCATGTTTTGTCTTTGCCGATCTCCTTTTCACTCTTCTCCTCCTTTTTCCACCTCCTACTGCTGTTTTAGCCTTCATACCTGCTGTTACCGCTAAAGCTGCTGCTTTTTCTGCAATACTAGCGTCACTAGACTTTACTCGTTGCCAAGCTATATCCGCGAGCTTTTTATCAGCTATTGATCTTTTTTTTGTATCGCTAAATGTGGAATATGCTATATCGTGTTCTTTACAATCCTGATCTAACTTATTTATGCCTGGATCGCCTCTTTCCAGTCGTTTTTTTTTCAATTTAGTTCCTGGTCCGCAATACTGATAACCTCCCGGTATGTGAAATTCGTATGGTAAAGCGTCTATTGCTCTATTTACGACAGATCCTACTGGAATTCGATTTAAAGCTTTACTTAACAGAGAAACTGCTGTGGACGTGATACCGCCTCCTTTCCGTATAGTGTCTCGATATGGACTGGTGTAATGAAATGCCATGATTGTCTTTTATATTCGAAAAGCGTAACCTATGTGTTACCTCTATAACAGGTTGCACATAAATGAAGTCATTTATTGAGTTATTTAATTAAATATCAATATCACCACAATCTGATGATCTAAACTTTTGCGTTTTAGGGTTAATAAAGTATTTATTATAAATTTCTCGTTTAATATACTCACCTCTCATGGATTCAGCATAAGTATTATGTCCCGAGTTTCCTTGAAGAATATCTGGTGTAAAATGATTGTGTAAATCAAATATCGCATTACCTAAAACTTTTACAAGAAAATTAACAGTGACAGCATTATCTACATGTTCAGGGTCTTTAAGGTTTGTTATACGTTTATTATTACAATTATACACTTTACTATCCTTTAATGATGTTGTAATGGTCTGTCCTACAGTTGCAGCATCATTTTCTTCTCTTCCTTGTTTCAAGTGTTTTATCACTTTATCATTACATGTAAAAAATACAAAGTGATTATTTGGATCTAAATGTACGGTTTGTGATAAAGCAGCTGCATCATGATCCTCATGACCCCATTACACATTTGATAACTTTTTATCCGTGCAATCCCAAGCATTATTTTTGTATGTTAATAAATTAAATTTTTCATTACCTTGAACGAATTCATCCCCTTGCTTCGATACTACTTGATTTTGTTTTACAAAAGAGGTTGTTTCTTGTTTTAAGGTTTCCATCATTTGACCCACTGTTGCACCATCTGATGGCGCCGAACCATCTTTAACATTTGCTAAACAATTACCAAAACAATCTATAACCCCTACATCACGTATGATACAATGATCTTTAATATATTTTAGATTTACAGCATCGTTTTCAGTTTTCGGATAACCTATATCATTAATAACAAATTTATAAAAAGAAAATCCATCTTTTGTCTTTTCAGGTATCAAGGAATGTAAATAGCGTCTATTCACGCTGTCTTTTGCATCTTTAGGGTCATCTACGTTGGATATACGTTTATTGTTAGCACTATACGTTTTTCCATTGAATTTTAACGTATTTTTTAATTCAGATGATAAATAACCTTTGTTTATCGCATCACCGTTTTCATTTGGTTTACCAACGTTGATAATTCTATGATTTTCTGCATCATATGTGTTATTGTGTAGTCTTAATGTTGGTGATATCTTTTCCTTTACTATTTTTAAATTTACGGCATCGTTTTCGTCCGTGGGATCTTTTATGCTTTTTAACCTTTTATTACTAATATCATAATCTCCTTCAGGTGTTTGTGGTAAACCAGCACCTCTTTTTAAGTTATTCGCGTAATATAATCCATCCGAGGAATACCGTCCGAACTTGTCGACACTCATGGTGCAACTGAATAGTATTTTAGGGAGTAATGCATTTTTATGAGATTACCCCTCGGTTTCTAAGTTCATCCACTAAAGCCACCCATTCGTTTTCCAATCCAGTATGACCCGCTTCTTTGGCTTCATGTATTAGTTTCATTCTATCCACCAATTTATTGATATTATTGTAATAAATTACGTTTGTATTGTATAGTTTCTTCATCAATCCTTTACCGGTGACTGATTTGCTTCTTTTTCTCGGTTCTGGGGAACTTAAATCTAAAGTGGATGCTACTAATCTTCTTTTTACAGGTTTTCTTCTTATAATCGGTATTAATTTGGAAACAAAATCTTTATATTTTACAGATTTATTTCTATATATGGGTGCTTCAGGTAAATAATTTCTTCTATATGCATTAGTTTGTTCCAAAATTTTGCTATACACTTCCAAATCATCATTTTTACCAATGCTTTTAAAGGTTTATTTTGAAATAATAGTTCAAATAGTCCCCTTGTTCCTTTATATATTTGATCACCTACGCGAATATTATCATGTTCATCGACATCCAATTTGCTATTACCAATCATTACACCTTCTTTGGACATTCTTGCTCCATAACTGTGGTATTTTTTAGTAGAATTAGTTCCAATTAACAGTTTTAACAAGTATTTCCTTCCTAAAGGTCCTTTTGTATGAATACTTTCACCCAATAAGCTTATGTTTGATGGTTCTCCTTCTGTTTTTTCTTCTTCACTCGCTATAGATACTACTTCTTCTTCACTACCAGCATATACATCTTCTCTTTCTGCCGTTGTATCACTAAATATGGAGGCTTCCGGGTCGTCATCGCTAATATCTTCTGATATTACACTTTCCCTTTCATATTCTGTTATCTTAGCAATAATATCACCTTGAAAAGAAGGTTTAGTCAATTTTTTGTTCAATTGTTTCAAAGGTTCTGTAATAGGTTTAAAAGTAGATTCGAGAAATTTCTCCCTTTCGCTGATACCTAACTTTAACGCTCTGTTTTTAGCCCGAATAGAATCACTAAGTGATTTAATTTCCTTCACTAACTTTTCTTGGTTAACCATGTTTGTAGCAAGACGTGCTGTACAAGAATGATTGTGTGATATAGTGGTTAGTGAATTAATATAAATTTATCGAAACCTATCCTGTATCGACCGTTATTTAGTGGTTGTTCCTTCATAATTGTCAAAAATCCATAATTTTCAGCCCAAGCCTTACCGCATATGTCTTTAAACCGTTCATATGACATATCCGCATTGACATGATCGTAATATATGTGTTTTAAGTTAGTTTCATCCTGTTTGAATACAATTAACACATTTTCGTTGTCTCTTATCAATTGTTTTGGTATTTTACTATAAGTCTGGCCTATGTAAATGCTATCTATATTGTTATGTCGCCCCATAGCGAAATAGCTCCTGATAGTGTTTTGGTTTTCACAGGATACATCATCAAATATAAAAACTGAAAATGGTTTAGCTTCATGCGGTTGCATTACGCTTTCACTTGCATCAAACTTGTAATATTTCACTTCTGGCACATTATTAAATATTTTTTCTAATAATTGGTATTTGGGTTGTTGTAATGATTTGGAAAAGACATACAAGTTATTGAAACGCAATCCTTTTGGGTTTGTAATCAAATTGAATACTACATTTGTTTTACCACAATTGGATGGACCAGTTACAAGACAACGCACCGTGTTTGGTAACAGAACACCATGTTTGCCGCTGTTTAATTCCGAATTGTCCACCGTGAGTTCATCAATATTATTAATAGGAAAACTATCCTTTTGCGGTATTATCTCCATCCTTTGTAAAGGTTCAACCTAAAATGATGCTCCATCATTATATGAGATCCTTTTTAGGTATCCAAGAATCTTCACTCTTATTGAATCCTAACCATCGCACTTTAACTTTATCTTTTTTCCGTTGCTACACCTTTTCAACGAGATATACATCACCTACTGTGGATTTTAACATTTCATGTCCATAAAACCCTCCTTCGAGCAATTGTCCTTTATTATCTTTTAAAATGTAAGTTTCCGGTACTGTAGGTTGCACCTTAAATACGGTAAAAACCTCATTTGTCCAATTTGGCAGATATCTTTTACTAAATACACCTTTGTATTTGCTTATTCGCACTTTATCACCAACATTAAACGTTTTAGGCTTTAGTTTTTCAACTTTTGGTTTAGTATTCATTTTTATACGTTTTAATACAAGTTTTTCATTTTTACTAGTCACTTGGTTCGGTTTCATACCAATTGTTATATGGAACTTGTTATTGTAATCTTTTATTAGTTTTGGTAACATATCAATCCATACGTGCGATCCTCTGTTTGAAAACATCCTGTACATCGCACCTTTTAAAGTTCGATTGAATATTTCTATGATTGATGCTTTCACCTCTTAATTAGTCGAATAATGGTTTATGTCGTGTTTTTTCATTAAATTTGAAAATTCTTTATTGAAATATTCTTTACCATCATCGGTTTGTAAATGTTTTATGGTATTTTTGTCTCTCAGTATTGCAGTTTCCATGGCTTTTGTTACACTCTTGCCGGTTTTATCTTTTAGCGGTAAAGCATCTGCCATTTTTGTAAAACAATTGATAATAGTCAATATATATTTAAATCCTTTATTTTGTTTACTATAAGGAATCATTTCGATTAAATCAGCTTGATATAGATCATTCATTCCTTTTATAACAGTATTTCTTCGGGGAAATTTTCTCCTAGCCGGTTTATGAAGTTCATGAACAATTTTTTGTTTCAAATCCATAATTTTATCCTTCCTCATTCATGGATGAAGTAAAAATAAATTTTTTATTACATCATACCCATATTTAACTGGGTCAAGGTCATTCAAATTGATGTAAAAAAAATGGGGAACACGGCGTTGGACTTGCCGTGTTCCCCATTTTTTTACGGAAGGAAAAGGAATTTAGGTCGAAGAAGGACGAAGAGGGACGAAGAATAGGTTAGTTGTCGATAGGGTTGAGAGAGTAGTGGCCAAAAGGAAGAGTATCAATTTGGTTTTCCATAATGTGACGTTTGTCATCTTTGTTTGATAATGCTTTTTTCACTTCTGTAACACTGTACACTTTGTGTTTTTCACTCCTTATGGTGTTGAATTTAGCAGTCAAGGTGGTGTCGTTAAATAAACAGTTTTTGTATTGTTCAAAGTTTACATTTTTCTTCAAATAACTTGTCTCCACACCTTTTGCTTTTTTGGTGGTAGATGTTTCTTCTTGATGTCCTTTATATACTTTAAAAGAATATAATTTGGACATTAGTGCAACGATTTCTTCCATGCTTGCTCCATTGCATTCATCTTTGAATTTGCCTAAAACTTTCTTATTATTTTCATTAAAGTTCGGGTGATTTCTTGGGTAGTCGGAAAAATCAAAATCATTTTTGTGTATGAACGTCCGAAGATCTTCATACATGTCTTGTGTCTTAATCCAATAAATTAGTGCGTCCGTGTCCATGTAGGCTACTCCAATATTTTCTTTTCCATAATGTTGAACCATTTTGTTGTAATGAAAGTCATACATGTGCGTTTTACTTATATCCAATATTGACATTCCTATGTACAACGGTCTATCCATTACTATCTTGGTTTTCTTCATGCTGACTGCTACCAAGTTTTCATTAATTATCATACTTGTTCCAAAATTCGGTTTCTGTACAAGTTTCTGCATCTGTCTGGGGTTTGTTACTAATTTTACAATTTTGTGTTTCCTTTTGTTTTCTAAAGTTTTTCCATATATTGCATTGTTCATGAGCTTGTAAAAATCTTTTTCAAAAGCTGATGTTGCTGCTGCTCTCCTTGCAGTGTTTGAATCAATGTATTGTTTTAAATAACAAGATTGTGAAAATTTTAAAACTCTATGAATTTTGGTAATAATCAATCCTAATTCCAACGCTTGTTGTACAACCCAATAGTGCGCGACATAACGGTTTTTGTTGTTTAATGTCATCATTAATTTGGGCCATTTTCCCGTCGGTGATACTTCAGTTTTAGCCAACAGTGGCAAGTCGTAATGATGATCGTGTAGGTGTACTGGATACTCAAAGTCGCAGTCTAAGATGTAGCCGGTGTCACCTTCTTTGGGAATATCCATAATATTTCCAATTGAATCAGGGTCTACCCATTGAAAGTCGCCATACGGAAGGGGTTTGGACATCGCCCAACCGTACAAATTATTCGCATCAAAATAGCCAAGAAAAATCGAATCTTTAGTTTCATCATAGTTTGGTAGAAATTTATTATTAGCTTTGACATGTCTTGTAACGGCCTGAGTTAATCCACCGCGTACACCTGATTCGATCATCAAAACCATATCGATGTCGGTTAACAGCTCCAACTTGCACTCGGTGGATTTTAACATGGCCTGCCATGCTAAACCGGGAGATGTAAACGAATGAAGGGGGTCCAGTCCATAAGCGGTGAAACAGGTGTTCCTAAATTCTTCCATTATGTCACACAATAATGTTACATCTAGTTTTACATAAAAGTCAGAATAATCACCCAAGTTATTCATTCCTAATTCATTCCAGACTTTCTGAGCATGATTATAATCTTCAATTGAAATTTCGGTTTCAGTTAATTTACTTTTAAACGCTTCGATAGGTGGTAGTCTTGTTTCTTCAAATTTTTCCATTCCTGTAATATAATCATAAGGAAACACTCCTTTCCTTAACACCAAGTCCATTTTATCTTCTGGCACAATTTTTCTTGTTTCTTTTAAATCCTGTCGTCTTAAATTTTTAGTTAGGTTGGCAAGGCTAGATGACATGAATCGAAAAGAATCCACGAATCGAAGCTTAATTTTGCCAACAGTCTTGGAAAAACTAATATAATTCTCTAAAGTGTTGGCCAATACATCAATTTTCCCATCATCCCTGCCCAATCCCGGAATAATAAAATGTGAATCATAACCACTAAGGTTATGCAAAACAACTGGAATGAATTTCGGAAGTTTATAATTAATATTACATGAATTGCAAGCAGCCCCTCTGTAATAACCAGTAAGATGATCATGGTCATGAACTTTATGGTTCTCAACAGTAAATTCTTTTTTACACAAGTAACAATTAGTGGCATTGATATATTGAATTTCCTCCTCTTCATCTAGAGGAATCATAGGGACAATATTACTGTACACTTCTTCAACCTTATCAGCTATATAATACAAGTTATCTACAAAATGTTTAGCAGTATCCTCACCTCTGTAAAAAATTGGTGTTGAACTTAAACCAAAATTTTTCAAATGTTCTTCTGACAGTGTGGATTTAACAAGCAAACAAAAACTGTTAGGTTTATGCAGCTGGTATTTCGTCCTACTGGTAATTTCCCCTTCTGGATGTTCTTGGGGTACCAGTGTAGACTCAAAGTCTGCATAAATTACAAATGGTACCCTATATTGATGGCTAATCTTTTCAAATTTTACAATAGAGCGAGTAGGTGCAGGCAAACTAATTTTGCATTCAAAATTTTCATTACAGAGTCTTTGGTGTTCTTGTAGCCACTGAGCACCTCCTCTTCTTAGCTCCTTATTTACAAAGCAAAAGCACCTTTTACAAATTGTTTTTTTACATTTCCTTTTGGACAACTGTTTACCTACTAAAGCTTCAAAATCTTTTATGTACACATAGTGTGAAATTTCACCTTTAGTTATTAATAACAAATCAGTATGGTTCCTAAGTTCAGTTTTAGTTACCCTTAAGGGGTACACATTATTTGCATCATCCAAACCAAAAATATTTACACTAACACCGGGATTCTTCTTTTCAAATTTACAAATGTCTTTAACACTTACAGGGTAAGACAGTCCTTGGAAGTTATATCTATTATTTATATTTACATAGTGTCTACTTACTCTAGAAGGGCGCTGCTCTGGCAAAATATATTTACATAACATAGCATACTTAAAACACTCATTATCTTCATTCTGTACATTTATACATGCTTTCGTTTTCTCAATGGCTTTTGGTAGAGGGATATAGCTACTACCCCTCATACCGTAACCGTGCTTATGTACTCTTAAATCTAAACCCTCTACGGATGTAAACATCCAACCTGACCCTCTCCCTTCATGCTCCTGCATTTTTGTCAACGATTCTTCAATACATTCGCCTACAATTTTATTTACATCCGAGGCAAACATCAAAGTACGGTTTTTTGTTATGAAACCTCGAAGTGTGGTTTCACCATCAGATTTACTAAATTTTGCGTCCAACACTAAACCAAATTTAATAAAATTTAATCTTGCCAATTCTTCAGTTAAAGTTTCACTAATCAATGATTTTGCCTCGGTTACAAAGTTTTCTAAATCTAACTGTACATTATTAATTTTGTTATGGATTACCGTGTGTCCGGGGAAGGAATTTGCACTTAGCCGTCTCACACCTTCTTCTTCCACCGTATCCAAATCCAAATCCAAGTCGATGTCCGTGTCCGTGTCCGTTTCCGTATCCAGGTCAGTCCGTGGCGTTGTTCTTCCAACTCCAGATGGTCCAGCGCCTCCAAACTGGATAACACTGGGTCTTCTGCGTTGAATCTGTTGAAGTTCACTTTGCCAATTGTCCAGGTTGCGGTTAAATTCAGCCAAAATATCATCAATCCAGTCCATGTCCATTTCATTAGCCGTTTCACTCGCCGGGTCTTCCATATGTAATTCTTGATGGATTTCAAGAATCACTTCATCTGGGAAAATTTCCCCACAAATATGGCAAAGAAGCATTTTAACACTTTTTACCACTAGCGTCTTTAGATGTTACCTCTACAAAAG
Source organism: Neoaliturus tenellus (assembly GCA_030545055.2). NCBI lineage: Eukaryota > Metazoa > Arthropoda > Insecta > Hemiptera > Cicadellidae > Neoaliturus > Neoaliturus tenellus. Next base: position 27,566,057 of record CM061536.1, read on the forward strand.
TTCACCAAAGAATGAGAGACGCTCTTGGCCGACCTCCTTTTATAGCGGGTGGTGGGGGGTGATCTTGGGAAAACCCGTTCTGCGCATGCGCAGAACAAAATGTAATATATTTATTTAAAATTTGCTATTTAGGACAAATATATAGGTCAAGACCACCTTAAATCTGGTAAAAAAGAGGGAACACTGGATAAGAGATGGTAGTAAGATCAACTTTCTAACAAATACTTTCAATAATATATCAACAGGTGCAAAAGTTAAATATTTTTTTAATTTCATATACCAAATTGTTTAAAATTAAAACTTTTAAATATATTTGTTTGAGCAAATGCTTTTGGCACACTTACCACACGCCAAAACTCAAAAAATGTACAGAATTAAGACTGATCTCGCGGGGAAATACTGATGTGCTACCTAACATTGGTTATCTGACTCGAATAAGAATTGGTGATATATAACATATTGAAAATATTTTATGTTGTATAAATCACCAATACTATGCGACTCCGATAACCAGTGTGAGGTGGCTACATAGTATTTCCCCGAGAGATCAGCTTAATCCTGTACTTTATATGAGTCTTAGCGTGTAGGAAGTCTGGCAAAAGCATTTGACCAAAACAAAATATATTTAAAATTTTAAGCTTAAACAAACTAGCGAGTATAAAAATAAAAAAAATATTTCGTAACCATTGACAACCTGTTAACATATTGCAGTGTTAAAGTATTTACTATTGAGTCAATCTTACCATCACCTCCGATCCAGCGTTCCCTCTTTCTTACCAAATGAGACTGAGGCTTGATTACCCGTATATATGACGTTTCCCCCACCACTAATGCTCTCCCCCACCACAATCGATTCTCAAAAGTGGGTCAAGGCCATCGGAAATTATTATTTTGAGCGGAGGATAGAGCATCTGCTGCTCTATCCCCCGCTCATATTCTTTTTTCTTCTTTTTTACAGTTTTATATTTTTTGGATTTTTGTAAAATGCAAAACAAAAAATTATTTACAAAAAGTTATTTACAAAGGTGAAACTTCATCACTGCTATCCTCGTCATCACTACTCTCCGAAAATAATCTTCTACTACAAAATACAAGTCTTTTACACAACGACATTCTGTCCAATATAGCTCCAACTTGAGGGGTGTTCTGATCTTCCATTTCTTCTTCTTCTGAAGACGAGTCCAAAGTTTCATAAGCATGTAAGTCAATATCTATTAAATTATTTTCTTCTTCATCCAATTCTTCCGTTGCACTTTCATCTTCTGTAACATTTTCTTCTTCCTCTTCCCCATTTGTTATTTCAATTGGTATGTCTTGTAAAATTTCAAAAATTTGTCTGCGAGGCACATTAGTGTTGTCCAGTGGAGGCATCTTAGTGGAATGTTTCACCTTTGCAAACAAACTAGAGTTTTATATAGATATGTAAATTATTTACCCCCACCACCATTTGTCCGTAAACTAAAACTCACAAACCATGTCCAAGTCATTCTGAAATTAAAATTATTTTTTGAAAAATATAGCCATTTTGGCATTCACCCGGTTGTCAAATAAATATTTTACAAACTCAAAATTTGTTGTTTTATCAGTTAACATGGTAGACAGAAAGGCTTCAACAATTTTTTGCGATCTCTCATCCTGAGGCTCGCATCTCACATTTTCAATAGTCCCTTTCCTTGTCTTCTATAAGCTCCACAATCTCTACCAAGTCCTCCTCCAGCAATATTAATTCAACGCAGTGGCTCACCATGATGCTGATCACTAGAGTGTTCTGCAAAGAATGAGCTCAAACTGACGCTTCTCACCACCTATATAATTTTCCCCCCACCACTTTTCAAGAGGCTCCACATGGTTTCTGCTGTATGTATGCCAATCGTGTAAATAACAAGCACAAATATCACACTTTTATTGTGGTATTTCATTTCTTTTTATGTTACAAATTCCAGTCATCAACACGTAGCCACCGTTTTGTATAAATTCCATCATGTCCTCACAAGCAGCAAAACCACACTCCTTACAAAATTTAAGATTTTCATTTCTGAAGACATAAGCAAAATAATTTGTGTAGCCATTCCTTTCAAAGTCAAACTCCTTCACTAAATTTTTAATTTTTGGTGGTGCACCAGACTGATGCACAACATAACGGAACAATTCGGTTTCATCGGAAATTTTCATTAAACACAATTCTACAAGACTAAAAGGAGCCATCTCTAGGGTGCGTCTCTTAGCTACGCTGAACTGAGACTGAGCAACCTCCTCAATACCCTACACCTGGTTAAACTTACCCCCACCACTTCTTTTTTAAGTAGGTCAAGGCCAAATAAAATTACCCTGTGAGCGGGGGATAAAGCACTAAGTGATATGTTATTCCAGTATCACAGAGTGCTCTATCCCCCGCTCTGTTTTTTCCACATACCAAACAGCTAGTCCGTGTTCAAGTCCAAGTCGCACAGAATAAAATAATTTTACATTCCCAAAATTTGCTCCCCACCATCGTCTACAAATTCTGGACTTGCAATGACAAGTCGTTCAGAATTCTTATTTTCCAGTTGAGCTTCTAAATATTTAATTTTTCGCTCCAACTGCTGGATATAATCCGCAGCCTCCATCAAAGTGTCCAGCTTACTGGCGCGCAATTTAACTTTTGGCACCACCAGTTTTAACCGGAGCATCGCCACTCGCTCCTTGTAATTGCGCTGATGGTCCGCAAACCGCTTCAACTCCTTATTTTTTATTTTATTCTCCACCGTGCCCTCCATCAATGCATGTCTTAAAATATTTCCTCCTTCTTCATTGGATGGTCCAGGTTCTGGTGAAGAGTAATTTTTGTAGTCAACCAGCATTGGAGCATATACAAATGGATTTGCTCCTAAAATTTTTACCACCCGCTCGTGGTCAGGCTGAAATTTTCTGCTGGGCGCTTCAAATGAGACTTCTGCAGTGTTTTCACTCATGATGTGTAGCTCGGATGAAAGTACAAAGCAGAATGAACCAAGTGAGTAGCGCTGGGAACTCAGTGAGATTCAGTAGTAGTGGGGGAAACTGGTTGTCACATAATCATGTACTGCTTTACCACATTGCTAAACATCTGTTTGGTTAATAAAATTAATTTGTTATAAATTTTCTTCACCGTCCAGGACACTGGTTTGGGACGTGTCTGAATAATGTTTTTTTTTTTTTTTTTATAAAAAGAAAAACATTATCCCCAGGTTAAGATATTATATAAATGAACTATTTTTTTTTTTTTTTTTTTTTTTAATAGCTCATTTATATAATACCCCCCTCCCTTATTTCAAGAGGGTGAAGAAATAATTTGGAAAAACTAATTTGGAAAACTTAATTTGGAAAAAGAATAATTTAGAAAAAACATTTTTTTTACATCTCAAGTTACTCCTTCATACGCCACACAGTTCTCAACTGTCCTAAGACACGCTTGCGTATCAAATACCCCCTGAAGGTCATAAAATGTGGTTGTACAAATTCTGGAGAAACCCTTACCTCAACATTTTTGTCATTGTGCCTCATCAAAAACACGTTAGGCTTTACACTAAGATGTTTTCGGAAAAAATATTTATGACCTTCATAGTCTTTCATAGCGCACAAAAGAACGTTTGTTTTGTTTGACAGGAGCAACATTTAGCGAAAATGGTCGTGCTGTATTCCGGGTGCAGGCTGACTTGCGGTCAAGATGATAGCGGCATAACATTTGACCGCTAACAGCCCACCTGGCACATTTTTGACCGAATTTCGCTACAGTTTCCCAAACAAATTCACACTGGCGTTTCGGTGCCGCCGCCTTCTTAGACCTTATTGTTTTCCGTAACCCCGGTTTAATTTTATTAATTGGAATACTTACTAATATTTTGGGTTTCTCCACTTCAGGTTGAGGATCTTTCGAGGTAGAAGGATAGGAAATATTTTGTAGCGCTTTAGCAGGACTAGTGGAAGGAGTTACAGGAGTGACAAGAGTGGTTGGATCAATAAGGGATTTAAAATAGGTCAGGATTTCTTGGGTAGGCGATGTTGGTCTTGGAGGAGTTGATGGCTTCTGAGGCTTCTTCGGACTAAGAAAAATTTCTTCCTCAGAGCTTGAGTCCAATGATATAACGGCCGGTTTAGTTGCACTCGAAACGGTAGTCACGGTATTCGTAGTAGCAGTCATCAACACAGTCATGGTGGTCAAAATATCTCGCACAGTTGTTTCACCAGTGATGGTCGATCCAGGACGCATATCTGATAATAATTTTCTGACCGGTAGTGACTGGCGGCGCTGGCAGTGGTGACAAGCTTGGCATGGATGCAGAAGTAGTGGCAGGTGATGTGGCGGAGGTCGTAGCAGGCGAGGCGGCGGAGGTCGTGGCAGGCGAGGTGGCGGTGGCTGGAGGATAATTCTTGAAGCGAGGCATGGTGCGGAGCGGTACGTCGAAGTATTCGGCTTACAAGTTGGAAGCAGAATGAAACTGCTCGCGGCCCAAAGGAATATTCCAGCGCGCTATGTGGTGGGGACAAACAAGTCTGTTACGTAATACCCGGATCTACTTATGTAACCAAGTGGTCAAACGTGCCAATGGAAAAGTACCAGAGGCCTCCACCTCCACCTCCCCCCTCGGGGGGGGGGGGGGGCGCAGTTTTCGTCCGGAGCAAAAAATTTTTGGTCAAGGTCAAAATCCAAAAAAAAAAAAAATTTTGGGGGGGGGGCGCAGTTTCCGTCCGGAGCAAAAAATTTTTGGTCAAGGTCAAAATCCAAAAAAAAAAGTTCGGGGGGGGGCGCAGTTTTCGTCCGGAGCAAAAAAATTTTGGTCAAGGTCAAAATCCAAAAAAAAAAATTTCGGGGGGGGGCGCAGTTTTCGTCCGGAGCAAAAAATTTTTGGTCAAGGTCAAAATCCAAAAAAAAAAAATTTCGGGGGGGGGCTCACTTGCCGTCCGGGGATGGGGGGGGGTCACCTACCCCTAGGACTTTAACTCTTGGATACCTGCTACCCTTACTCATGTGTCAACATCAAATAATATTTTGTTCCACCACAGTTTGGACAGCCAACACTTAGTCGCATCTCGCTCTAAGTCCTGAGGAGTCCTCAGAACTCAGGCAAAAATCCGCCTAAGTCATGGCTGACCTACATATCGTGTGGAACAAAATATTATTTTATTCACACACTAATATGGGTCAAGGTCATCCAAAAGTTAAAAAAGAAATCCCCCCGATGCCTAAGACCGCCGGCGGTCAGAGGCATCGGGGGGATCTCAACATTTAGGGGGAGGTGATTTAATAAAAAATTATTTATTTAATTTTGAGTTTCCTTAAGGGAAACATGCTACAATAATTTGGAAGAAGCCATGCTAACCATGGCTGAGGAGCTATCATGACCAAGCCTGCTGGTTTAATTGCGCCTAACCGACCGGCCACAAATAGCTCCGGCACCTCGTGCTGAAGGATGCCAACCACCCGTATGTTGCCAGTGACGAGTGATGAGGTCCAGCAGCGCCGCTGGCCGATGGCCTAACGGTTTATCCCCAGGGGCCTACCCCCAGGCTCGTTAGGTGCCATGCTATTGTTGGTAACAAATAATTCTTGAGGTTCTGAACCTCGAAAAATTTTTATTTTTCAGACTGTTAAGTCTCAAAAGCCTAACACTTAAGCTGCCAATTTACGGAGGAGTACCTCCAAGATGCGAATTTAGAAAAATTTCTACTTGGGGACAACCTGTGAAGATTAGTACAAAGAAATATTTTACAACACACAACACTTAGACTAAATAAATCCAACACCAAGACCTAGCAGAAGCAGCAAGCACAAAATAAAATATTTCTTAACACTACACATGCCATGCCTTAGACTAAAAGAATTCCCAATATAATGCGGTGCCAACATTACATTGCGAATCCTGTAGAGCAGAGCTTCAACCACTCAGCTGAAGTGTTTGAAACCAACTGCGAGGAAGCAAAGCCTCAGAGAACCGAAGCTGAGCCGGTCAGGAGTGGGGGAACCGGATCTGGTTACGTAAACAGCCAGACCTCGACACGTACTTGTTTGCGGCATTGGACAATCTCCAAGAGCCACACCTGAATACATTACCAACCGGATCTCATTATACAACACGTGTCAAGGTATGGCAACGCCTCGGGCTATGCCACCTCCTCCTCTCCGGGGGGGGGGGGCTCACTTCTCGTCCGGAGCCGAGGGGGGGGGTCTTGGGACTTAGAATATTTTCAGTCCAAGTCAGGTGTACTATAGAATAATATTTTAGCTTGCCGGATTCAGCACAGCCGGCAGAGACGGTTACATAATGCTTATATAACAGACTGGTTTCTTGGCCAACTAGCCAAATGTAGCTCAACAGAAGGTAAGTCAGTTTATTGCAAGCCAACAAACACGCCACACCTCGCCGCCGCGAGACTTTTCTGTGAGTAAATTTTTATTTTTCCTTCTTAATAAACTTAGCAAAACAGAACCTAGCCTGTTTTGCACGGAATTAATTTTTGTTACACTGCTACACTTACGTTTACTTTAACAAATTATTTTCCACTCCTTATTTAATATTTTATTCCTTACTTGTTAAGACTTAGAAACTGAAATGCTGGAAGACTGTTTGATACAAAATTAATTTTTATTTAGCTATACAGGTGTCTTAATATTTTCCTACACTTGTATTTTGCAGGTGTGGCTAAATATTTTTCGCTCACAATTTAATTTTATTCCACACAAGTGGATTTTCAACTTTACTACAAAACTGATCCATGCCCGTCTCCTACAAAACTATTTTTCATTTGGCTCTACCTCTTTTAGTCTTACATTAAATATTTCTTAGAGTTAAATTATACACAAGTCTCTCGGTTAATTTTTTCTGCACAGTACGTGTTACTCCTTCGACAGTTCCCAGCAAACTGTTTCTACACTTGGCAACAACAGTCCACATCACCCCCTCCACTACTCATTCCCCCACTATAACCCTTTTCCCCCACTACTTCCAGCTAAGGTCCAACACTTGACTAAGTGTTTCAGTTATATCCAAACCTTACTGTGAAACACATCTATGGCTGAAACTTTGCGAGAAAAATTATTAAGAGTAAAATTTTTGCTGGCCAAGCAAAATAATTCTGTTAAGGTGTCCAAGACTTCCACTTTAACAAAAATGAAACGTTGCTTCAAAAATAATCCAAAATTTTACTCAAGGGACACAAATATTACTATGGATGATAAAATGTTTCAGAAACTTTTAGACGAGCTAATTTTGAAAGTAAGGTTACGTTGGTGACTCCAATTCCCGACCAAGTTCCAAGATCACCTGAGAAAGAATAAAAAATAAATATTTCTCAGGAAATATTTCCAATCCGAGTTACAGAGGTCCGGTAAAGGACCGGCTGGGACGAGTTGTTTGTAAAAAATTAAATTTTTCTTCCTTCTGACCACTTTACCCCCCACCACCTCCTTATCCCCACCACTGGGCCGGGTACCTGGGGAACCGCCTGCGCCCAAGTCAGTATGCCTTTAGACGCGGTGCTGTTCGGATCGCGTGTCGTTTGTCGCACTGTCGGGTGTTTGAAGAAATTATTCTTCGGCTCTCAGTCTCTCGGTGGGTAAGTCAAATAAAAAAATTATTTTTTTTTTTCAAGTGGGGCTGCTGGGACGGGTCAATGATATATTACGGATATATTAGGTCGAGAGTCTGATCGCTAGGGAATAAAAAAATTATTTTTTTGCACTTTTGTGATTCCTCGAGAAATTTCATTTTCTCAGCAAAATTTGAGGATTCGCAAAAGTGCAAAAAGAAAATTTTTTTGTATTCTTGCGAGACATTGACCTAATTAACGTCAGTGACGTCATCATGATGACGTCAGCGGTAATGACGTCACCATGACGTCATTTATGTGACGTCATGTGACGTCATATGACGTCATTAGTGACGTCATTAGTGACGTCATTGATGACGTCATCACTGCTGACGTCATCATGATGACGTCATGGCCCAGGTGTGCCCTTTTTACACTACTCTTAGTAAAAATTTCTTAACTGTTATCGGTTAGTTTAGTTAGTTAATCCTTAAAGTCTGAAAATTGCAGTATGTTGAAAAGATTTTTTAATCTAAAAATATATGTAAATAATATTATTATGTTTAATGACGTCTATCAACAATTTCTAAATTAAAAAATAGTGAAATTGTTATGGAAATACAAAAGCTGTCCAGATGGATACAAATTTAATTGTTTTGGAGTTTGTATAGATGAAAATTTAAATTATTCTACCCATATAAATGTAGTTTCAATAAGGGTGTGCAAAGGAATTTTAAAAAGCCTTAATCATAATTTTTTTTTATTTGAAATTAAAACTAAATGTTTGTTTCATGGATTCATATTTCCATATTGCCATTCCTGTGTGGGGAAAGAAAGCACAAAAACAATTTGTTCAAAATGCAAAAACGGAGACTATGCAAATATTTGGCTTACAAACTCGTAATTCTTGTAATCCTATTTTTTGTGTGGAAAATCCTGACATTGCCAAATATTTATATCTTATAATTTTATAATATATAATAAATTTTTTTAATCCTATAATTTTATATCAACAAATTAAAAAACCTGTAAGAAATTAATAAACATTCTTAACATGCAATCAAATTTCCCGTTTCAACAACAGAAAAAAGTTGTTATTAAAATCAATTCTTTTATTGTGCATCTCTTTAATAAGTTAGCGGGAAGAACTAAAGATAAAAATGTTTTACAAATGTAATAAAAATTTGAAAACATCTCTTGAAGAAAAGTGATATTAAAAATCTACTATGCATATAAGGTGAGATAAAATGAGGATAAGTATAACACTTGCTCATTATATAGACTAGATATAACCATTGGTCGAAAATCAACTAAAATTTCTGTTTATTTGGACTCATTAAAAAAAGTGTAACTAAAATATCTGTTCCTCCTGATTTGTTGGAATTGGCTATTAAGCAGCTGTCTATTGGAGCCTATTAATAAAGATTCACATTTAAACTGTAAAAGCTTGAAGAGCGTAGCTCTGAGGGCCAGTGTGAAATATAATGTTATTATATACATGTACAGGAAGCCAACTTTATAATTGTACGCGCGGATTTCTCCTACAATAAAAACAATACACAAGCTGAGAAAAGTAAGAGGAAAACAAACATGCTTGCCTAACATAGATTATAGTCCGATCTCTTAATTGTTATCGTTAAGTGTGAAGTATTAAAAGTGTATGTTTAATTTAACTAACTTATTATCATAATTCTTTCGATAATATTACATGGTTTTCTGGACGAATTGTACCGAAGAGTGTTATTTACATTTTAAGACCACTGCTACAGGACTTTATACTTATATGCCAAATTATTAAAAGTAGTATCTGTTTTTAATACAGCCAACAGCACACTAAGGTTGACTTATTACTGCTGCAAATTATGTTAGGCTAAACTTCCCCCAACAACTTCAGCAGTTTACAGCAGTTCTGTACTGTTTGGCAAATTTATAGCTCCTTCTTGACTTTGGAAATTTCCCTTAATGCCCTTCTTAGACTTAAAATGTAGTGAAAAATACTTACTTTCCTAAAAATAACTAATATATTCGTGTTGTATCATTTTCATCAATATTGTTCAAAGGTGCAACTTCGTGAAAAAATCGGTTATTGCAATGTCAATTATTATACTAAACACATATAAATAATTATATTTTAAATTTCTATTGCTCAATTATTTTCCTAGCTCTACTCCTTATAATTATTTTATTTCTTAAGACTTTGTAGTTTGTTTACAAATATCTCATGTACATTTGAGGATATTTAATAATGATTAGATAACTGATATTTTCATATTTGTTGGTTGGTTAAATATTTATGATTTACAATGCTCTGTGCATATAAATGTATTTATTAAATACTGCACTATACTTATTTTTTGCTTTATAAAATCAGAAATAATAAATAAACTAACGGAAATAAAAAATCTGTTTTAATTACATTACAAAATAAAACATTTTTCGTAAATATTTATTTTTTCATTAATGGATAGGTACTAAGCTGTACATCATGTTGTTCATATTGAAAATAGTAATATATTAAAGTTCGTATTAAATATAATTTACCATAATAAATACTTTAGCCAAATAACATTTTTTAATTGATTTTTTATATACAAAATAACAATCAAAAATTACCCATTGGAAAATTTTTAAAATAACAAGAATTATGATATTAGTCATTTTTAGTACAGTAAAACATTTGCAAAAATACCTTTAATAATAATAATAATATTCTTATCTGATACATTTAAATTACTGTATAATTAAAAACCAACGTAGAGGTACACCGAACCGGACTACCTGAAAAAACTCAGGATATTAGTAACTGCCTTAAAAAATATATTTCTGGTTGTTATAAAAATTGTTGCCTTTTTAGTTATTTTTCATAACAGAAGACAAAAATTTACAATCGTAAAAAAAGGTTTTATTAATGAGTCTAGATGTAAATTACACTGTTCACTAAAATGTTCATACAAAAGTAAAATAGTCACTACGGTTTACATTGATATTACAAATATGTATTTATATAAATAAAATTAAGCCTACAATCTGCAATAACGGTTAAAGTTACTCGTCTTAACTAGAACAAATTGTTTTCGAGGATTGCAAATGTGACAGTGGAAAAAATAACATAAATTCATGTTCATAAATCAATTCAGAAATTAAAAAAAAAAAATGAAATTCAAACTCTAGTAAGGAAATTGGAGCATTTATATTTTAATCATTATTAGAGATTTTTAATTTGGTGTACATATTGACCCATGCTTACCCTTAATATTTGCTTCCGGAGTCCTTGTATACCATCCCCCCTTGGAGGCCCAAGGACAATAAGTACTTTAGGAAGTAGACTTTAACACTCAAAATCAATTTGCAAAGTATTACTCTTATAACTTGAATACTTTAAAAGATATTACATCGTTTTCAGATTTTTTCCACCCTGTATTTTTTGAATTTTGGGCTTATGGTGTTTTTATTTTGAAATTAGTATTGAATAACAATAAGACGATTTATGCAAAATGTATAATACATCTCTCAAAGGTCTCATCTGTCGAAATCATTATCTCTTAACGACACAGCCTCTAAGTTAGAAATCTTTAAAACATATCCTGAATGATGAAAATCGTGTAAATATTATATTAGAATAAAGCTACAATGTTTTAAATTATTAATTTAGCATTGGTTTTAAAATACAGGGTGTCCAGCTTCCACCTTTACAAACTTTTTCAGGTTATTAAGCATGCTAAAACAAACAGAGAAAGCATATTATTAACATATGTCCTAAAATGCTTCGTTAAGACGCTAGCGAAATGAAATAAAATAAAATGAAATTAAATGAAATTATTTATTAACACAAAACACTACATAAATTGCTACAATAAGCAGTAACATGTGTCTTGTCAGGTTTAGCTAATGCTAGACTTAGCTAAAAGGATACATATATATACATACACACACATATATATACTCCCCCTTGGTACAACAATGATGTGTAGGCTTTACATAAAAAGGGTCCAGGATAGTCATTAATTAAAAATCATTATCATTTAGGAATTCAGATGTGGAATAGTAACCTTTAACTAAAAGATTCTTCTAGATTTTGTTTTTGAAACAATTATTGGTGAGACATTTATATGTTTGTGGCAGTTTGTTATAAAGTTTTATACTAGAGTAAAATGGGCTACCCTCCAACACTGGGGTTCTATGCATGGGATAATTTAGCAGTCCTGTATTTCTTGTATTATAATTAAGTTGAGAATTATCTGAAAATTTACTATAGTTGGTATGAGTATCGATCAAAATTTCAAGAATGTAAAGAGAAGGAAAAGTTAAAATACCCAAATTTTGAAAAAGAGGTTTACAAGATGATCTAAATGGAGCATTGCATAATGTTCTGATGATCCTTTTCTGAATAATGAAGATTTTCTTACTTTTTGGGGCATTCCCCCATAAGGTTATGCCATACCGTAGAATACACTCAACAAAAGCAAAATAATTAAGCCTCCATTTTGTTTTTTACACTTATTAATTTTTATTTCCGTAACGGTTATAAAATGTTACAAGAGAAAAAAAGTTGAAAGATTAAATTATCTAAACATTAATACCAAGTTTGTAAGAATCTGACATTAAATAACGGAGTTATTGCGGTTTTTCTGCAGAAAAACACTGATTTTGCACTATGATTAATGTAAATTTAGGTTATTTTAAGAGAAAAACCGCGATAACTCCGTTATTTGTTGTTGGATCCTTACAACTTTGGTATCAATGTTTAGATAATTTAATTTGTCAAAACTTTTGTCTCTTGTAACATTTTTGTCTCTTGTAACATTTTTATAAAATTAACTGTTTTTAGATAATTGACTTAAACATTTTTAAATGGCCAACACTTTCAAAATATATTTTTTCTGAAAATTAGCATTAGTGTAGTAAAAATTCATAAGTGTAAAAAACAAAATGGCTGCTAGCGGCTTAACGAAGCATTTTAGGACATATGTTTATGTGTTTTTTCTGTTTGTTTTGGCATGCTTAATAACCTGGAAAAGTTTGTAAAGGTGAACGTTGTAAACGTTGTGAACGTTGTAACGTTGTTAAGGTGAAAGTTGTAAGGTGAAGTTTGTAAAAGGTGTAAAGTTTGTGAAGCTGGACTTCCTGTATAGTAACGTTTGCCGTATTTTATTTTGCGCTGATAAATTGTTATTTTTCCAAACAATTGAAACTCTAAGGTCCCTGGGGCACTCTTTATCGTAGATTGGATGAATTAACACCGAAATGTATGAGTTTTTGTTCGGTTTGATTTTATCTATTTTCTTTAATAACAAATTGTGTTATACACCAACTTAATAAATTGAATAAACAACTATAAACAAATTAATAACTATAAAACACTACCAAAAAACCGCTTTAACAATACTTCATCTAAATTTTCGTAAGAAAAGTAATTTATTATAAATGTGAATAATTGTCGATATATTATTATGACTAATAGTAAATTAAATTAAATTACAGACTCAATTAATTAATAATATAATTTTTACTAATAATGGATAGATTAATTTTATGAAATAGGATGTTAGTATAGGCCTATATTATATGTAGTCGATGGACACTGAATCCACTGAACTGTTTTCCATTAAACTCTCAGCCAAGGGCTTAGCACCAGGACCGTTATTAAAATACTTATGTCAGGTTTTTTGGAGTTTATTATGAACAAAACAAAAAATATGTACTGTATTTATAATAAAACTAATAAAAAACAAAAAGAAACGATGAAATACATGCCAGCTAGCGGTTGTTTGGCATATAACTATTTCGATACAGTCTAAACTATCTGAAGCTACCATTGTATGTGTGCAAGAATTTACTGTACATAATTCATGTAAAAAAAACTAGCATCCCGTATCCCGATTGACGTGTAAACCACTAGTCTGCAGATATCGGTAACTGATAGTTTTTCACCAATTATTGTGTTATTTGTGTTTATGCCGTTCTTAAATTTTCTTATCAAGGATATAAAATTGTTTTAACTGGTAAATAATGTAAATCATAATAGTTAAACTCAAACCATGTATCCTACTAATAACTGATATTGTTGTGTTAAAATAAAGAGCTTATAAAAATATAAATAATAAGAAATATTTTAAGTTTTGGAAATAAGATTTTCCAGTTTTGAAGTTTTTAGAAAACCCCACATCTTTCCTCGGTATCTGTTTTTACATTTATCGCACATAACTGCTCACCACGGAGCAATAACTGTTATTGCGTGTTGAGCGCCTCACACTGATGCTGTAAGTAGGATTATAAAAGAATTTTGATCAGCCCAGAGGAATCGGTCTGATATTACATGGCTGTTTTCTTTTGAAATATATTTTTATATAATTGTATTGTGATATTTTTCCTATCAAAATAAATATATTAAACTTAGTAATACATATTTAATAAAGCCATTTAAATTTTATTTCAATTTGTGACATGAACACCAAGTTCAAGAACATCATTTAACCTTAAGTATTCAGTGCTGATGATGGGAAAGAAGGGCGAAACAATTATTCACTAATTGAAACAATTGTTGATTGCTGGAGACAGTGAGTTATACAATATATTAAATTTAAAACTATTTTGTAAAACTCTACATGTAGATTTTAAAATATAAATCCTCCAATTTCCTTACTCGAGTTTGAATTTCAAATTTCTTAAATTTCTGAATTGATTTATGAACATGAATTTATGTTATTTTTCCACTGTTACATTTGCAATCCTCGAAAACAATTTGTTCTAGTTAAGGCGAGTAACTTTAACTTTTATTGCAGATTGTAGGCTTAATGTTAATTATATAAATGTCAATGTAAACCGTAGTGACATTTTTACTTTTGTATGAACATTTTAGTGAACAGTGTAATTAATTTACATCTAGAGTCATTAAAAAAATCTTTTTTTTAACATTGTAAATTTGTAACATTTCGTCTTCTGTTATGATAAATAGCTAAAGTCAAAAATTGTTTTAACAACCAGAAGTATAAGTTTTTTTAAGGCAGTTACTAATATCCTGAGTTTTTTTTAAGGTAGTCCAGTTCGGTGTACCTCTACGTTGGTTTTTAATTATACAGTAGTTTAACTGTATCAGATAAGAATATTATTATTAAGAGTATTTTTGCAAATGTTTCATTAAAAAAGTTTACAATGACTAAAATCATAATTTTTGTTATTTTAAATTTTTTCCAATTTGTAATTTTTATTGTGATTTCGTATATAAAAAATCAATTTAAAAAATTTTATTAGGCTAAAATATTTATAATGGTAAATTATCTTTAATACGAACTTTAATATATTAGACTACTATTTTCAATATGAACAACATGATGCACAGCTTAGTATCTATCCAATGAAAAAATAAATATTTACGTAAAAATGTTTCATTTTGTAATGTAATTAAAAAAAATTTTTATTTCTGTTAGTTTATTTATTATTTTTGATTTTATAAAGCAAAAACTAAATATAGTGCAGGATGTAAATACATTTATATGAAGAGAGCATTGTAAATCATAAATATTTAACCAACCAACAACTATGAAAATATCTGTTATCAAATCATTATTAAATATCCTCAAATGTGCATGAGATATTTGTAAACTAACTACAAAGTCTTAAGAAATAAAATAATTATAAGGAGTAGAGCTAGGATTAGATTGAGCAATAGAAATCTAAAATATAATTTTTTATACAGTGTTTGGTATAATAATTGACATTGCAATAACCGATTTTTTCACGAAGTTGCATCTTTGAACAATATTGATAAAAATGATACAGCACCAATATATTAGTTATTTTTAGGAAAGCAATTATTTTTCACTTTTTAAGTCTAAGAAAGGGCACTAAGGGAAATTTCCAAAGTCAAGAAGGAGCTATAAATTTGCCAAACAGTACAGAACTGCTGTAAACTGCTGAAGTTGTTGGGGGAAGTTTAGCCTAACACAATTTGCAGCAGTAATAAAACCTTAGTGTGCTTTTGGCTGTATTAAAAACAGATACTACTTTTATATAATTTGGCATATACGTATTAAAGTCCTGTAGCAGTGGTCTTAAAATGTGAATAACACTCTTCGGTACAATCCGTCCAGAAAACCACGTAATATTATCGAAAGAATGAAGATCAGTTAATAGTTAAATTAAACTTATAACTTGGATACACTTTACTAATTTTAGAACTTTAAATACACTTTAAATCCTTCACACTTAACGATAACAATTAAGAGATTGGACTATAATCTATATTAGGCAAGCATTTTCCTCTTTATTTTCTCAGCTTGTGTGTATTGTAGGAGAAATCCGCGCATACAATTATAAAGTTGGCTTCCTGTATATGTATATAATAACATTATATTTCACACTGGCCCTCAGAGCTACGCTCTTCAAGCTTTTACAGTTTAAATGTGAATCTTTATTAATAGGCTCCACTAGACAGCTGTTAAAAGCAAATTCTAACAAATCAGAAGGAACAGATATTTTAGTTACACTTTTTTTAAATGGGTCCAAATAAACAGAAATTTTGGTTGATTTTCGACAAATGGTTATGACTAGTCTATATAATGAGCAAGTATTATACTTTTCCTTATTTTATCCCATCTTATATGCATAGCAGGAGAAAACAGCCCATACCATTAGAAAGGTAGTCTCTTGAAGATGAGCAGAATCCCGTTATTTGTTTATATGTTTATTTATAAGACATTGACAATCAAAAAAATTGCATAGGCTACTCATAGCTAAAGAAATACAACAATTTAGAGCTTTTTTGTAATATCTTCCCACTTTTTTGCTTGCTACTTCATATATTGTTTCCTTCTATTTTGTACTATCTTTTAAAGTATATTCTTACATTTCATCTTCAAGATATAATTTTAAAGTATAAAAGCACTTTTCTTCAGGAGACATTTTCAAATTTTTATTACATTATTTGTAAAACATTTTTTTCTTTAGTTCTTCCCGGTAACTTATTAAAGAGTTGCAGAATACAAGAATTAATTTTGATAAAAACTTTTTTCTGTTGTTGAAAAGGGAAATTTGATTGCATGATAAGAATGTTTGTGAATTTCTTATAGGCTTTCTGCTTTTGTTGATATAAAATTATAAGATTAAAAAATTCATTATAGGCCTATATTATAAAATTATAAGATATAAATACTTGGCAATGTCAGGATTTTCCACTTAAAAAAATAGGATTACAAGAATTACGAGTTTGTAAGCAAAATATTTGCCTAGTCTCCGTTTTTGCATTTTGAACAATTGTTTTTGCTTTCTTTCCCCACACAGGAATGGGGTTACATGGCAATATGGAAATATGAATCCATGAAACACAAATTTAGTTTTAATTTAAAATAAAAAAATAAGACCTTCTGCTTTTCAAAATTCCTTTGCACACCTTTATTGAAACTACATTTATATGGGTAGAATAATTTAAATTTTCATCTCATTTAAACTCTAAAACAACTAACTTTGTATCCACCTGGACTGCTTTTGTATTTCCATAACAATTTCACTATTTTTAATTTAGAAATTGTTGATAGTTTATATTGTAGACTATATTATTTGTCTTTTATATTTTTTTATTAAATTTAATTTTCTTTTCTTCATACCATCTTGTTAAAGTGGTTATTTCAGCTAGTTTGTTGATTTTAAAGTATTCTATTGAAGGATGTGATGCAATAGTTGATGTTTAATAAGCTTAATAATTAATATATTTTAAAAAATCTAAGAAATCTTAAATATTCCAACACAGATATAGATCTTGTCCTATAGTAAATTGATTTTGAAACTGAACTTTGTTATGAGCTGATGTAATACGACAAACAATTCCATGCTAAAATCCTAAAGAGTAGAGGAGTTTTTTAGTGGTTACAATTACAAAAGGAGTATTATATTTTGATGTTACAACACCCTTAAATTGTTAACTTATTAAAATAAATATTGAAAAACATAATAAGGCTAAACCAACAAAGAAATATTTCAGTTAATAGCTAAACTGTACATCCAATTACTGTAATAGTTGTATCAAACCAAATTTAATTTTTTTTAGATATAAAATATTGTTTATTAATTAAATTTTGTTTAGAGAATGAATTTGTTTTAAAATTTTGCCCTCATAAACTACGAGGCCCTCTTAAATTATATTTATCATAATCATGCTAAATGTATATCATAATTAATATATTTTTTGGCTTAGTTTTTTGGTTCGTTAAAATATTGCGAAAAAAGTATCAATAACAGATGCCTCTCAAAATGTGGTTCTTAAGTCACTGCAAAGTTATAATGATGCTCAATTCAAGCTCGGTACTTGCTGTTTAAATTGGCAGTAATTCTTTGGAAAGAGACGAACTCGAATAAACCCAATAAATTAGACCCAATGGGTATAGTAGAAATAACTCTCAATAGAGTTCTTGGATCTGCCTCCCTAATAACGCTTTTTATATTGACTATTCCAATGAAATGTGTAAAGATAGTAAATATTATAGATTGGTTTTCTTACAAAGTATTGTGAAAAACACAACAGGTAAAATTCACAGTTTCAAGACATAAAAAGGTCGAGATTTTTCAAATTATGACCATAGGAATGGAGATAGATAGTTAGTTATTTTACGGTCATAAGTCTTATTGTAAAATAAACATTTGTATACATTTTATACAGTATTCATGTCATAATATATGAAAAAAGTATTATTACCAAATTTCTAACGTTTCCTTAATTTATAATCCAATCATTTGAATTAAGAAAATTAAAAATAAAAATAACTAAGTACATTTAGTAGAAAAAGTTAAAGTTATTTTATAATATACTTTTATGGTGCCTCCTAGTGTTTTGGTTGATTATAAGTACTTATATTAAATAATAATAGCTAATTTTGACTTCATTACAAAAAAATTAAGGAAAGTAAGAAGTAAATATATTTCAATTTCATAGTTGTTTTATCAACATTAAGTTCCACCAACGCAAAACTAAACAAGCTAAGTAATGCATAGGTTTTTAATGAGAAAAAAGGTCAATTTTCAAACAAATACTATTGACCTTTCTAAACCTCTTTAGAAAGGAATATTAAACGAGTTTATGGAACGAGTCGTTGTTTATTGGTCACGCCACCTCCATCCATCTCAATTATATTCTGAATCGTATAAAGCTGGTATAAGCGAATACCAATCGTTTTGGTCATGTAGAGCCGAGTTTTTGAAAATAATTATGTTGATCGAAATTATTATTATGTATACAAAAAACAACATGGGTAATAAACTATAATCAACAATAAAACAACGAGCATATGAAGTCTCCCTAATGAAATATAATAAGAATATTTTGTATTTACACGTGTATTTATTCCAGTTTTTTCCTTTTTATATGTGGCAAATGTGGCAAAAGTAGTATAAAACTCGTTATTGTCCATTGAACCGAAGTTCATAAACCTTTAATATATTTTTAGCGTGTAACTACCATGAAACTGATCACTATAAAAAATCTATACAATCTTTTTACACAAGACGTAACTAAAAAAAAAAATATTTTTAGTCATGCATTTAATTTATATGCATTACACCTCTGACTCAAAGACATATTGTTGGATTAAAAAACCCATGTAAAATTATTTTCTCTGATCAAATAAGTACCGATGTAATGACATAATATCTTGAATTTCTTCGTAGTAGATAAGTTGATTACATAATCTCATGGGTTTTCTTAACAAATGAGATACAAATTATTTCTATCTGCCCATTGTTTATATTAATTTGTATTTATAAATATTATTTCAACTCTCTAAGTGACATAGAAAACTCAACTCTTTACAAGTTACTTCAAAACACTTTTTTTAAATACTCGATATTTCAGTACCACACCCCCCCCCTCACCAGTATAAAGAATACAAGTTCATCAGCACTTCTATGATATTGTACAATAATACTTTTTTTTAAAGCATAGAAATTATTTTTAACAAACTATGAAGTAGTAAAATATACTCAAGTAGGCCTATCACTAGTATAAGTGTGAAACAATAAATATCATGTAATATATATTTTTTATTTAATGACACTTTAAGTGTAATTTTGGTTATTATATGTTTAACTTCCTATATCCGATTTCACCATTAAACAAGACTCCAATTCATTATTTAATAAATATTTATACATAAAATAAAGTCGGAAAGGCATGGAGGTATACCAAAATATTATAAAAAATTTGGAAAAGTTTAGTACCTTAAGTACATTTTACATATTTTCAACGAGTATGTAACAAACACTCTTTAAAACTATCAATAAATTTAGATTTTAAATCATCGATGAACATAGATTAAATTAGGTATCATTTTAGTTACACAGTTTTTGGTGAATTAGAAATGTTCAGATATTATGATATAAATGTTTTGTTAACTACCTTTCTGATTTCTCACATGCTATTCAGTTAGTTACTGTTTTTTAATTGATTAAATATTTTTATTATTGTTACTTAGTTACATCCGGTTATTATTGGATTCTCTTATGTTAAATGTAGGTCAGATTGTATTATTTATTGAAAAATTGTATATTTGTATTATTTATTGTAGTTTGTATATTTGTAAATGCTAAATACTTTGCTAAATGCAAATTCGCAAGTGAAATACTGGCATATTTTTTTTTGATTCTGTGCCTTAAAAGGAGAATATTTTGTAAAGTGTGTTACTAATGTTCAATGTTTTATGGGTATATCCGGTAGAAATAACTAAAAATGTCATCAATACATTATGTTTTATGCTATTTTATGCATACTATGGGTTAAACATAAGATTTGATGTGCGGGAAACAGAATTAAACCTTTTAAACCAAACCTTGATAATTACTACACACGCATGTGATTGGATATGACTGTCGGAGTGTTTTAATCATCTGAAAGACCCATTACCCAAATTGAAATGTCCTTTAGGTCAGTGTTAGCCAAACACAACTGGAGATTGATTTAATCAACGAAATGAAGGATTCATGATATATGAAATTCAAAGATTTATTGTATATTTTTCATTATTATCATTTATACGAGTTAATAAGTGATAAAACAACTAACAACAGATCGACGTCAATTGGCCAAAATAATAAATCAAAATGTGCCTAGAACATAAGTTTGATAAAACCCCTTACATAAGTGTGACCACCATAAAATATCTAGACCGATAATTTGTTATGTTTTTTTTATATTCAATCTTATATTCATTTCCTTAAAAACGGATCAATAAAATAAGTGATCAGAGACTTTTAAGAGATGTCTTTCATTATTTCATTGTAATAAAAAAATCATCAAATGCAACAGATCTAACCACTTCGGTAATAAATTGTATATTTCACTAGTACCGAACGTAAATCACATTTTTTACTAAAATATGCTTATTTATAATTTTGTATATTTAGGAGTGTAAGAACTTCACAGACTTTTGTAGCAATTCAGCGTCTATCATGATAATCTGTGCAGTTCCCTGGAATGGTTTTACACCAATTCACCTATTTGAGCTGATTTTTAACTTGCTCCTAATATGTTGAATTATTTATTGCATCCACCCATTCCTATTTTTTTATATGCATTGTTCACGTCATTACAAAAAAAAAAAAAAAAAAAAAAAAAAATAATAATAATAAAATTAATATTTTATTATTATTATTATTTTATTTTAATAATATTTGAAAATAAATAAACATGTGTATGAATTGCTGGTTTATATTCAAAACATCATAATTATATGTTTTTAATAAATCTAGTTTAATGGGACTAGTTTTCTAATCACTAGTATTTACAATTCAGTCATTGTGTCTAATTTTATTCAATTTGTTTAGAGTAATAAGGATAATAAACATTTAATTTAAGAAATTTCTAAAAAAACGGAAGATTAGCCTGTTAAACAATCATCAAAATGGTGTCGTTTTAAAAACTTATTTAAGCTGTTTAATTGGTTGTTTCGTAACATTCTATTGAATTTAAATTTTTTTTCATTGTAAATCATATTATTAAGCTAGTTTTTCAGAAATCCATAATATATTTTATTCCATGGAAAAGATAATCATTTTAAACTATTTTAATTTACCTTAAAACCTGTAATGAAACATTTTCATTTTCTATAGAAACGAATAATTTAGTTTGAATTAAGTTAGATATATAAAAAATCGATTTATTTAATAAAATGTTGCATAACAAAAAAAGGACAAAGTGTAAATTAAATTTATTGGATTTCGTAAATGTCAATGTAAATAGAGGACATTTCAAACCTAGTACAATTGTTGTAAATCAGCACGCATAGTTCGTTATAATCTGTCCGATCCACTGGAATGGTTTTATACCATTTCAGCTAATGTTGCTGATATTTAATTTGCTCCTGCTTTGTCAAGGCCGATATTGGCTTCACCCATTCGAATCATTGGATTGGCATTATAACAACTAGCCTTTGTAGGAATCGTTGGTCCATAGTCATATCAGAGTCGTAAAATACAGGTTTACTTCTGTTTCCAATTATGACCTAATTAATTTAATTATTAAATGCATTGATTATACAGTATCTTTTGATTATAACAGTTAATTAAGTTAATAAACTAGCTAAATGTATAAATGGTTATACAAGTTAATCTGGATTATTGCTTTTGATACGTTTGAGTCAAAGAAACGCCTAAAAATACAGCTGTTTATACAGCAAATATTTTACACTGCAATCAGGACGGATTTAGGTTTTTTAATATTTCTTCATGTTGTGTTTTTCGATCATCTGTTTCAAGTCTAGATCAATAAAACATTGTAGTTTTGAAAAAAATATTGCGTTAGGGGAATTTTTGTTGAATTAAACTGAAATAATATAGTCTTAGAAAAACTGTAAACCAGCAAATCTTTTGTGTGACAATTTGTTTTATTTCTTAGATACCGCAACTTAAAAAATAATCACCAATTACCACGAATGCGTCTATATTTCAGCGAGTGTCCTGGGTCTTTTATCATTCAATTTTTGTGGTGTATTCTCACATCTCCTGTCGGCCTCAAGACATTGCTATTTTGGCAAATCAATCTTTGTTAGCTTTAAAGTAGCTGAAGCATAAGTTTTCAATTCCGATCGTTGGACGGAGCAAAAAGTATTTTTACCCTTCATTGTTGTTAAATAACTAAGAAACTGTGACATTAATATTGATACAAACTTATTGGCATATTTCAATTAGTTTTAAACCTTTCAATGTTTAATTAATTTAACATTAATTAAAGAAATTAAATTAAATGCTTCCGTGAAACATAAACGTTTGTGTACATATTACCTTATATTTGTGATATTTTTAAAACACAAATACCACCCATGTTACACGTCTCATGTAGGATAAGAAGTTCAGTCTAACTATTAATAGGAATGCACAAAATTTGTTCCCTTTTTCTCAGCTTTTGTGAATCATAGGAGTATTCGGCACATACCGTTATAAAGACGTTATAAGAGTTCTAGATGGGCAGAACTCATTTTATCTCAAATGAGAACAAATTTATGGCCTCCCGCACTAAACATGAAGGGTTTCAAAACTTTAATTTTAATATTATAGAAATAAGAAAATTGATTGATCCATTATGTTTAAATAGTTGTTGTAGTGATAAATGAAAAAAATTAATACAGAAATAACGGGGGCGATATCTAGTTTGATATTATTTTCAAATTATGTTTAATAAACTATAATAACATAAATGTAAATATTGCTAAGAATTATAAAGTGGTACTTCAATTACTAAAGATCAGCTCTATAATCAACAATAGATGCACGTGTTCGTTGTGCATCTCAATGCATGACAATTCGTATTGTGATGAGAGGCGGTACCTAGTTCATTACACCTTAAGCCGCTCGACTCAGCACAGTCTTTGACAACAATCAACCACAATCATCTGAGATCTCGTGTCATCTGCTGTCACGTACCTGACTCATTCTACGATAAGATGTTTCGGGTTTAAGTGAAATTTCCCATAGGGATAAAGCTATAACTGTAGGTCATATGAGTAGTGTGTTTTGGTTACTTCTGCGCCGGAAGTCGTGCCATCTGCCCGAGCAGCTGCTCGAGCAGCTGGCGCCAGCTGCTATGTCACATAGCTTCCGGTGGGGGTTAGAGGGTATATATGAGATGCTGTAGTTATATTTTATGCAATATAGGTTGGGGTGGAGATGGCGATAGTGTTGGCGTTAGGGTGAAGTGAATTTGCGCATAAAATTAAAAGTTAGTTCAAAATTGAAATTCGTCGGTGTTAACGAAACTCTAACAGTTGAACAAAAATTAAGAGTTAGTTCAAAATTGAAATTCAAACTTATAATTGGGATCTGGAAAATATGTCAAGGTCATCCAGAGTAAGTTTTAAAAAATTCTATCCAACTATCATTAGAAATAGTTTTAAGTTGAAGTAGTTGGTGATAGCGGGATAATTGATTCGTGCCATGGGAGAGGTGTTTATCGTATGAAAGTTGGCGATCGAATGAGAAACGCCGCCTAGGGAGAGGGCTTATAAAACGGCAACCTCCCCCCACCACCCCTTCCCCCACTCCTTTAGACCAATAACCGGTTGCCGACACTATGTGGTAAAACTGAACCAGACATGGCGGCCGCCATGGATAATTCTAACCTCAAACCTTAGTTTTGCATTGGTGAGCATGCGCCACCCCTACTCCTTTACCTTTCTTTTATATTTTTAAAACCGAACAGATGTCCGGGCAGCTGCCCCTACGGGCAGATGTTCGGGCAAGTGTTGGGGGCAGAGATGTTGAAATATTGGGGTGGAGATGGCGATAGCGTTGGTGGTCGGTTGAACTGAATTTGCGAACAAGGTAACTAGGGTTGAACTAAAAGTGCACATAAATTAAAAGTTAGTTGAAAACTGAAATTTGAAGGTGTTAACAAAACTCTTAATAGTTGAACAAAATTAAAAGTTAGTTTAAAACTGAAATTCAAATTTATAAATGGGATCTGGAAAGTATGTCAAGGTCATCCAGAGTAAGTTTTAAAAAAGCCTACCCAACTACCACCAGAAATAGTTCAAAGTTGAACTAGTTGGTGATAGTGGGATAGGCTGAAGTAAATTTTGAATTTTATTTGTGAACATATAATTAATGTGCAACAGCAGAGTTTAAACAAGTTGAACTTTTGTGATGAACTACAGAGTTGTAAATGCAAACACCAACGACGATGAGAAGGTAAACGCAGAGTCCCCAGATGATGTATTTGAAAAGCTTGAACAAACGTAACATTTCGAGTTGGTTTTCCCGTTCCATTTCCAATCGTTTAATTTCCAATTTCAATTTATCCTCTTCTATTCTAGTTATGAAGGGAACTTCATCCATCATATCCATCATGATTTTGTAGTGTTTGAAATTTTAAAACAAGTGATGTTGATAGTTGAAAAGTTGAAGACGGAATGAGAAGTGAAAGCGAGAAATGTTAGTTAAATAAAGAAGTGGTGGGGGGAACGAAGAATTACAAAGAAGTGGTGGGGGAAATATTTTGCTGTTCATTATTACCATCAGTAGTGTCAGATGGTGCAGGAGTTAGATTTAGTAAACTGTCTTCGTCCGAACTTTCAATCTTATCACAAATAGGACAATCGTATGTTATTTCCAAATTCATTTTGATGGTTGTAAAATTATCTACAAGTTCTTGTAAAATATTAAAAATGTCTTGTAACTCTTCTTTAGAGTTTATTTCAAAACTAGAATTCATTCGGGCCAATGGAGAGTTGTTCATTATTGGAGAGTCGGTGATGGAATGAGGATCGGCGCATAGGGAGGGGGCTTATATAATGGTGACCTTGAGCAGGCGTCTAGGGAGGGGGGCTGTCTAGGGAGGGGGTTTTTATATAGGGAACCTTGAGCTTATGATTGAATAAAACGTTTAGTTCTTCTTCTCCATCTTTTAATTCAATTATTTGAACTGAAGTAGTTGTTTCATCTTCTTCACTTGATGAAGAAAACAATTCACCAGGATTTAAATATTGAACTACAATTCTGAACCATCTTATAGGATATTCGTCAATGACAGAAAGTAAGTTTTGAAACAATTCTTCCATCTCCTCCCTGTCAGTTATTATATGTTCAAATTTGATAAATTTGTTTTCCATGTTGTTAGTTAGAGTGTTGGAAGTGGAATGATTTAATATTATATAAAAATTAGAACTAGTGGTGGGGGAAATCTCAAGGTCATCTAAATGAAGTTTTAAAAAAGAGTGTAAAACTGAAATTACACATTTGATGGTTCTACAGGATCGGAATACCAATCTGATCTGTATTTACATCTTTTTATCATATGTGTACAAAAATCATCTTGATGAGAATTGGTGCGTTGACAATGAGCAAGATCTAGAGGGTGAAATTTGAAACATCTTTGAGGACAACATGTATGAAAATATCTTGATTTGTAAAATTTGAAAGTTCGCAATTCCGGTGGTGGTAGTTGTTTTGTTTTGCATTTGCAATAACAAGATCCGAAGAATTCACATTTAGTACAAGCTAACCCATCCACCATCATTGGTCCTAAATCTGTACACTGTTGTTCACAACAGTAACGAGGTTTGTACTTGTATTTTTGCTCTTCCATGTTGACGCTGCGGAGTCCAGTGAAAGAATAAGAGTGTATAGTGTTGAATAGTGAGTTTTATGTACTGTGAAAAGTGGTGGGGGTAATTTCAAGGTCATCCAAATGGAGTTTTAAAAAATTATACCTTACAAGTGTAAGGATTATTAAAATTTAGGAAGTTTGTTTTTCTTTGTTTTCTTCAGACTTTTTCTCTCTCTCCGCCTTAGCCATAGCAACAAGTTCTTCTGTTGATAATGGATGTACTTCAGGAAATTTTAAAATTAATTTAGCTTGATATCCTTCTTTAGTTAATACATCTAAATCTTGGGTCATTTGTTCAATGGTGTTGTAGTCTTTTCCATAGATTTTTCCATCAAGTTGAATCATCATTCTGTACAACATTTTCTTAAATAGGTTTTGTCGTGGTGAGAGCTGAGAAGCAAATGATTATTTATACAAGTATCACATCCTTTTTATTAATTCATATTGATCATGTGATTCTTTAGTTGTAGTTTTGTCTGTCAAAAGTTATTCAACATTGGTAATACTTTTGGAACTTGATGTTATGTTGACCAGTTGGCGATGAAGAAGTTGTAGGTTGTGTAGAAATAAATATTTCATCATCGCAATATTTTGTTTTAGTGAACATCCTTGTATTAGTAGCACTAACATCAACAGTTAAGTGATAACCACCGGTAATTAAAACTCGCATTTCGTTGGTTAAATCTTCGAGTTGTTCAAAAGTTGTTATGGTGTTAGTATCGTAAGATGCACACTTGACCTTTAGGGACATGTTGCAGTTTTATATTCAGGGATTAAGAGTGAGATGTGTACGGTATGAAAGGTAGCAGTAGACTGATGAATTTTGCAAGTACATTTCCCCTTTTATAATTATACAAAATTGGGTCAAGGTCATCCTGTGGAATTTTTAAAAAAAGCAACATATTGTAATGTACAAAAACATTACAATATGTTGCTTTTTTATTTTTATTTTTTTGTTTTATATCATATTTATTGAAAAAACAAATACAAAGAAATATTTACAATGTTATGTACAAATTAATCAGTAGTAGGTGTTACATGAATTGTAAGTTCAGTAGAGTTGTTTCCACTGGGTCCATGTGATACCAAATAGAGTGTGCCGGGTTGAATTATACGAAGATCTTCATTTTGAAGTAGTTGTACGAAGCGCTTTGGTAAGAAGATCTGAAATTTTGCTTCATCACCAATTGTATAAGGTGCCTCGCTCAAAGTGCAATTTATAGCATCACCTACTGAAGTTTCCATTTTCTTAATAGTATGAATGATGTAGTGTTTTTCTTCTTTTAGTTCAGAACATTTCTTCGTAGGTAGAATTGATGATTTAGAATGAGCGTTGAACTGATCAACTAAACTTTGAAGTAAGTTCTGTGATGCCATATTGATGTTGTTGTTAATCTTCTTGTTAATAAGAATGTCCGTCGGAGATGTT
Organism: Neoaliturus tenellus; assembly: GCA_030545055.2. Classification (NCBI taxonomy): domain Eukaryota; kingdom Metazoa; phylum Arthropoda; class Insecta; order Hemiptera; family Cicadellidae; genus Neoaliturus; species Neoaliturus tenellus. The sequence continues at coordinate 27,593,611 of CM061536.1, forward strand.
GTCTCTTCGGAGGTTTGAGTAATACTCATGCTGTGTCATGGTAGCGCTCTCACTTTTATAATCGACACTACCCCCACCACTGACACTACCCCCACCAGTTTGTTGAAGGAAATTATTCAAGCGGTAGGCATTCTTTAAAGCGCACTGCGACCTTCGATGTTTAAAACTTTTTGATGAAATACAAAGTTCGTTGAAGTAGCATTGGAAATCTTTATCAATTATTGCATTAATCACTTCGTTGCTTGTAAATGATTGTATCCAATTTGCTTTTTCCAATCCCCTTGTGTAGATAATTTTAAACTCTTTGCAATAATGATTCATAATGTGCGGCATCATGTTATAATTAATGAAACCTTCATCCCATCTTAAGTTGTGAAAATGTTTGTTCAACCATTTGTTTGTAACTTTCGCTTTAGTTGTTAGTCTATTAAATGGTACTGGAGGTTTGAACAAATAATGATAAACTACTGATGTGTTCATGTCCAAGATTACTAATTCTTTAATAATAAAATTACCATCATTTCCTCGGAAAGCTTGAAATTCAATTATACCTCTTTTAACTTCCATTATATGTGGCGCATTAGAAAACGAAACCCGTTTATTCATGATGAAGTCTTACTAACAACTGACTTAAAAATTGAATGAGCCGATGTTTATAACAGACAGGATTGTTCTTCTTCTTTCACTTCTTGTGCCACTTCATCAATATTAAAATTGGTGTGATAGTTGTTTAATTGTCTCCACATTTCAACTTCTTGAGGTATTCTATTAAAGATTGAAGTATCCACGGGACCGTATAAAATTAGAACAAAAGGTTTTTTGTCCAATGTATCAATTAGATAGTCTTTAATTATTGCACTTGAAAATATTAGTTGTTTCAAATATCTGGTGACGGGACCGGTAGTACAACTTAAAGTATAAAATTCTTCTTTAGTGAAATATAATTTAACATTATGTGTAGTTAAATCTCTGAAGCGAACAATTTGTCCTCCACGATGTTTTACTATATCAACTTCAATATTTGATTCCAATAAACTTAATCTTGTTCTTCTTCCAAATGTGTTGTTACTTAAATAGCACTCCAAAAGATGTAAATGTTTCATGAGAGATTCCCAAGTAGTTTCACTGAAAGTAACCATTTTGTTTCCATGATTTAAAATAACAATTGGTGAATAATCCATTGATTTTAAAATTCCAACTGATATACTTTTTGTCATGCATGAAGAAATTGGGTAGATAATCCGAAGAAATACTTCTGTTAAAATATTGGTTGTAATGTTAACTTCAACCTTCTTCCTTTTTACTTCTTTTTCAGCTTTTTCTTCTTCTCTCTTCTTATGTTTGTTGAATTTTAGGAACTCGTCCATTTCACGTTCAACTTGTTTTTCTATATCTGAACTATTATCATCCATTAGAGGTGTATTTTCTTCTCCGTTAGTAGAATTCATCTTGCGAATGATGTTTCCCATACGACGGTTGAAGATAGAATGAAGTTTCTACTAATTATTTTCTCGCTTTTATATTTTTCGTAAATCCTTGAAATTTATACAATTACATAATTGTTTGTTTTCAACTTGTCTTTCACAAATGAAATTCTAACCTCAAAAATTAAAGCAGATAATTCTAACCTTAAAAATTTGCAGTTGTTGTACAATTCTTCTTAAAGTACATTCTTCACAATTCCGGTCAGCGGTGTGTAAGTAACTATTTTATCATGTAGAATTAGACAGTATGCCGAAGTTCCATCCGCTACTGGTTCTTCAAATTCCATTTCAATTTTTATATCCACACTTGATGATTTTACCGATTCATTTTGTTTTGAACAATCGATTACAATTATTGGAGCCTTGGAATAATACTGGTCAGGTGATAATAGTGGTGTATTAGTCTTTCCATAATATGATGATTGAAATCTTGCATACATATCGTATAAAATGGAAAAACGTTTTTTGCTGAACATGACATTCAAATTGTCATAGGGAAAGAATTGAGAGTTTAGAAAAACTTTACAATTCTTTATTTTACAGTGATCAAATTGACCAGCATTTGCAGTGATAACATCTTTTCGCTTAGTTTGAAAACCGAGTATTATGTACCTTGCTCGTTCCAAGTAAGTTGATGTCTTGACGGTCCATGTTTGTCGTTCTGTCTGAGGTAGTGTAGGGTATTCATGAAATTCCCAACTTCGGAATGGCATCACAATATCACGGTCAGATTTCAACTTTCTCAATAATAGGATTCTATGTTCATCAGCCAATCTTACATGAGGTACTCTCCAAACAACTTTATCCAACTGTAGTTGCCATTCCAGTTTATCTTCCGTAGTTGCAGGGTCTGCAAGTATCAAGTCCTTATTAGTTGAAGATCTGAGTAATACTAATTCTTGTTTGACATTTATTATTACCCGTTTGTAATCTTCAGCGAATCCCAAAAGCAATCGTAAAGGTACATGAAAATCAAAGTGACCGTTGGAAGCTGGTGTTATAGTGTCTTTATCGGGGGCAACCCATCCGGCAGTGACTATTGAATTCTTCTCATGCGGTGTTTGTTAATGATGTTAATCCTTTCAATGTAGTTGTTAAACCAACCTTTTTTGTTGAATCAACCGTCACCCCTGATATTTCATATCTTATTTCATCAAAAAGATATGCCATCGGGTTATTTATAAAAGGAACTGTTGAAGCAGTTTTTCCATCCAATTTTAATACCCGTCCTTCGATGTACAAGTAACTTTCACACGGTAAAGTGTAAATATCTTGTTGTTGAATGGGGATCCTTATTTCATCGTTATTGTTTAATTTTGATGAAGTGTAAGGGTTGTGCGTGTGATATTCCTTCTCCCATAGTGTTTCGTCGAACGTTGGTCCTTGAGATATATCCAGGATATCCATCGCTGTTAAGTTTCAATCCAATCTTCTGTAGAAAACGAATGTTTTCCGATGTTAACTCTTCCAATGTCGAGGAGCTACTGAGCTCCCGACTCTTCCATTGTGGTTTAAATGATAATCCCATGTTGACTTTTATGTTGCTGCTCTGATGTGTATCCGTATAGTAATTGTTTCTCCTCTAAAGTCAACACTATGACCGTCTTGATCCAATATGTTCAGTACGATGTCTGAAATGAAACTGGTGTTTAACGGTAGGTATATCAAGTTTTGTGGCTTCTCAACAATTTTAAAACCGGGAGCCACTGTTGGATAAAATGTATGTAAAATATGTTGATTAACTCCATCTCTATACGATCCGTGTATAATGTTGCACGTGACATCAATACTATTTACTTTCAATATTGTTACAGTTGAATCACCTGAATGAGTAGTTCCAGGAGTTAAGATTTTCTTTTTTGTATCTGTAAATCCAAGTAAACTGCCAATCGACTGTTCCAAGCTGACATCAATATAATATTTTGATGTTATTTCTGCTTTTAAAGTATTATTGTTTCCTTTAACGGTGATATTGTCTTCTCCGAGTTGTTTCTGTAATAATTGGTTTATGTCATCAATTTCATATGCTCCAGTAGGAAATGTAATTATTTTCAATTCTGAGTATTTTCCTGCAGCATCCTTAGTTTCATAATAATGTAGTAAATTGTTTTTTCCTTCTGTAACATTAGGAATTGAATTGTAGGTAGTCAAATCAAGTAATGCCGCTTCCCATAATCTTTCCTTGGATAGACGCAATGCTGGGAACAGCGTACTTTTCAATGTGGATGAATTTCCACTCAGTGACACTGTATACGATGACATCTTAAAGCTGACTGACACTCTTCGCTAGAAACTCCAAACATAAATGCCCACATATTTCAGTATTGTTAGGTTGTTCTCTTTTGTAATTGTAAAAAATGTTTTTGGAGTTTCGAAAATAATGTTGCAGTTCTTTTGGCGGTGGTAGATTGCCAAAACTGTCAAAGTAGTAAATGGTTTGTCCGAGTTTTTTATAGCATACCCAATGAGTGCCTGGACCATAGGTGGAATCCAAATTTACTATTCCAGTTTCATTTTTCCATATTTTAGTTGGTAATGCATCTTTCATAAAAACTCCTCGAAAGAATGGTATTTTCAAACATTTCACATAATCATTTAACTGATGATTTGTTAAGGCTTTATTTGGAATTATCAATTGACTCTTCTTATTTAGTACACACGGTATGGTCTTAGGTATAAACCTGCTCCGTTTTTTACCATTTGCCAAACAGAAGTCTTCTTTACATTTGCCTTATGAGTTCTACGACGTCCTTTTTTAATGTTTCCACCTCTTTTGGGAGCGTCTTTCTTTGCAGGTCTTCCTCTGCGACGTTTTCCACCACCTAACTTTGCTTTCGTCTTCATGGCTGTAGTTACTGCCCAAGCCGATGCTTTTTCTGCAATACTTGCGTCACTTGATTTTACTCTTTGCCAAGCTTTTTCCGCTAGAATTTTATCTGCTATTGATCTATTTGTTGAATCTTTATACTTTGAATATGCTATATCGTGTTCCTTGCAAGCTTGATCTAATTTATTAATTCCAGGATCTCCTCTTGCTAAACGCTTTGCCAACTTAGTTCCAGGTCCACAATATTGATAACCTCCGGGCAGATGTAATTCGTATGGTAAAGCGTCTATAGTTCGATTTACAACAGCACCAACTGGAATCCGTCTAAGCAGGGATAATGCAGCTGATGTTATACCACGTCCTCTCTTGCCGCTGTCTTGACGATGACTGAGCGATACGGTCTTCATTATGTTGTCTTATATAACTGGCGTGTTTACTCCACGAGATACTTTACACAAATGAATAACTTGTGCAAAATCTTTTATATTTAAAGACTTAGTTATTGAAATTAATTATATACTGATTTATAATTCTATTTTTAATCCAAGCTTCTCGTTCATCGGGTTGAATCATCACATGACTCGTTGTACTAGCTATATGATTGTGGGTATCAATAAGTAAATTGCCCACTATTCTTATTAAACAATCTAAATTTACAGCATCTTTTGGATGTTGAGGATCATGTAATTGCATAATACGTTTATCATTACATGTGTAAGCTGTTGAATCACTTTTTGATGTTTTTATGACTTGTCCAATAGTAGCAGCATCATTTGAATCTTCACCTGGTAAAATATTAATTATTTTCTTCATCTTTGCATCATATTGGGTCCCAAAGTGTTTATCCCAAGTTATTGTTTGTTTCATTGTAACACAATCATTTTCTTCGTAACCAGGATAAATATCTTTTATTCTTCTATTACGACCATTGTATGTACCTAATGTACCACCACTCGCAATTAATGTTTGCACCATTAGAGGTACATCTGTATCTTTTATACCAAATCTTCCATTTGTTATTGTTTTATGTCCTGCATCCCATTCATCATTATTTCCTTGCATTAAATTAAACTTTTCATTTCCATGTATAAATTTATCTCCCCGCTTTAACACGGCATCTTCATGTTTTACAAAATTGGATGTTTCCTTTTTTAATTCTTTAGATAATTGTTCCATAGTAACAGCATCTTTTGGTTGAGAACCGAACTTTACATTTGACAACACTTTCCCATGACAATCGATTTCATCACCATCTTGTAAAATACAGTTGTCCTTGATGTATTTTAGGTTTACAGCATCACCGTCTTCCTTTGGGTATCCAATGTCATTTATAATAAATTTATAAAAAGAAAATCCATGTTCAGTTTTTTCCGGTATTATAGAATGTAAATATTCTTTATTAACTGAATCTTTATCATTTTTGGGATTTCCCACGTTGGTTATTCTATAATTTCCAGCATTATACGTTTGTCCATCTTTTAAGTTATTACCCCATTGCAATTTTAAAGTATTTAAAAGTTCAGATGATAAGTACTCTTTAGTAATTGCATCAGAACCTTCAGTTGGTTTACCAACATTAATTAATCTATGTGATTTAACATCGTAAGTATTCTTATGTAATTTTAATGATGTTGAAGTAGCTTCTTTTACTGTCTTCAAATTTGCTCCATCAGTATCTTCTTCTGGATCTTTAACTAGTTTTAAACGTTTATTACTTATGCTATAGTCACCTTCAGGTGTTTGTGGTAATCCACTTCTTTTTCTGTCTTCTCCAACTTGCACTCCTAAAGCGGAGTACCGTCCGAACTTGTCGACGCTCATGTTAGAACTGATACGTCTTATGCTTGCACCTCTTTTATATCCACGGACAATTATACGACTATACCGCGATTCCTAAGTTCATCAACTAGAGCCACCCATTCATTATTCAAACCTGTATGACCGGCTTCCATGGCTTCATGCAATAGTCTCATTCTATCAACCAATTTATTGATGTCATTGTAGTAAATCACATTTGTATTGTATAGATTTTTCATCAATCCTTTACCAGATGTTGAAGTATCTCCTTTACTCTTTTTACCATGTTGTTCAAGAAGTGATAAATCCATAAGTGATAAAGATTTTCTTTTCAGTGGTTGTCTTACCGCTGGTGCAGTACGTAATGTTGGCAATTTTCGTGGAGGAAACAACTTTTTTATAACGATGTTATATTTTGTTGCACGTGAACGATTAATCATTCCATCCTTTAAGTAGTTTCTTTTATGAGCGTTAGTATTTTGTAGAATCTCCTTAAAAACACTTAAATCTTTGGATGAATATCTTAGTGGTATGTTTTTTAAAATTAATTCATATAATCCTTTTGTTCCTTTATATCTATGCTCACCAATAATGATGTAATCGTCTTGTGTTATTTCAAGCTTTGAATCGCCAATCTTCAATTCATTCCCATCAATTCTTGCTCCGTATACGTGTGATCTACTCAAATTCGGGTTTGATTTCATGTCATGTAGCATTTTCATTATATATTTTCTTCCAAGAGGTCCATGTTGTAATATATCGCTACTCAATTGAGTTAAATTTGGAATAGATTGTTCAGCTTCAGGTATTGGCTGTTCTTCTTCCTTTTCAACAATTGGTTCTTCTTCTTTTGTTTCTTCTTGCTCACTAGCACTTGTATATGAATCATCATCTTCTTCTTTTTTAATGCTTGTACTTCTTGTTTAGAAACTGGTAGTAAAACATCTCCTTCATAACGAGGTTTACCAATAGTTTCTGATATCTGTTTTAAAGGTTCCGTAATAGGTTTAAATGTAGTCTCTAGAAATTCTTCTCTTTCACTTAAACCCATCCTCAATGCACGATTCTTCATCCTAATAGAATCACTGAGTGATTTTATTTCTTTCAATAGTTTTTCTTGATTCACCATGTTTACACTGTGAAGTTCAACGTGTAACTAGATGTAGCATCGGTAGTTCAACGCATAAATACAAATTTATCCAACCCTATACGATATCTACCATTTTTAATATCTTCTTCCTTCATAATAACGAGAAAGCTATATTTCTCATTCCATGCTTTGCCACACATCTCTTTAAATTTTTCAAATGGCATATCCGCATTTACATGATCATTATATATATGCTTTAAATTTGTTTCATCTTGCTTGAAGATGATCAACATATTTGCATTGTCTCTTATAAGTTGTTTTGGAATTTTACTGTATGTTTGACCAATATAAATGCTATCAATATTGTGATGTCTTCCCATAGCAAAATAATTCCTTATTGTGTCATGATTTTCACAAGAAACATCGTCAAATATAAAAATAGAAAATGGTTTTGCTTCATTTGGTTGCATAATTGTTTCACTGGCATTAAACTTGTAAAAATTCACTTCAGGTACACTTGCAAGTACTTTATCCAATAATTGATATTTTGGTTGTTGCAATGATTTTGAAAAAATGTATATATTATTAAAACGCAATCCTTTAGGATTAGTTATAAGGTTAAAAACAACATTAGTTTTTCCACAATTTGAAGGACCAGTTATTAGACATCTTATCGTATTTGGTAGTAATTCACCATGTTTTCCATGATTTAACTTATCATTGTCAACTGTCAATTCATCAATGTTATTGATATTAAATCGGTCTTTTTGTTGTACAATCTCCATCTTGTATAAAGGTTAAACACACAATGAGCTATTAAACAACTATACTAAGTCTTTTGAAGGAATCCAAGAGTCTTCACTTTTATCAAACCCTAACCACCGGACTTTAACCATATCCTTTTTCCTTTGTAAAATCTTCTCGACAAGATATACATCACCGACTGTTGATTTCAACAATTCGTGTCCGTAAAATCCACCTTGAAGTAATTCACCCTTGTTATCCTTTAATAAATAGGTTTCAGGTATAGTTGGTTGCACTTTATAAATTGTAAATACTTCATTAGTCCAATTTGGTAGATATCTTTTACTAAATACACCTTTGTATTTGCTTATACGAACTTTATCGTTGACCTTGAACTTCTTTGGTTGCAATTTTTCCAATTTTGGTGTTGTATTATTTTTAATGCGTTGTAATACAATTTTGGCATTAGCACTATTTACCTGGATAGGTTTCATTCCAATGGTACGATGATATTTGTTGTTATACTCTTTTATAAGTTGTGGTAATATGTCATACCACACGTATGATCCTCTTTTTGAAAATTGTTTATACATCGCACCTTTTAATGTTCTATTGAATCTTTCAATTATTGAAGCTTTAACTTCAGAATTTGTAGAATAATGATTTATTTGATATTTCTTCATCAAAGCTCCAAAGTCTTTATTAAAATATTCTTTTCCATCATCGGTCTGTAGATGTTTAATTTTAAATTTATTTCTTTGTATTGTGGTTTCCATAGCTTTTGTAACACTTTTACAAGTCTTATCCTTCATTGGTAAAGCGTCAGCTATTTTAGTAAAACAGTCTATAATTGTTAAAATATATTTAAACCCTTTATTTAATTTACTGTGCGGTATCATTTCAATGAGATCAGCTTGATAAAGATCATTCATTCCTTTAATGATTGTACTTCTTCTTGGAAATCTTCTTCTTGCTGGTTTATGTAGTTCATTTACAATCTTGTCCTTCACACTTTCCATCTTCAGATGTTGCTTGTACACTGCATGTAAAAATACTGATCCATAGAATAGTTTATTCTCATTTATATAGTTTGAATATAGGTCAAGGCCATTTTAATATTAGTGTAAAAAAGAGGGAACATGGCATTGAGCTTGCCATGTCCCCTCTTCTTTACGGAAAGGAAAAAGGAAGAAGGTAGAGGACGAAGAATAGGTTTACTGGTCGATAGGGTTTAGAGAGTAGTGGCCGAATGGTAAAGTATTAATTTTATCTTCTAAAATATGGCCCTTGTCATCTTTGTAGCTTAATGCCCACTTTGTTTGTTTGACACTAAAAAGTTGATGATTATAACTTCTAATAGTGTTGAACGTTGCAGTTGTTTCAACATTTTCAAACAAACATCTTTTATAATGTTCAAACTGTACGTTCTTCTTCAGGAAAGAAGTTTTTATTCCTTTGGCCTTCTTCGTGACTTGATGTTCGTTCCTCTCGTTTATGTACAGTTGAAATGAATACAGTTTGGACATTAATGCTACAATTTCCATCATCGGCACACCATTTGTTTCATCTTTAAATTTTCCCAATACTTTCTTATTTCTGTCATAGTCGTAATTTGGATGATCCTTAGGATAATCGGAAAAGTCGAAATCATCTTTATATATAAAGGTGCGTAGATCTTCATACATGTCATTTGTTTTAATCCAGTAAATTAGTGCATCCGTGTCCATATATGCAATACCAATGTTCTCTCTTCCATAATAGTTAACCATCTTCTTATAATGAAACTCGTACATATGTGTTTTTGAAATATCCAAGATTGACATTCCAAGATACAAAGGACGATCCATTGTAACTGACTTCTTGTTCATGGAAATAACAACTAGATTTTCATTAATAATTATAGATGAACCAAAGTTTGGTTGCTGCACCAATTTCTGTAATTTTACTGGATCAGTTACCAATTTGATATCCTTATGTTTCCTTTTGTTTTCCAAAGTCTTGCCAAATATTGCGTTATTCATTAATTTGAAAAAATCTTTTTGAAAACTTGATGTAGCGGTGGCTCTTCTTCTTGTGTTGTTGTCGATGTAAGGTTTTAACCAACAAGATTGAGAAAATTGTAGTACTCGATTAATTTTTGTAATTCTCAATCCTAAGTCTAAAGCTTGTTGTATCATCCAGTAGTGTCCAACATATCGAGACTTGTCGGTTAAAGTCATCATTAATTTTGGCCATCTTCCAGTAGGGGAAATTTCAGTCTTAGGAAGAAGTGGTAAATCATAATGTTGATCATGAAGATGTTCAGGATATTCAAAATTAACATCAAAAATGTAACCAGTTTCACCATGCTTCGGTATATCCATTATGTTTCCAATCGATTCTGGATCTATCCATTTAAAATTATCATATGGAAGGGGATTCGACATTGCCCATCCGTATAAGTTATTTGCATCAAAATAACCCAGGAATGTTGTTGGTTTTGATGCATCATAATCGGGCAGATACTTGTTGTTCGCCTTGAAATGTCGTGTAACGCTTTGCGTCAATCCCCCTCGAACTCCTGACTCTAACATCATAACCATATCTATATCAGTAAGAAGTTGTATTTTACAATTTGTTTCTTTCAACATAGCTTGCCATGCTAATCCAGGTGAAGTGTACGAATGAAGAGGGTCCAATCCATATGCTGCAAAACATGTATTTCTAAATTCTTCCATTATATCACATAGTAAAGTTACATCCAATTTAACATAAAAATCTGAATATTCTCCCAATGTTCTAAATCCTAAATCGTTCCATACTTTACATGCATGATCATAGTCCTCTTGAGATATGTCCATGTCATAAAGTTTACTTTTGAATTCTTCTTTAGCCGGAAGTGATGTTTCATTAAATCTTTCTAAACTATCTATGTAATCATATGGAAACACACCTTTCCGAAGTACCAAATCCAGTTTGTCGTTATTTACAATCTTCTTTGTTTCGATGAAATCTTGTTTCCTTAAATTTTCTGAAAGTTTGGACAAACTCGACGGCATAAATCTGTAGGAGTCCAAGAATCTTAGTTTTATGTTTCCAACTTCTTTGGAAAAACTTATAAACTTCTCTGAAGTTTCAGCTAACACATCGATTTTACCATCGTCTCTTCCTAGTTCAGGTATTATAAAATGAGCATCGTACCCACTGAGGTTATGCAGAACCACAGGAATAAATAGTGGTAAACGATAGCTCAAGTTGCATTTATTACAAGCAGCACCCCTGTAATAACCTGTGAGGTGATCGTGATCTTTAACTTTATAATTCTCAATAGTAAAATCATTTTTGCATAAGAAACATAGAGTTGCATTTTCATGTTGAATTTCTTCTTCTTCCTCCATCGGTTTCATTGGTACAATATTTGTATATAATCTTTGTGCATTTCCAGCTATTGAATATAAGTGATCAAGAAATATTTTTTCTACATTTTTACCACGATATACTAGAGGTTCTGAAGTTAATCCATATCTGTTTAAATGTTCTTCTGATAATGTTGATTTAACCATTAAACAAAAACTATTTGGTTTGTGCATTTGATATTTGACACTTTTTCTAGCTTCACAATTTTCATCTTCTATAGGAATTAGTGTTGATTCAAAGTCCGCATATACAACTATAGGGATACGGTATTGATGATGAACCTTTTCAAATTTAACGAATGCTCTGTTTTCCGCAGGTAAATTAATCTTTGCTTCATAATTATTGTTACATAGTCTTTTGTGCTCTTGTAACCATTCTCTTCCTTCTCTTCCTTCTCGTTGAAAATTAAAACATCTCTTGCAAATTATCTTTTTGTTTCTATTTTTTGAAAGTTGCTTGTTAACAAGACGATCAAATTGCTTTATGTACACATAGTGAGACACATCTCCTCGCGTTAGTAGTAGTAAATCCGTATGATCTGGTAGCTCTTCTTTTGCAATACGTAAAGGATACACTTTGTTTGAACTATCTAATGCAAAAACATTGATAGACGTACCGGGATTTTTCTTCTCAAATTTTGATATATCTTTCAGTGATACAGGATAAGTGATTCCTTGAAAATTGTATCTAAATCTTTGATTTTCATATTCTTGGTCAGGTCTATTCACATGATGTGGTACAAATTTAGTTGTCATTGCATAACGAAAACATTCATTGTCTTCATTTTTAACATTAATACAAGATTTTGTATCTTCAATTCTTTTTGGCAGAGGAATGTAACTTGATCCCATTAGTCCATATCCATGTTTGTGAACTCTTATATCTAATACTTCAATACTTGTAAGACTCCATCCGGATCCTCTTCCTTCGTGTTCCTGAATTTTTGTTAATATTTCTTCTATACAGTTCTCTACTATTGAATCAATGTTTGAACTTTCCATAATGGTTCGGTTTTTTGTTATGAATCCTCTTGGTGATAATTCTTCTTGTACATTTATAAACATAGCTTCTAGTAGTAAACCAAATTTAAGAAAGTTCAATCTTTTTAATTCTTCTTTTAAAGTTTTACTTACAATTGGTTTTGCTTCTCTAATAAATTCTTCTAGCTTCAAGTTTTCATTTTGAATCTTATGATGCATTACTACTTTACCAGGTAATGCAAATACTTGTAGATTTGGTAAAGTAGTTGAAGATGTTGCTGTTATTTCATATTGTTCTTCTTGTTCTTCTTGTTGTTCTTGTTCTTCTTGTTGTTCTTGTTCTTCTTGTTGTTCTTGTTGTTCTTGTTTTTCTTCTGGGTTGTTGTGAATTAGTTCTTTATGACAGTCTAATAGAATTTCATCGTGAAACGATTCCGAACATTTATCGCAACGATACATGTTGAGATGTTTACTCTTCGAAATTTCACCAAGAAATGAAATGGGCTCTCACGTTCCTCCTATTATAATGGTTCCCCCACCACTATTTCATCCTCTTCACTATCCTAGGAAATCAAACATTTTCAACAAAATATTAACCTTCTACAAACTAATTGTTCAATCGTGTTCTTTATTCCCATTGGAGTTTTAGTATATACTTCTTTATATTCAAACTTTAACAAACTTTCTTTTAACATCTGTTAGGACAGATGTTATGGGACAGATGTTAAAAGAACAAATGTTGGAGTGGAAATGGCTAGAGCACAGGCACTTGGTTGAACTAAATTTGCGCATAAATTAACTAGAGTTGAACTAAAAATTCGCATAAATTAAAAGTTAGTTCAAAACTAAAATTCGACAGTGTTAAAAAACTTTAACAGTTGAATAAAAATAAACATTAGTTCAAAACTGAAATTCAACAGTGTTAACCAAATTCTAACAGTCAAACAAATAGGTCAAGGTAATCCAATTTAACGCGAGAACGAGGAATAGAGCACTAAGTGGCATGTTAGTCCATTACCACAAAGTGATCTATTCCTCGCTCTCTATTCTACATCTACTTTTTTCAGTTTACTTATTTATATTAAAATGTTCAAATTTTACTATGTAGAATGTCCATTCTTTCTCTTCAACTCTTCGATTGTTTTTAGCAATTGTAACAAATATTCGTTAGTTTTCACCAAAGTCTTTAGTTTGCTACATCCAATTTCAATGGAAGGTATTATAAGTTGTAATTTTATAAGTTCAATCTTTTCTTTCTTGCGAATTTCTTTCTTTATTATATTATTCCTTATTTTTGCTGAAGATTTAAACTCCATGTTGTTTCTGCTAAAGCCACAATAATAATAAAAGTCTCTTCAAACAACCTGCATTTATACACATTCCCCCACCACTTTATAATCCCCACTCCTTTCCCCCTCTTCTTTATATTTGGAAGGAAGTATTATAATTAGATTCCTAATATTTCTTTTCCTTTTTCACTACATGGGGGGAAGGGTAATTTGTTATTACACTAGTTGTGCAAGAAAATAGCCGCCAGTGTCCACACCTTGTTCATAGCACTCCATCATAGATTGTGCCCACTGCAACATGCGGTCTCTGTCATTTGGTGTGACAAGGAAAGAATGACTATCACCATACAATATAAAAGAGTCAATTCGTACATAACATCCTAAATTTAACCATTTATTAGCTTCAACTATAAACTTTTCTATTGTATCAAATGGAAATTGTGGATCAATTGCTATAACCTTACGTTCTTCACTAAGTTCAACAGTATAATCATCATCATCATCCTCACTCTCACTATCATTATTTAAAATGTCTTCAGGTTGTAGAAAAACATCGGAAATTTTGGAAGAATTAATATGGTCATTCACATGAGGAGGCATTTTTAAGTAGGTAATATTGTAAACAGCAGAGACGAAACAACAAGAGCGGCGTGTAGAAGCAAAATGAAGGAGTGACCAACGCTCGCTCCGCTTTTATAACAGTATGCAAATGAGGGGTAAGAGCTGACCTTAACCGGTCATCAACCCAAAGGAGTGGGGGAAGTACTTTTCTTACTACTGAAATGGAAGTAGGTTAGTAGGTCACGGGACTTAGAGTGTTAAAAAATAATGGGGGAGAAACACAACGCTACAACGCGTTGTGTTTCTCCCCCAGTATTTTTTAAGCAATAATTTGGAAAAAACTATGTGAATTTACTTGCTACGCCCCCACCTTGTAATACCATCCAGTTTGTGTCTGAGGAGATAGTCTTTAGAGTCTAACTCATAAACGGATTTCTCTTTGCGCAAGGATTCAATCACTTTAATATTATATCTTACGCCGTTACAAGTTGCCAAAATGTGTTCGTTGTCAATAACACTTTCAAAAAAATAGACACAACCTCTCTTAAGCCTATTTCCTTTCACACCAATAATTTTGGATTGGTATTCAACAGTGGGGGTTTCTGTCACTTGTGGTTCAGAAATGTGTTTTACGACATGTACACGGCAAAAACTTTCGTTTTTTACACATTTCCTCCCACAAGGTGATCCTTTCTTAATTCCCCTAGTAAGCGTTTCAGGGCAAGTAGTAGGACGGCTAAATGCCCTACGACGCCGTTCTTGTAATAATTGAAATTGCTCTGAAGGAGCGGGTTTAGGAGTAGGTTTAGGAGTAAGTTTAGGAGCTGGTTTAGGAGCTGATTTAGGAGCTGATTTAGTAGCAGGTTGAGAGGATTCAGTTTTGTGATAGGTATGATCTTCAGGTGTACTAAGTGGTTGCTCTGAAGGAGCGGGTTTAGGAGTAAGTTTAGGAGCTGGTTTAGGAGCTGATTTAGGAGCTGATTTAGTAGCAGGTTGAGATGATTCAGTTTTGTGATAGGTATGATCTTCAGGTGTACTAAGTGGTGGGGTAGGAGGCAATGGTGATAGTGGGATAATGGGTGTGCTAAGACGATGAACAATGGTTTCAACGGAAGGGGTATTAGGACGGTGGTGAACTGGCTTTTGCGGTGGCGGCATAGTAGTTAATGGTGGTGCGGAGTCATTTGAAAGCGAAGTTGAAGGCGAAGGCGAAGGCGGTGAAAAAATACTACGAAGTCTAGAAGTGTTGGTTGGCGGAAGAATAGCTCCAGAAGTTGAAGGTTGAGATGCAAGTCGGTTCTTGTAGCAATCAGGAAGGTTTTTGAGGCGAAGAGTTTTCTTAGGTGCAGGAACAGCCGTAGTAGAAGTTGAAGTAGAAGTAGAAGTTGAAGTAGAAGTTGTAGTTGGCAGAGATGACATGGTTGTGGCTCCAAGTTCGCAGCGTAACGTCTGGAATCAGAATGAAATGTTAGCCGCAATCGGTGCGTCTTTTATAACAATATGCAAATGAGAGGGGTAGCAGCTGGCCAAGACTGATTATTGACCTGGGAGGTGGGGGAAAAGGGGAAAGAGAAGGTATTTATTTCAAATAATTCACATAACTTTTGACTAAAATAAAATAACCAAATTCTTCTTTTACTAAAATGTTTGTCTTACATAGACCTTTTCAATGATGTATCGCTTGTCCAAATCCGTCAATCCGTTATCAAGTTATAGCCATTTTAATTTTTCAGGTCATGATCGGTCATTCACCCGGAGTAGTGGGGGAAGGAGTGGGGGTAGGAGTGGTGGAAGGGGGGGGGGAGGGGGGGGGCTCCATTTTTTCGGGGGGGGAGGAGGGGGGGGCTCCATTTTTTCGGGGGGGGGGCTCCATTTTTTCGGGGGGGAGGGGGGGGAGGGGGGGAGGGGGGGAGGGGGGGGAGGGGGGGGAGGGGGGGAGGGGGGGGGTCATTGACCCTTCCGAAAGTGGGTCAAGGTCATTCAAGATTTATAATGATCCAAGGTGATGGGAACAGTAATACTGTTCCCACCACCCTGTTTGCCTAGCGGTTCCCACTCCCAACCCACTAGTTACGTTCTGCAAGGGAGGTCCCTGGGCCGTCCGCATCAAAGCGTAACTTCCCGTCCGCATCAAAGCGTAACCATTAATTTCAGGGAAACTGGAACAGTTAATGCAGAAACGCAACTCTAACCCCACCCAAACTAATCCCACCCATCATATTCCTAAACAAAATGCAAAAAAAAGTCCGGCTTGCGGATGTCCCACCCATTTTAAATGAAGTTCAACTGAACTTCTGAATTTACAGTTAATCTACCCCCTAACATCTAGCTGTAAGGCAAAACAAATGCACAAAACAAACATAAATTATTAGTACCAACACATCATTATTAAAAACCAAATAATTCAACACAACCAAATACCATCATTATTCTTAAAATTAATACACCTTAATGCTAAACACCTCTTAAAATTAATACACCTTAATGCTAAACCCAACTTATAACTAACATCGCAATGCGCAAATTATTTCTTAAATTAAATACAACTTAAAACTAAACACACACACACACACATACCACATTGCATTAAAAAACGCAACGTAGTAGAAGAAGTTCAAATATATATAGGCCTACTATATATTTGAAACCTCTTGCTGAGTCGCCAACAACCTTTCGCTATGAAAGTTTGTTGACGACTGACGCTAAGATCAGGCTCGTATTGCTCCTCGGATTCTCGAGTAGTGGGGGAAGTTGTTTCACTCCAGTACAGTGTTCAATCCAGTCCAGTTCGCAGCAGTGTAAAAGGAAGGCAAAGGAGTGGGGAGCGACGCATGCGCAACAACACAAAACCAAGGTTTGAGGTTAGAATTATCCATGTGCAGTAGCGCTAAAGTGAGTAATACAGGACTAGGCGCATGCGCATAGCATGGACTGATTCCGGTCCGGAGAACTCGTTGTATGCGCAGCAGGTTTGAGGTTAGAATTATCCATGGCAGCTGCCATGTTTGGTCTGGTTTCACCACATAGAGTCAGCAACCGGTGGTGACCGGTCATTGGCCTAGAAGGAGTAGGGAAAGGTGGTGACCGGCCATTGACCCAGAGGAGTAGGGGAAGGAGTGGGGGAAGGGGGGGGGGGCTCCATTTTTTCGGGGGGGGGAGGGGGGGGAGGGGGGGGGTCATTGACCTTTCCGGTCGGTCATTGACCCCAAGGAGTAGGGATAGACACAGAACCCTACTTCTCTTACTACTCAGGTGAAAGTCGGTCAACCAGTCATTTGCTTGCCATCTGCCGCCATCTGGCTGGAGTTATTGCCTCTATAAAGGTGGGTAGTTTATCGCGCTACAAACATTCATTGCCTCGCATCCGCTCGGTCATCATCTCTCGTTAGTTTTATGTTATGACTACTTCACTTACTAGGTTTGAGGTTAGAATTATCCATGGAATAGCCTTTGTAAATTCTAACCTATAAAATTACTACTCTGGCTTTCTGTTTCAATTTCTTTTACACTTCATTTTATATCTCAGTCTTCTTTTAACCTCTGAACTTAACACATCGGTTATGATGACTGCACAATGTTTAAAATTAAAGCTTTTGCGAACACAACACATATTACAAAGTACTTCTAAACCTTCAATTTCAAAGTGTAGAACTAATTTAAATAGAGTTAGGAAGAAGTACAGTTTTAACCCATTATACTCTTCAAAGACTTCGCAGGTTAATGTTGATGATAGTGTTATTTACAACATTTTGCATTCTATGTTACAATTCAACAACTTTGAACTTGTTACACCTATCGACTGTGTTCAACAAGTTTTTTTTATTTTACCCCTACTATTCCTCATATAAGCGCTGTCACCACAATTCCTACTTCATGCTCCTCTATTCTCTTCAGCTGAGCTAAGATTTGAGGTTAGAATTATCCATGGCGGCCGCCATGTCTGGTTCAGTTTTACCACATAGTGTCGGCAACCGGTTATTGGTCTAAAGGAGTGGGGGAAGGGGTGGTGGGGGGAGGTTGCCGTTTTATAAGCCCTCTCCCTAGGCGGCGTTTCTCATTCGATCGCCAACTTTCATACGATAAACACCTCTCCCATGGCACGAATCAATTATCCCGCTATCACAAACTACTTCAACTTAAAACTATTTCTAGTGATAGTTGGATAGAATTTTTTAAAACTTACTCTGGATGACCTTGACATATTTTCCAGATCCCAATTATAAGTTTGAATTTCAATTTTGAACTAACTCTTAATTTTTGTTCAACTGTTAGAGTTTCGTTAACACCGACGAATTTCAATTTTGAACTAACTTTTAATTTTATGCGCAAATTCACTTCACCCTAACGCCAACACTATCGCCATCTCCACCCCAACCTATATTGCATAAAATATAACTACAGCATCTCATATATACCCTCTAACCCCCACCGGAAGCTATGTGACATAGCAGCTGGCGCCAGCTGCTCGAGCAGCTGCTCGGGCAGATGGCACGACTTCCGGCGCAGAAGTAACCAAAACACACTACTCATATGGTAAGAACTAAGCCCTGGACCATGTTACTTTTACGTTTTGTTTATTCATATGTCAATGCCTTGTGACATTATTGTGAAGAAAACAATTCTTGTAAATAAATCAACCCTAACAGCATTAAAAAAGGACTGAAGCAAAAAAGTGGAAAATTAAGATAAGGGCTAAGCCACCAAGAAGAAGAATAATAAAATAATTTACTATGGATTCGTGTTAATTGAGATAGGTAATTATTAAATTAATTTGTTATATACATCAAAAGATTAAAGTCATCGACCTGAGCTTCTTAGAAAATGAAGTTACAATTTACAGTTGAATGAAAATTCTGCAGCTTTTTCCTCTATATTTTTAAAATAGGTACTATTATACAAAAAATTGCAAACTGCTTATATGTAAAAACTTGTTTAATACGCTAAGTTAATATTCAGATATTAATTTGATATTCAGATATTTTACAGCTCACACCATTTACAGAGTGTTCATCACAAACGTTTCAAAAATTCAGGAGTTATTGCCCACATAAAAATAAGAAAATAGTTTTCATAAACGTAATATGTAATAAAATTCATAGTTAAGCCACTATCTACCATTTTGTTTCTTAAAGTAAATAATTTTTATTTCCTTCACAGATCATTGTATTCATTTTAGCGAATTTCCCATAGGGAATAAGCTATTACCGTAGGTCTCATGGTAAGACCTAAGCCCGGGACCATGTTACTTTTTCGTTTTTAGGTGCCCAGAGACCAAAAATAATAGTCATTAAAAATTTTATATATATATATATATATATATATATATATGTATATATATATATATATATATATATATATATATATATATGTGTGTGTCCCTAGACACGATAACTCTCGTAAAAATGGTCCGATCGACACCAAATTTGGTAGAGATGTGTAATCCTACGTTTATTCGGATGAGTTCGTAAACCAGACATATCGACCTACCGGAAGGGGTAGTTTTGGGGGGTTTTGTACCCCAAAAATGGGTTTTTTGCATTTTTCATATGTAATTTTCAAAAATTTTAAATTTTTATTTTGACCATTGGATTTAGCTCAAAAAAACACACAATTTAGTATTTTGAAGCTTTGCTCTATCTCCTTTAGTTACCGAGATATTAAAAATTCTAAAGAGAGTACATTGTATTTTGGGGCTCCAATGTTAATCTTATGGAGAATAAGGATGTGTTATTATTTCAATTATTAACCAATGTTTTTGGATGAAACTTGGTATTTAGCTTCATTTGGTTGAGATTCAACCATTTATGTAAAAAAATCTTCGTTTTTGTACTTATCATGGCAGCAAACCTGCATACTCTTTTCCCATGTTAATCATATGGAGAATAGGCAAACTCTTTTAATTATGGACAGATATTGATGAAACTTAATATATAGCTTTATATGGTCCAAATAAATTTTTTTTATGCTTAAAATCTACTTTTAGTGTTCCCCATGGCAGCACACCTGCATACTCTTTCCCTATATGTATCATTAGGAGAAAAGACAATATTTTCCTATTTATATGAGCACGTAATGAAATTTTGTTTACAAGTTCTTCTGGTCAAAATTAATATTACTAATTTGGAAATTCGCTGAGTACGCAGGTCTGCTGCGAGGGGGGTATTATATTTAGCATAAACTTTATCACACCAATGTTCATATTCAGGAAAAACATTTTTTGTCCTATTTATATTTTCAATATGGCGGAAATTGATCCAATGATCATGTGGCAGATATAAAACAAAACTAATTCAATTTCCATAATTATACGTTGGAATACAAAAATGTTGCTTCCATAAGAATAACATGGTAACCTTGAGGACGTCTAGATTGTAGCCCTTTGTGAATATTAATATGAAAATAGTTAGACGTTCCTATTTTTAGCCTAAAGAATGAGTATACTAAATTTCAGCACTCTAGCTAGTCGGGAAATTTTAGAACTATTGATTGATGATGCAGTGAGTGAGGGCTTTGCCTTTTATATATTTAGATATTTTTTATGGACTATATGAAACGAGTTCGATATTTAATATATACAAATTTAGTTCTTTTCTATATCTAATTACGAGTAGTTCCCATTACAATATAATCAGAAAATCGATCAATAAATACTAAATACACATGACAGAAAAATAATAAGAAAAACATTTCTTATTGCTAAATGTCCAGTTTCGTTAACACAACTCGAAAGAGAGAAGGAGCCCGGAAATTCAAATTTTTGAGGGTTTGCAAAATATTACGTTTATCATGTCTGTCACAGTCTTAATTAGATTAATGATAATCTCTAAAATGGGCATAACGAACTCAATGATGCTAAAGTTACTTGATTTACAAAGTTGATGACCAATTCACAGCAACTTTTCTATGGTTATGCAGTTTCTTACTTATGAGCTAAGGTCATTTTGCAGTGTTTTACGCTATCGCAACATCAAAGCGCTACTGAAATATTCATGTTTCTATTCATTATTCCTGTGGTTCGGTTGGTTGAATAATATTAAGTTACAGTGAGATGGTGTGGGATTTGAAATATTGGCTTCTTACATGAACTCTAGATATTAAAATCTTTATAATCAGGATCATCTTCTTAAAACAGTATCAGCTTAGAAAATCATAAACTATAGGAGAATTTTGTTACTCTTTGACCAAGATGGTGATCAATATAAAAGGTCTAGTTTCTCTTTTGCATTGGAATTATATGTACCCTATGGCCAAACAGTAATAAGAAAATTGCGTTTGATAAAATTACAAAAACATCCATTAGTTGAAGTATAGATTTTAATTTTTAATTCTTTTTTTCAAATTTTTAAAACTATCATTGGAAACCACTTTATTATGTAATATAAATGGTGACAATACTTGAATTAAAATATACTTATCATACAAATTCATTTGTTTTACATAAATCAAAATGAAAATGATAAATTATGTGTTTACTTTAAGTTAATCGGAACCAAAGTTATTTATATCAAGAAAAGTTCAGTCCGTGCTCCCTTATGGCTCAAAAGTAAAGGCAAATGTTCTCATAAAAGATTATTCTGGATAGGCTTAGGCTCACTCGAGTGCAGCGTCAAGCAGAATTAGAGGTGTCATCCACATATCGTAGCGTGATCATGCAGCTTCCGAGTTGGCTCCCCAGGAAATCACTTGAGTTACCATGTTACTTCGCATGGGCTAGAATGGTGATCTATGAGAAACAATTTGTGCAGGGAAAAGACATTAATGTCAGCGAACCTACTGGATATGGCAGAAGATATGAGTGCTGGAAAATTGCGGTTGATAGACTGCAAGACTTATCATTCAGATCCAACCGTGGGTGGAATTTAGGCACGGTGAGGTGGACTTATACACGGTGAGGTGGGACTTTGCATCGCAAGGTGGAACCTAGACGTAATGAATTGAAACTTAGACATGGTGAAGTTCTACTTAGGCATGGTAAGGTGGAACTTATGTATGTTGGGACGGAAATTAGCCATGGTGAGGTGAACTACTTCCTGACTGAATTCTTTCCGTTTTATGGCCATTTTCAGTCTTACCTTCAAAGGATGGGTTATTACGTTCCCCTTGACTGAATGGTTTTCCCGACAACTCGGAAAACACTTTGTTCTGTTTTCCATGCTGGAAAATGCTACTCCTAAAGAAAACACGACATGTAGCAGACAACAAAGCATCGACCATTGCTATAGATGGACTCGACCTGTATGAATATATTTAAGGGTGGGGACACCTGGGGTTGATTGTGTCCAGAACCTCTTTAGATTAAATATGACCAATTTAGACTTAATGGCTGTCTAGAAAAAAATAAAGAATTTTGAGGTTGCTAAACTAGGCATACTGCTATTGATTAATCTTTAATATACATTAAAGAATATACATCCCAATATTAAAACATATTTTATTTATATTTCAACCTGCTTTCTCCCTGCTAATTTTATCATTACTAAATGACTCAAAGAACCTAGCAGGATATGTACCGGGTGTCCCACACCACCCGTAAACCTCTTTCAAAATGTACAAATTTAATTATTTACAAAAACAAATTGTGCCATTATAGGTAAACCAGTTGCGCTCTATCTATTGCTGATATATCCGGCTTCATATATCCCCAACTTGATGCAATGCTTTAATAGGTTCTTCCAAGGTTGGCATCATCCTGAGGCGGGGGGTTTAGTGGGTGCGAATCCCACACACAAGGGAGCGTGACGTTCTTCCTCCTAGCGGTGCATTAAAGCCTTTCCCTAAAAAAACCTCAAAACGGCGAGAGCTAATGTTATTGAGAACGGCATTAGATCAAGATACATCGAGTATCGTTACGTTTTATGTCGCTGGCCGTTTAAAATAAAAATGGACAACATGTTTATTCCTTTACTTTTACAATATTTTACAAAATCTAGTTGGTTGACAATTAGTGTATGAAACAATTCTATTTAACCTTTAAGCCACTCCTGAGAAATTTTTCAACTCTCTCTATGAGTCTCTAGGCCGTTGTTCCAAACTGCACCCCATTTATACTGATCGTAATACAACGGTTGCATAAATTACTATCAAACAACCACAATAAAAAAACAATACTCTTAGTATGTGTTTACAAAAAACTTTCTTGTAAATAGACATCTCTTTTTGTACAAATAGGCAAAGAACAACCAACTATTTTTATGTTAATTTTTGCTGCAGTTTTTCTTTATTGATACAACTAGCAACATAAAGAAAAAACGAAGCTGTCGAAAAAAGTCATTTTTGTGGCAGCATTTCAAAAAACCTATTTTATAAAAGAAAATATAAAATACCACTTATATAACAAATGTATTAAAAAATTAAATGCTTATTATTTTCCAGGAAACGACCTAGTTACTTAAAATTGAAACAAATATACTTTTATAATATGGACTATTAAAAAGCACTGATTTAATCTTGTATATATATATATATTTATTTTTATAAAATAAATTCATATTGAACTGTATGAAATCCACTGAAATAGTAGTCTTCCATACACATGTCACTCTTTTAGGGTTAAAGTAATGTACTGGTTTAAAATTATAAGTGAAACCATGATGAAATCGAGACAATTTATAGCAAACCATGATTGTCTGGGTATTTATATCATTGCTGAGTTATTCTACAAACAAAAATCCTAATTTACACCTATGAATATATTCCACATTACATTAAAAACTTATAATGAATGCAAGCGTATAAAGTAATGGTGGGAATGAAATATATTCATCAACGCTAATCAACCAATCACGTCGAATGACAAAGTCAATTAATTAGACATCGCACAGCCCCCCCCCTCCTCCCGTCTATCCTGACAGTCTCGCTTTGTTCTAGTGTAACAGATTTAATACGTTATGCTACATTTTCGAACCAATAGGTTTGCAGAGCTATTAATTAGCTCATAACGAACATACATATTTTATTGCAGCAATTAATTGATACAGACTAAAGCGATTTGCCGGTTCATATTCAAGTTCTTATAAAATAACCATAGAAATATAAGCGAATCAAATGTAGTGGGACTCGTTACAAAAACAATAAAATAAAATCACTTGGTAAAATCAAACAGAGGGTACGGTCTGTACTGTTCAATTTTAGTGTTGTTTTTGTGTAATTCGTGCAAACCACCCAATATATTTTTTAGAACTCGATGAACAGGAATAAGCTTATTTTCGAAAAATGTTATTTAAGTATGACAAGACAATGTATTTGCCAGATGAATAACTATAACTTAGAACTAATAACAATACAATCTCAAAATGATTATAATCGTAACTCCTCGTATGTCCTGTGTTGAAATCGGTAGCGTTTATTTACTTATTGAGTTTTGTGGTTTTAAATCGGTTTCAATGAATTTGAACAATCACCAAAGGAAATATCAAGACATATAATATAAGTTAAATTGGCTAAAAAAGGTTCACACCCTCGGTAGTAGAATGTATAAATAGACTTTTATAGTGAAAATAATAAATTTCTTTCCTTGCTCAAGAAAACTACACTAAACTTTTTCGGTATTGTTGTTTATATAGTCAATTACTTAGGTTTAATTTGATTTTAAACCTGAACATTCAAACAATGACGTATAATATGACATATGTTTGTATTTGAAATTTCCAAGATTTGAACCTGTGACCCCCTTGCTTTTTGAGTATCCTGTATTTATACAACGTTAAAAATATTTTTAAATTAATTCCTCTGGTCAATTTAGTGGGAAATGATTTTATTTCAAGATTAAAAGAAAAACTGTTGATCTATAATCGATTTGAGACACCTTACGTGAGACACCCGGTATAAATTGAATTATTTTAAGCCTTCCGTAATGCCTTTTGTAAAAAATGTTCTACTTTAAGTAATGAGTCCTTATCAAATCTCCCTTCAAGTAGTTTCAATGTTTATTGAACGTAATGAAATATTTTACTTCCAACTTATGGAGCCCAATGAATAGCAATACTGGGAGTTTGATGTATATATAAGTCGTCAAACAGCTAATAAACTGTAACAGCGCCTCTGGGGGTGCTTCGCTACTTCCCGCACGACAAACCGAGGAATAAGGGGAATAAGATATTCAAACACACTTAAGCAGTTATCACAAAGTTTTTTTTTTTTTTTTTTACAAAAAATCTTATCTCCTAACATGTGAAATATCTTAAACCGTTAATACACATTTCTTTGAACCTCTCGGAACATTGTACTATCATAAGCTATTATATTGTTATTAAATTTTCCTTGAAGAAAGGTTTCATTAATTTAAATATAAACTAATAATAAAATACATTAATATTTTGAAACAAAAAAAAAGCATTTTGAAGATTATGAATAAGCTATTAGAAAATAGAGCTTAGGTCCAAAAAATGATTTGCATTTTACCATTCACTTTTATTATTATTATTATTATTTTTTTATTATTAATATTCTTTTAATATTAATCGTATTACTACATTTACACTTCGGTTATACTAAGTTTGGTTCGTAACAATTTATGCTTTGAAAAACTATTATGTCTTACATAGCTATTTTAGCATTAACTAAATTGAACATTAAAATTTAATAAATTCTATATTAACGGCAAAATGTACAATTATTTGAATAATAACACAATTATTTAAATAAAAAATAGTAGTTGAATTTATTTCAACAAACTCTGGAGATATATTGTAATATGTTTTAAATTATTCTAGAAATATTTTTAATTAGTTCTTAAATTTGTCTTAGCCTACATCACTTTGGAAATTGACACCATAATGATCCTTAAAAGACACATTTAAACATGTTCAAAAATTATCATAATCTGCAATTAAGTGGTTTGTGTTTTTTACCAAAGAGAGGTCTGTAGTGATAATACAGCATATTCAAGGAATCATTCCCCGTCTTTGTAATGGATGTTTGATTGTTGACTCAATTAGACCAATCAGTTGGATACAAAGGCAGGGTCAGAGTCCACAATGATCTCTCTATTGACAACATGAGTAACACCAGTCTCCTGAAAATTTTATTTAGGTAATATTAAACAATTAAGCAGTTTATATTTACAAATCTAAAATATATTTCAATATATATACTGTATATAATATACATTCTATACATTTTCTAAATTTTTACTCACTGACTATGAAAGAATGGCCGTAGCCAGGTATAGATAGTTGAAGTTTCTCATTGAGCTCTTTGTTCAAAAACGCTCTCTAAGAAACAGTTTTGCAAAATTCTTTTTTTCCACGTCCACATTACTTAAAATTTCAATTTAATGTTATTCTTATAGCCAATATTAAAAAAAATCAAGATTACAACGAGTCTGAAATATTTAGCATGTTAAATAAATATCTGAAAATATTAATATTTAGCATGGGCGTTCTTTTTTGCTTATAGGCTCACAGGAGTTCAAATTTCTGTAAATGGCCAATGCTTAATACGAATCGACGAAACAATGAATTCGAAAAACTATAGGACCTACGGTGTTGAAATTTGGGATTGTTGTTCCTATTTGCTCATTGGTGCTCACCAGGGAACTTTTGTGAAATTCCATCAAGGCTCCACTGCAAAGGATTTCCATTTTAATTTGATAATATTCTTAGAAAAAGTTTTTATATGAATCCAGGAAACAACTAAGCTTAATATCGGAGGAGTTATAAAGAACCTAAAAGGGTTGACTTTTGGAATGGAAGATTCATTTTGCTCATAAGTGCTAATCAAGAAAGGCTTTTCTAAAGCTCCTTCATGGATCCACTCCTCTAAACATAAAAAATTCTCTAGAGCTTAAGGGGTGGAAATTTGACATGGACGTTCCTCTTTCTAATCGTAGACAGAACTTTCTAATCGTAATAGACGCTATTTGGTTGAAATTGAAAATTGAATTTCTTCTTAGCTAATAGGTGCTCCTAAAGAAAAGATATTACATTAATAGGTGCTCAAAAAATATTATATAAATGTGTTTTGGATTTATTTAGTGCTTTGCCCCACATTGTTATGTTCAAAATTACTTTAGCGCCTACCGGATTGAAATTCAACTCGGACGTTTCCCTTTCCTCATAAGTCTTGCTAAAAACGGTCTTACAAGACCAAGTACAGTTTTGAAGTCCTTTAGAGCTTCATCCTACAGGATTTAGCAATGACAATGGAGCGAGGAATTAAAATTTGACATGGCCATAGGAGCTGATTGTGACATATTGGGGCTCATAGGTGCTCACTAAGAAAAGGTTGTGCTAAATTCCTTCAGAGCTCCGCTCACACTACTTTATTATTTAAAAATAATAATAGTGGAGAAGAAAGGAAATCTTCATTCTTTGGGAAGGAGATTTTGTTGGTCTACAAAGAGATTTTATTACCTCTAAAATAAATTCATTTATGGGTGAAGCCGTAACGGGCTATAACTAATACATATAACTATATATTTAAATATAAATATATATATATATATATATATATATATTACTTAAATAATTAAGGATTTATTTACAGCTTTTGTTAATCCATAAGAAATTTAATAAACAATATTTGTAATTATGTTTCGTAACTTGTAGGATCTCTGGCTTTACTTGTGACATCACCTCTTCAATTTGGCTTAAAATTGGTAAAATAAAATCATATTTATTATGTGGCAAAACAATTTATTAAATAATAGATTATCGTTTCTATTTACAACTATCTGCTATTACGAAAATATTATATTTGTTATGTGTTAGGTGTTGAACAAAAGCCAAGATATGCTAAATACAGAAAAAAGGTTTTTTTCATATAATACAATGACATTTTATTTTTTTTAACTTAATATTTTATTAGAAATGGATTTTACTTGCTATTGAAAAAAAGATGGATCGTTTTAAATTTTTGTCACTTGCAAAACAACTACCAACTTATTTAGATTCACCAAAACCGTTAAATTATAATTTGAAATAGGCAACACTGCTTTTTTCACTCTGCCAGTATACTGGATGTCCCAGTCCACCAGTACTGACCTTTTCAAATTTAATTAAATAATTTTTCATGAAAAACAAACTGTGCCGGTATTAAGAAACCGGTTATGATCTTTCGATTGTCACCAATTCCAACACAGTGGGCGTGACGGAAGTAACGTCTCCATGCCGGAAGACGCTAATTTTAAATACAAACCAACACAAACCTGTTTATGATGTTTTTGGATTCAACATGTGATTTTAAGACAACTTTTAATCATAATTTGTATCGCTAATCCCAATGACTAAGGTGATAATGACAGTTGAAATTGAGTTTTTCCCATAAGAATAACACGTGGAAAATTACACATGCGTTATTTCTGAACATTTCATATATATAAAAAAAAAAAAAAAAAAAAAAAAAAAAAAAAAAAAAAAAAAACTGTCGGAGCATGAAAATTTCTTATAACCGTATTTTAAATAGTATTTCATAGATAAAACTCGATCATCACATAGCTTAGTTAGACTTTTCCACACAATTTTAAAAGACTTTGAAATAATGTAAATCGTATTATAAAACTTAATTTTTACTATTAAATTAATGATATGTGATAGAAAATATTAACTATGGAGTTCTAAAACATTTTGGTGCTGGACGCATGTTTGTTTAACAGGAAATTTCAGGGATAATTCATTTTAAAATTTGTTTAGTCTTATTCTTATAGTAAAAATATTAATGTTAAATAATCATATATCATAAACCTTTTTGATTATGAGTAAGAATTAAATTGTAAAGTTGTTTTTAATTACCTGTAGAATCAAAATTCATAAAAAGTGGTGGTTTTTATTTAAAATTAATGACTTCTGGTCTGAAAAAGTGACCCTGACTGGGACGGTGGCGTCGTCCTGTAGTCCAGCTACTTGGAGGTCACGAATTGTGGATAGTTATAAGCGATGACTTGTGGATGCGATATTCCCTGGTGGGGATCAATGTACGCATTAGTGAATATTAGTTCATCCTCATAAAGACCATCTTCATAATTTTGTATATATGAGGAAGAAATTTTTGTTCGGATCCCACGTTAAACTGTAGGTTCTTAGATACCTTTGGCTGTTTGGGCTATTAATTAACAGTCCTGTCTAAGGAGAATGTCGGCCTTAGTCCGTATCAAGACTACATTATCGCGCCACAATCATCCTACACTTATTTCTCATTTATATTAAGGCAAAAATACCCACTATATGAGGTCCCTGCCTCAAAATAATGATATAGGGATATAGTGACCCTGCACATTGAAATTACTGACAATTAATAGAGCGTAACTGGTTCACTAATAATTGCATGATTAATTTTGGTTAAAGTAATTCTGTAAATTTTAAAAGGGGTGTACAGGTAGTCTGGGACACCCGGTATTATAACATCTGAGTGATTCAACAGACCTTTCCCTTTTTATCAAGATTTTACTTAACTTTCTATGTTATTCATCCAATCAGTTTATGAATGTTTTCTTCAAAGTATTACAAAATTTCAAAACAACTTTAGTTTTGTTTTTACGGAAATAAAAGAAAACTTTGGCTACATTTATTTGTAGATTTATGTTGTAATTTTCTATAACAATAATATATAGTTAATACTAAGTTGTGATTTATTGTTCAGAATTACAATTTTTTTCGATGACCTTGTTTTTTACCTTATTGTAAACTAACAATTACAGTATAGAGCAATAGAATACTATTTATTGCAACAGATTTACTAATACCTACCGTTCATGGGGTTTTCGTATATTTCTAACATATATTCAAACGTTAACGTATTTATGACAAAGATATTGGTTCAAATGGTAATAATTAATGCAAACATTTTAAATACAATGTACAATTTTATTTTTTTTACATAGACAAGGTAGCAGCTGATGCACAATGTCGCACACTAGGGATAACGGTGTTTTCGCTCCATGTGACTGCCTTCTCAGCAGGTAACAGGTGGAACATGCACACACTTCGTTGGTGAACATGAGTTCTTTTAATGTAATCAATGGCCTCTTGTGCCCTAAAACTTCATAAATTCAACGTTACTCAACGGCCAAATGTATGTTTTATTTAATCCTTTAAACGTTTAGATTAAAAACATTATTTTTCATTTGTGATCAAACACACAAGACCACGTTCAATTTAAACACATTTTTCAAATAAAAGATATTTATCAAAATATTTGAAATTAGTAGCATTATATATACATATATATTTTTGAGGAATAAAGAAAATATCACGGAACTCGTAGTTGTAATAAAATAGATTAACTGACAGTTTTTATCTCATTCGATGGACTATTAGTTATGATATACAGAAAGACCAAAGTCGAACTGGATTTTTGTACCAAGAGAGCTAACTATATTTTAATGCCAGACAAATAAACTAATGAATTGGAAAAAAGCATGATTTATCAATGGTCTTCAAAATAATCATTTACAATATGATTCTAAAAATATACAGTCATACAAAATATGTTTATATCTAACAATTGTAGAGCCCCAAAAATATTTCAATGTTAATATAAGTCCAGTACGGATATTACATGGATAAAAAAATTAATGGATGGAATGGGTTTTGTTGTGCCGCCAAAACAGCAAATAAACTGCCACATCTCCCCAGTGGGTAGTTGGCCAACTCAAGTTATAGGCCCCGGGATATGGAATATACCTACCCAAACTTACTCAACCAGTCCAATTCCTTGACGTTTTCACATGTGTTTAGATGACATGGAAATAACAGTAATTAATATAAAGTCAAATCAAATGAAATCAAATAATTCTTTATTCATAAAATAATCGAACAATATACAAATAATATAATATAACAAGAGAATTTAACTAAGAAGACTTTTGAATATTAACCACTTATTGTTAGTGGTTAAAAAAGTTTTACTATTTAAATATGAGCTTTCCATCCGTGACATACCATAAACTAAAAGAAGACCTCACCATTTCGATATAAATTAACTAACCACAAGTAAATTATACTAAGAATGTTAACCTTAATATAGTTGTTCTTTTAAAACAACTTATTTACTAACCTGAACCTTAAAATACTTTACATAAGAAAGTCAGCTCAGCTAAAATATTTTAAATATATTACTTGAAGATAAATAAGATCTGAAACATAAAAATATTCACTTCAAATATTTCAACAAAGTTTATACTCCTTAATTCATATGGAAGTAGTAAAGTGAAATAAATTTTTGAAAGCAACACATTCAATGGAACCTTGTGTTTAGTCAGTGTACAACAAATCATGTCAGCTAATGACACACAGAGAGGCAGGTAATCAGAGATTGTGCCTGGGATGGACGCTGGTTTGTTGATGCCAACCATCCAATGAGGCGCGGTATCAGAGGCGGCGACAATTACTCAATTCACTCCACATCGACGGTCAATTCTGCAATTTGCTGATTAAACAAAACTACTGGGTACAAAATATTGATATTTTACTGCTCAAAGCGTTTAACTGTAACCAGTTATTCCAACTATCGTATTAATCAGAACTAATGATGTCCAAAAGTACGGTATAGTAATAAAACATAATAAAATATGACTAAAATTTAATTCGTATGATAATTTTTTAAATTAAAAATAAGGACTATATATTCGCAGCAGTATTATTCTTTAAGAATAACATTGTATTCATTAAAAGTGACCATTCATTGAAATTTATAGGAAGGAGTAAAGTGACTGTATGAATAGTAAATTGTAATTGTAATTGTAAATTAAATTATAACTGAGCCATTGTAAATTAAAGAACCTCAAAACGAAATGGATTCTAGATTGAATATTTTTTATTTTAAATATTTAAATATAATTATGGAGATATCCAATTCTTAACTTCTGTCCAATTCTACACTTATACAGCTACTCACCAATTACTTTGGTCTCTATTACAGTAGTTCAATGTGTTGCTTAAAATGGAGGATTACTCAGCAATGTTTAGCACTTTGAAAGTTTTGAAAGAAAGTAAGAACAATATAAAAGACAACTGACGCCAATAGCCCTCCGATGGTCGATCTATAGTTTGCTTCCTTATAGAATCATACAAGTTTAAATATTGACAAATATACTCCAAATTACTATTAAACTTTGAAACTATATGAGTGAATTGGTATAAATTATTTTGTTGATTTATTCTTGTTCGCAAATTTATTTATTTTTATTTTTTTAATAGTTTTTGGATAAAACGTGTATAACAGGGCAATAATTTAGCAAAAACATATAATTACGTAAATAATAATATTAAAAAAAAAAGAATTTACTACGCTTAAAAACGAGAAGCAATGGTCAGATTGTTAGGTAAGCGTAGGTAAACCATTGTGTTTACGAAGTTTTATTTTTCCTTTACCTCGTAAGTAATAAGCATTTATTATAATTGTTTGTGCACTAGTATTTGTAGAAGAATGTCCTTTTTAATGTTATACTTACTCTTTATGAGCCAATGTTAAAAGTAAGAAATATAAAAGATTCTTGAAAATGTGATCAACGGCAAACACAATGCACTATTTAAATTCATGCATTATATGTGTGTAATATTTCTATTTAAACTTAAGCTAAAAAAAATTAATTAATCTATTTGTGATTATTTGTTTCTGGATTGATTTCAGACCGTTGATAACATACGTTACAAGTAGTGGCGAAATGCGGGATCTGTGGCGTGACGTCATCACGATGACCTAAGCAATTATGACGTCCCTGCTCCCGCATTTCACCACCAATTTTACAATATATCAACAAATATCACTCCAACTACTTGCACTAGTGATGAATAGTTTGGGAAACAATGTCACATCGTCAAATCATATAAAAATTGAGAAGTGAAATCCACTTATAAACGTTAAGTTTAATTTACACCTATAAGCAGAACACAAACGGACGAAACAAATTGAAGGTGGTAGACTATTACGTCAGCGTAGGACGAGTTATCACTGATAAATCGGGGGCCTAGTACGCTCTCGGAGTATGTTGTGACGGGTCATACAATGTGTAACTAAAACTATCTCAAGGCTATTAAGAATTCAGACGTAATTCATAAATTTGAATATATTTTTAAACTTACATGAAATTAATTTTCAATTTGCATACCACAACATGATTGTTATCAATGATTTTATAACATACAAAGAATTTCTTGTGTGTACTAACTACAATTGAAAACAAAATAAATATTTTATTAATTGCAAATCAGGTGTAAAGTTATCACAGTGAAAACTAATCAAAATATGAAATGAGAATACGATTATTAGTGAGAATAACCAATTAAGTGAATGATGAAATCAATTAATTGTGACTTTGCTTTTATACAAGTCTCTTTTCTTACAAAATTTAATATTCTTTTTTAACGAGCTCTATTCGTTATATTTGTTCTAATAATTAATAACAATAGTGTTTACAATGAGGTTTACAATGAGTAAGTACAAATAGCTGGTCTCAAATTAAAAATATTTTCTTCTTTTCCGTTTCGCATAAGCAATTATACGAAATATAGCAAGTTTAGGTAGTCAATTCTCCAAGAACTAAATTTTGAAGTATTTGTATTCTAAAATAAGAGAGAAATATATTATTATTAAAATTTTACTTTAACGTAAAATAACAAAGAAAAAGACAAAATTAAAGCAAGGCTCATTTTGTTTTACACAGTTGTTATCTGAAGGTTACCGATTTAATCCCAAGGAAAGTTTATAGCATTTTATTTGTTAAAAACTGGACCCAGCTGCAACTGGTTGTTTTGCCATTAATTGATGACCATGTTTAAGCAATCAGTTGAACTGAGGTAGTAGCAAAGCTGCACAAGGCGTCACACTCATTCTACACTCATCCTTTATTCGCGGGCTAGTAGTGTCGACGCCTTAGAAAGTGATGAGTCAGTGATAACGGAACTTAGTTGTAAATTTAACATAAAACTTTACACCGCAATGTATTTAAAATAAACAGATAAATCCTTCGACAACTCGAATTTGAAAATTTTTACCAAACAACACTTTCTCCACATAGGAGAAATTAAAATATCACCCACTGTGGTCATTTAGATAAAATTAATGAATGTAAGTAATAAAATTGTTAAATCTATTTTCATTGTGTTTTTTTCAGTAAAAACATTTTTACTATAACAGCGTAATTTAAAAAAAAAATTTATAACAATCATATATTTTGAAGTAATGAAATAGAAAACAATCATAATAAGCATGCAGCTACCTTTTATGTAGCTTTAATGTAAAGCTACATAAAATACATAAATACATAGAATTTACACAATACATAAAACATTGTTAAAAATTTTCTTTATTTTATTACTTGAAGTTACAGTACCGTATTTGTTATATATTTTATCTAGACTATCTCTCGTTACAGCGAGGAACGTCCAAACTGGATCTGAACGAGTTTTTTTCAGCCAAGATAATCGTTTTTTCGCCCGACTGCTTATTTTTAATGGGTCTAGCGGTCGTCCCCTCAATCTAAACCGATAAAGATTCCCAGCCGTATTCCCCCTAAATCTCTGTTAGTTTTTATTTTAACCTGACAAATATTGGATTATAATTTTAAAGATTTTTTTATATGGTGGTAACAAGTTACAAAATATTTACATCATATGGTATAAAGACTTGGGTCTGTTGGAGATAAAGAGTTTAATTAATAAGATTCTATTACATTTTTCAAGCTTAGATACACTATTTCTAATTCATAAAAAAACCTAAGTATACATACATTTTTATACTTTAATTGTGAAGTTTTCGTAATGCACGGGAAATGGTTGCTCATTGAACATGCAAGATAATTGCAGGATGTTTGGTAGTCAGTTTCAAAAATTTTAAGGCGTTATTATGCATGTAAAATGGAACAAGAACACGCAATTTAGGCAGTTATATCTAGCTCCACCTTCCAGTAACAGTTATTTTTATAATTTTGGAAATTTCTCGACATTCCTCAACAAAGTCTTGTTTTTATCAACATGTACTAAACTTATTGCCACTTTTTATGACATTATTAGAATCTACATACAATTTCCTTTCATAATACGGGAAGTTTTCTCCAATTAAGTCCGCTTAAAGCCATATAACATCTACTTGAAAAGAAAATTTGGGAAAATTGAGGAAAAAGGTACTATAACTTGCTGAAGAACATTTTTTTATACTTTATGCTACAAACTGTAAATTTTCATTGGTGAAAATGACGTCCTCACATTCTACGCTTGAAAATTATATATAATAAGTGACCTTTCCTATTTGACTTAGGGGAAGGAATCGGCATTAAACATAATTTTGACCTGTTTTTCATGAAATAATACCAAATCAACCTAGATACTTTCAACAAACTTCAATCAAGAGTCGTATGCAATGAATTCTTAAAGGAAAATTCATTGGGTTTTCTCAGATCATAAAAAAACATTAAATTTTTTAATATTTAAAAATGTCACAAACCACACATTAAAAGTCGAATATGTCTGAAAATATTGCATAGTTTTTGTTATAATGATTTTAATTGAAAGTTTAATTACCTGCCATTTCCGACTCGGTCAACCATTTAAAGTGCGGTTTCTGGCATTAAACCCTGCCAAACAAGGCTTTAATTTTATGTACATAACAACCTATATCATTTAAAATTTTGGACTGTCTCCTCCTCCCCTGAGATTGGCCATCCTGATGGTTGTGGGCCAGATAATCATCAGTGATGATTTGTGGTAGTTGGTATTTTTATATGTTGTGGTGTAAAAGTTATTAAATGAGTTCCACATTTAATTGTCACCCGATAATTATTTATTGAAAAATCCGTCAGTAATTATGTTTAAAGCCTATTGTAGCTCCTTATGCAAATAGGAACTGCCAATTATATTACATCATTTTGAAGCTTAGAATGTGGGGAAGTTTCTGTGAAATTTGACAGTTTGTAGCATTAAGTATAAACAGATTTTCATCAGCAATTTATAGTGCCATTTTCCATAATTTTTCCAAAATTTTATATACAAGTATATTTTACAAGGCTTTAAGAGGGCTTAATTGGAACAAAGTGCACTTATTGTAATACGCAATTTTGTGTACTTTACAAAAGTGTCATAAAAAGTGCAAAGTGCAAGTTTGGTAATTGGTGATGAAAATGAGAATTTGTTGTTGAATGTTGAGAAATTTCAAAAAGTTGAAAAATGACTTACTGTAAGGTATAGTGAGATATAATTGTCTAAATTTCGTATTATTGTTGCATTTTACATGTGTTATAACCCCTTACAAATTTTTACACTGACTACCAAACACTATGTATATTACCGCAATCTATCTCACAACTTTTACACACTTCACACTTCACATTTTACACAATATTCACAAAATTATTTAATAACATTAAAAATGTAATTTTTTCAAATAACAGTTAGTCATTTATAAGTTTCAAAGCAAAATTCATGAGGATTATACCCCTTAAACATATGATTCAAAATCACATTATCTATTTATTATAATATAACAACAAAAGATTTCCATACAAAATTATACCAAGTATAAGTTGAATATTTTTCTTATCATTCCATTTGTAGTTTTCTTATAATTTACCAAGGCAGGTAAATATAAATAGACAGACACTTTAATACGACTGTTTTGATGATGTATCACAAACAGTAATGATTCTCAGAAAAATTTAACCGCGTCTATACCAAATCTCTCGAGGCTCTATTCACTTTTAATGAAGGAAACGCACAATAGCTGATGTACCTTTCAAGTAGCTAATAACAGTGCTTTCTAAGAATTCTGTGTTCACCAGCCTTTTATATCTGGGAATACTTCGTTCTAAAGTTTTCACTCGTAGTTCAGTGATTTTTTTCCTTTGAACAAACTCTTAGAAAACTTTACGTTTTTTAAATTACTCAGTAATTATGAGTTGCCAATGTAAAGAGATAAAATGTATACATTTAATATTGATTTAACTTGTTTTATATCGATTTTAAAGCGTCATTTATATTTTAAGCTACTGCGTTCCCGATAATATTTTTTTCGTTTAATAATAACGTAGCTTATAAAAATTGCAACCCTTAGTTAAATAGCTTTTTTGCGATTAAAATTGCTGACAGTCATTTTTTTATGTTATTTCAACGCTATTTTTCTTGGAATAGGTGTATAAAACAATAGTTATTTTAATGGCCCACTAGCACAGAATTTTTAAGTTTAAGATTTTAAGTAATTAAATATGTTTAAGTACAATGAAGTAGGACTATTATTATATTAACAAAAGTGAAAAATTACTGAAACAAAGAGTAAGGTAATACCATAATAAGATTTTTCAATTAATAATACTATCACTTAACTGAACATAGTGCTAAAAATTTTCTATAATGTTTTTTTTTTTTTTGAAAACTTGTTTAAAGATATTTTTAAACTGTTATTTCATAACATTTTAAATACTCGGCATACCTCTTACATATCTTACACATCTAAGAGGGAGGGAATATTCTAAAAAGGAAAAAGGCAGTTAGAATGGTTGTAATTAAAAGCAGTTTATCGTGGAAAACAAGATAAATTGGGAGAATAAGGGAAAATAGAATATACTTTAATAAGTATGATCATGTTAATATAATTTAAATGGGAAAATTGCTAAATAATTACAGAATTAACGATTGATTCAAAATTGAGGCCCGCAATAAGTAGGTTGAAAATTATTACATTTATATAATACCAGAACACCTCTCCCAGGACAACTTTAAAACTGGTTTATACTAGTTGCGAAGTTGACATTGGGTACAGCAAACGAAGTTGTCATAACACTGTGGTAAGTCTTTTGGCTGTCCACTATGACAATTTCCCTTCCTTCATAATCCATTCATGTTCAAGACAGTGGGGGGTTAATGCGAACTGCATGTAAATCCCTAGCTGGAACATATGTAGA
Source organism: Neoaliturus tenellus (assembly GCA_030545055.2). Classification (NCBI taxonomy): domain Eukaryota; kingdom Metazoa; phylum Arthropoda; class Insecta; order Hemiptera; family Cicadellidae; genus Neoaliturus; species Neoaliturus tenellus. The sequence goes on from CM061536.1 coordinate 27,631,606, forward strand.
CAGCAGGGGGTGAGGAGAAATGCTATGGGCATGGAAACCCCTAGCTGGAACATGTGTTCAAGACAGCAGGGGGTGAGGAATGCGACATGCATAGAAACCCCTAACTGGAACATGAGTGGACAGTCCCTTGTCTCACCCTTTCTCTTCCTTCAATATCCCATCCTTCCGGGGGCTTGCGCAAAATGCCCATTAGAGGCAGTCGTGCTCAACGGTTCGGCCGGGGTCTCCTTATCCACGAATAACAACAACAACCAGAACACCTTTTGAATTTTGTCTGGCAGCTGGCATAGCTAAGAGATCACTGCATGTGACAGTTCAGCTGCCAAAGTTGTTCTTTTAGTACCACCCGGGGAGTACGTGCAAATTTAATGGAATGCAGCCTTTTTAGATCTGACTGCAGCATATGACACTGTCTGGAGAAAAGGCCTCCTAGTTAAATTTTACCACCTTATTCCTTGCCTTTTCTTGTTGCGTCTCCTCAACTCAATGCTCTCCAATAGGATGATAAAATTATATCTGGGACGCAGAGAAAGCACGTTTAGGCAACTAAAGGATGGCCTGCCACAAGGGTCAGTGCTCGCCCCACTGCTCTTTAATGTGTATACTGCCGACATTCCTGTAACTCGGTCCGTAAAGTTTATCTACGCAGATGATATTGCATTGGCATATCAACACCAGCATTTTCGACAAGCTGAGGAAACACTTACAAATGACCTCACGACCCTCGGTGAATACTTTGAAGCTTGGAAGCTAAATCCAAACCCAACAAAAACTGAGCTTGCTTGCTTCCACTTGAATAATAGACTGGCCAACCAAAAACTTAAAATCGTATTCAACGGTGTTGAGCTGAATCATAATGACCACCCACAGTATTTGGGAGTCACTTTAGATCGGTCTCTGACGTTTAAAAGCCACTTATAAAAAACGGCAGCTAAGGTGAGAACCAGGCCTAACATTGTCCATCACCTTGCTGGCTCCACATGGGGAGCTAACGCCCAAGTTCTGCGAACCACTGCTCTGTCATTGGTATATTCAACTGCTGAGTACTGTGCTCCCGTGTGGTTAAATAGTGTGCACGTTAGAGAGATCGTCGTCCAGCTAAACAGGACCATGTGAGCCATTAGTGGTACACTCATGGCAACCCCTGTACTCTGGCTCCCGGTGCTGTGTAATATCGCTCCTCCTGAAATAAGACGAAAGAATGCACTCACTAGGGAATACACTAAGATCTTATCTGCTCCACAGCTGCCAATCCATGATTACCCACCCTAGAATGCGGGCCGATTGAGGTCCCGAATACCACCTTTACGAACAGCCTCCCAGTTGATGAACACGAACTTCACCATCCATACAAACTAGACTTCCTCCTGGGATGCTTTTCAAGGTCGGAACCACTTCTTGATAGCTGACCCGACCGTAGCGGTAGGTGGTATGAATCTTCCTCGGAAGCAGTGGACTATACTCAATCGTTTCCGCACTGCAGTGGGAAGATGTAATTATTGGAAGTACAAATGGGGAATGATACAAGACCAGTCATGCACCTACGGAGAAGAGTATCAAACTATGGAGCACATAGTCGCAGAATGCCCACTGAGTGCTCTGTACCACAGAATTTATTTTTTTAATTCTTAAACCATGGTGGCTGGCAAAATGAGTCATACGATGTATATATATACCCTTTGAATTTTTATTCTTACTAATAAATTCGTAATGTGACAGACATTTTTCAATGTTCTTATAACCTAAAATAATACCTAATTTTTTAAATAAATTCCAACTCTTAAAATAATATTGCTTTAAAATCAAGCTGTTGGTAACTGCAGCTTCCAAGGTACATCCACGACTGTAACGATCCCTTACAAAAAAGTTTGTATAATATTTTTATTAAATCACTCTTTTGAATTTAGTTCAAATGTAGAAGATGATAATACTTTTTATAAACAGTAAAACATAAGATTTGTAAAATTTCCAAAGTTTAACAGTGACACTAAGAGGAGAAAGGTAAGGAATAACTACATTTGGATGTAAGTATTTTTTTTCATAATTAATTATATAATACACTTATATTATGTAGAAACGTTCACATGAAAGGGCTACTTTAGTATATAATATAATTATAAATAATAACCATATTTAATTTACACTGACATGTTTCGTACTATTAAGCCATGATCACAGTGTTTAAACTTAACCTAGTTTTACAATATCATCAAGATAACAAAAGCAAATAAACAATAGATTAATTAATTAAGACATATGGTATTCGTTCCTTATTGGAGTAGTTGTTTTGGATTTTTTTTAATATTAATAATCTTATAAAAAATAGGGTTGACGGTCTGGAACTGTATGGAATTTAAAAGATTGTCCTTTTCTTTTCGCTAATTATTATATATGTGTAATTCTTCTTTAATATTCATTTTGTTACCTTTACTTTCAAATTCCAAAACTTTTAATTTTTTATTAATATTTTTGTAAGAATGATCTATCTGCAATATATGGTCTGAAAAGCTAGATTTTTGGGACCTTCTATTGTTTGAACGTATAGCTTGAATATGTCCATTGAACCTCTTTTTAAAGCTACGCCCAGTTTGTCCAATATAACATTTTTGATATTGTGATATTTGATGAAGTGCCTGTTAGTTACTGCATCTTTAATATTGTCTAAACTACTATTGCAATCAGCAATTTTTTTATATTAAAATGTTCAACTACCTTAATAATACTCTATCAATCTTTCTTAACCATCCACATTTAATGACAATGTATGTTTAACAATAATGCCGTATCTATTAACACTGTCCTTAACCACTAACCACTTAAAGACTAGTTCTACAAATTCCTTTTTTCGAAATCTTAACCTAGGAAAATGTTTCATGAAAGAACCCCCTTAGCGAGTGGATAAAAAAATTATCTTAAAGCTAAATCAGTTCGAGAGGCCAAAACAAGCACACAATCACTTTAGGGGTCGATATCTGGGGTGGGGCGCTTCACCAAGGATGGGGGGGGGGGATGGAGGGGTTCTGAAGTTCGCGGCGATGGGGATAAAGGGCGATCGTGGTTGTTGGGGTGTGGGAGGGGGTGGTTGAGAGGGGGCCTTCGCCGCCAGCCCGGACCGAGTTGTTCCGCAGGGGAGGTTTTTAGGACAACGATTGTCTAACAGATCCTCATTATCCTTTTTCAGCCTTTTAAAAATATTAAATTGGATTAGTTTTAAATTTTACAAATGCATAATGTAAAATATTTCTGAGCCACATTATTTAATTCGGTATTGAATTAAGGGCGATATAAGACACAAAATTTAAAAGGAGTAAATATTTAAAGCAAATAATTCTATTCGTACCGATAAACTTATACAACTAAACATATTTGATGAACAAGTAAAATTACTATCGATGCATATTTAATAGGCAACAATTTTTTTTGCTACAAGTAACTCCTAAAGTTTTCAAAAAGTTTTCTTGTTTTATGTGGCAATGGATAGAGCTCATAGTGAAGTTTGTTCTAATGTAAAATGGTAAATAAGTTAATCTTCCAAAAGAAAGTGTTCTACAAGCCAATAAAGTTCGTAACTTGCACATTGACTTTCACATTGGTAAGGTTAGTGATTGATTTTCAAGACTAACGTTGTAATTAGTAAACACAGTATACTAGCGATGGGCCATCCACAAATTACGTCATCGCCTTTTGGCCATTTTGGACCTCCCCCCACAAAATTATCCTTCCATCATAATTCGTGTGACCCCCAACCCCTCTAAGAAAAATGACGTCATTTTTAACAAACCTCCGTTTTAAGTAAAAAAATGCTTTTTTCATCTAAGCTACTTGGGTTGTATTCTTTATTGACTTATTAAGACTACCAATTAACTTTTGAACACCATTTTGGTGGTAGTTTGTTTAAAGAACTATTCAAACCGCATATTTTCATTTACAAACCACTTTAGTACCACATTATCTAATGTATTTTCTTAGATTATTATTTTATAATTGTTGAGTTATGTACAAATTTATCATTACTCTACTGTTAAAATGTTGTATGTAACAACATTTTTTTAAATGACGTCATATTAAAGCCAACCCCATTTGCACATCACCGTTCAATCTAAATCCCCCTTTTTCAGATGACGTAATTTATGGACGGCCCCCAAGAGCATATTTACACTAAAGAGGCTATGTTAACCAAGGAGAATACACTTCTTAACGAACTGCATAAAAAAGCCTAAAAAAGAAAAATATTCAAATTCAATTGCTTGATTTCGAGCAAAGAGTACACTAGTTACGCTATTAACATTCTATTGTTTAACTCAAACAATAACTACTTGAAATATTTCAAATATTTTGCATTAAGTGTAATATAAACATTGTTTTAGTTTATAATTATAAAATTACCGAAAAAAGACAAAAATATTGAAAGTAAATAGTTTAATCTTATTGTAAATAAAACATGTGTCATGTGTTTAAATTTCATTTTAATAACGTAGAACTGTAATAACTAACCATGCAATACGAATCATAAGTAGGCTAACTAAATATTAGGTGAACATATTTAAATACTAACTAATTAAGTTTTTAAAATAATGCCCAATTCTAATGTACTTTTTATCCAATTTGTATGATAAACTAGCAGCAATATTTTCTTATCTTGGTAACATTAATTTCACAAAACTATTAGGACGTTAATAAACAATTAGTATACACTATTATGAACATAACTCCAACGTAAATTCCACATGGCATAAACTGGTTTTAGATTTTGCAGTAATAAGAATTAAATTTATATAATAATGTTTTAATCAGTATAAACAAAGTACTGACTATAAATTCACGAAAGAATAATTATTATTTCTAATAAATTTTTAACATTAATAACAGTACATAAATGTACAATTTCGGTGCATTATACTTATAAGAAGATTGGTACTTTTTTGAAGAGAGGAAGGAAGATATAACTCATCCTCCAGTGCAATTTGACTGACCGCAAATATATAAAAATCTTTAATATTTTTGTTTTAAAACAAAAGTTAATTTATATATTCATACAGTTGGCAAAGATATATGTTACAGAAACTTTGTCTTTAAATTAGATTTGAAGTACAACCTAAGCTAATAATAAATGTAATTTATATAGCAGATTAGAAACATACTGCAAAGACACATGAGGATAGTCATAGAATGTGAAAAAATACAAAATTAAAACGAATTTTATTTGTTATTTAATTTGAGAATACACTTAAACAATAATTACATAGAATAGTTGGGTATAAGGAGCAAATAAGTTATATGTATGAGGAGGAGTACAAATAAAAGATGGTAATATAAGAAACCCCTCCTATTGTAATTGTGCAAGTCACCGGAGTCCATTCCATTGTAGAGTCTAGAAGCATGACATGCCAACTACAGCTGGTTGAAGGGGACCAAATGTTTTCAAATGGTTACTATTTGGCCCGGATTCAACCAGCTAAAGCCTAGCACTACGTCTTCATGTTGCATAGCTCCTCCGTCGTCTCCCAGGCGAGGCGTGTTTACCGCCAAGGCTTGCACTTCTTCTTCTTCTTCGGTAATTTGAACATTCGTTGTTTCAAATAACAGATTTATAAAAAGAAAAAGCTACAATGTTTTTTTTATGGTTTTACATTAAGCTAAAAGTCATAACCTAGTTAGTAAACACAGTTAATATTTAAAATACACACTTAGTAGAATAATATCAGTAAATATATTACTCAAATGGTACTTTTCAATTAGCTCGACCGCACTTTAATTTATATTTAATTCTTTGGTTTACCTGGTCAAGACACCAAAATTAATAAAGAGCAGTATTAAAAAGTTATCAAAGTTATAAGATGACCTCCCCGCAACCCCACCAAACGAAAAAGCCAAAAAACGGCCACTCACTGTGTTGTGTTTAAGGTCTGCGAAGTCGTTTGTCCATAATTAGGTTGGGTTAGGATAGGTTATGTTGGTTTAGGTCTACCTAACTTAACCTATTTGTTTCTACTTTGTTTTTATTTTTCCTACCTGCACGGACAAGTGCCTATGGTGGTCTGCAGTGACAGCTGAAGACGGCGGTATATTCCTTGCACTAATTCGTGACATCTCTTTATTCTGAACTACAGGAGAGCTAAACGTTTGTTATTTGCCCAATATATAATCAAAAATAACTATTTACCAACTTTTGTTTTTTATTTTTATATTTGACACATGCGAATATAAATTGATAGTACCTCGTTAGCCAAGCCTTGCTCGTTGGTTTTAATTCACTTTATACTGTTATAGTATCATGGTAATAAAGCTATTAAATTTCCACCAACTATAACTCTTCATAGTTAACAGCTGTTTCAAACAGACTGCTTGATATTAAAGTTCCTTTATTTTTGTATACCTTTCGTTATCATTTCGTTAACAAAATAGCAAGCCATAATACCAGTGTAAAAATTATGAGTTTTAAATTTCAATTTAGAAAAAATTAGATTTTTCCTGTGATTGAAGCTGTTTCTTAAGTTATATTTGTGCTAATACACTCTTAAATGCATAGTTTAAGCAAAATCTATCTGTTACATTTCGAGATCGTGGAAGAAACGCCCTTTCAGATAGTGCTCGTATTATACTATAGGATTCGGTATTTTATTATTATTGAAGTTAGCGTTGTTGATTTAAATAAGTTAATTCCACAAGTTAATTTAAATAAGTTGATTTTTGTAAAAAAAATTTCGGCAAAAAGTAAATGTTTGCAATGGAATGATTTCAAATTAATTTTTTAGTTTCAGAAATGAAGGAAAGCATTAATTTTATGTGTTTGTGACTAGGATATGATTTGGCAAATATGAGGTAAGATTCGTTGTTTTGAGCAAAACGGAATTGTTTAACGAGATTGAACAATTGTTTCACCCTAATTTCCCAAGAGCATCATCAGCACTGATTACTGTAGTACGGATTGAATCATATTGGATGTTGGACAAGTGAATTTCATGTCATAATAATGTAGACAAAAGTCAAAAGTAATATTAGACATTGAGGTGCAGTCTATCCTTTTACTTGCCTCTTTTAAGGTACCTCACCCGTTTAACAATACCATTACCATTACCATTACCTGGAAAAATTCTGGAACGAAGGATAAATCATTAAATTAAATACCTCAACTTATTTTATCAGAAATGTTATGAAAACATCACCGAAAAGATTACTTAAATATATATTATAGTTATGTCTTCGTGTTAATTTTCACTATTGTATACGAGTAATTTTGTAACATTCCAAATATTATTAAATCATTACATTTTTTATATTAAAATGACTACAGTAACCAATTGTTTCATTCCCATTCATGACGATTTTGATTTGGCTTTTTCACTATTAAAGTTATGTGTGACTTTCACCATATGTAAAAATATGGTCACAAGTAAATATTCTAAAATGACATTCAATTATTGCCTTATACTAAGCAAATCTACACTAATAGAATTGTACCAATATAATAACTAGAGGTGTCTAGTTGATAATTGATTAATAAGTAAGTTGCATCTCAGTAAGGTGTGTCTCCTCGAAAAACGTTCAACTGATCTCTAAACCCGTATAATCACATAACTTATAAACAGACTAACAACACAACTCATGGGTTTTTAAAAATGTATAACCTTTCAACCATTTAATTTATTTAACAAGATAAATAAAATATTTGAAGAAACGTAGAAGCAAAAATTTTTACTAAAATGCAAAGGAACTTTATATTGTTTTGGAGATATGCTATAGATTTATGAATGAGATTGTATTTATACTTCATATTTTATTTGTATTGCAATTTAACGTTCTTATACGAAGATACACAGTTCTCATACAGTAACTTATCTAACCAGTGTATACCCAAATGTGTATATTATCAAGCTTGCACGCATGTTCCAGTGATGGACAAGGTAGGAGGCTCGGAACTCGGTATCAACCTGGGACCAGAATAGCTCTCTATTTCCACGCAGTGGGATCATTTAACCATCGCTATTTTCGTCGCCATTGTTTTCATCGGTTTATCACCTCTAAGTCGTGTTTGCAAGGGCGACTTGAATTACTTGTATTATTGTTTTTGTACACATATACTTGTTTGGTAATTAATTTGATTTAACTTTAAAAATAAAATAATACGTTTTTGTATTGTAATCATTGTAGGATAGTGTTATTGACCAGAAATCATTTCATATTCGTGTTAAACAATTGGTTAGGCTACATAAGTTACAATGAAGACTTATTAAGCTGTCGATATTGAAATCTCAGGATAATAAAGAAAATAATAGAAAGGTCTTAACAATATAGACAGTACAACTGAAAATTAATAACTAAATTACAATTAACATTTTGAACAAAAGAAATTCAATATTGGATGGTATTAAAATTAAAATACAGTTTTTGGTTTTTGGATGAGACCTTTCGACACACAAGTTGTCATCATCAGGTGTCACTCCATAAGACAAATCAAAAAGTAAATATTATTATATGTGATTAAATCACAATAATAAGTGAAATTATAAAGGATAAAAATAAAGTGGAACACACATAAAATCTTTATTTTATTCAGTTTTATATTATACAAATTCTTTCAGACAATTTTAATTTAACAACTGAGAATTTAGAATTGGTAGATTATTCTTGTTTAATAAAATGTCTTCTTGTGTTAGTTTAATTAGTGTGTCTACCAGGCATTAAGGTAGGCCTACTTTGGTTTGATTATTTCTTTTAAAGTTTTCAGGCTGGAGCTTAAAACTGAATGTCCTTTAGAAAGGACAGTAGAAAACAAAATTACTTAAAACTAAAATAATAAAATAATAAAATCAAGATACATTGATACTTTAAAGGGAGACAAAGAACATTAACTCCCAAGATTAACATAAACAACATTAACAACATAAACATAAACAACATAAACATATACAACATTAACAACAATAACAACATAAACTACATAAACAAGCAGACATTTTACTAATAAATTATAATGGACTAATACTAAACACTCGGTTGTTACATTACAGTTTTTATGATGAAATTTATATGGTATGAGATAGACTTATATAAAAATTTTATGTTTACTCTACTTTATTTTTCCTTTATAATTTTACATATGATTGTATTTTAATCACATTTAATAATACTGGGTGTCCATAAAGTCTTGCCCTAATAAAGAAACCGAACAATATGTAAACAATTGGTGGTAAGATAATATTTTATGTGCAGTTTTAAATAGTGCTTTATTAATTTTTTACAGCTAAGCACAAGCTCAAAACACTTCTATATGTGCCATGCTTCGTCTTTTAATATTCTAAATGACTTTTTTATTAGTTTATTTGTATTAATAACCGTTATTTATTTTAGTTAATATAAGTAATGGACTCCAATACATTTATTTTTTTCTCTTCTAGAGTTCCTAAATTTGAAACTGGAGAAGAATAAAAGAAAACCTTCGACAAATCCCTACATAAAGAAATTCAGAGAGGTGAAATGTCGTGAACGTTGTGGGAATTCAGTCCGGCCATCACGATTGGTTTTTGTAGTGCATTTTAAATAAACTACATTATGGACAATCAGCTGAGCTAAGGTATTAACAAATTAAAGAGGGAAAACCTAGATTAAATTCCCTTGAAAACAAGATATGCAATATGCATATGGCCATAATAGTGTTCAGATAGCAAAATTATGGAATCAGGGCAAGACTTTTGGACACCAGGTATTTACTTTAATTTTTTTGATGGAGTGAGATTTGATGACGACAACTTGTGTGTCAAAAGGCTCCATCCAATAAAATTATTCAAACATATTGGCTAACAAAAAATGTTATTTTTACGATTTAAATAATTTGATTATAAAGTGGATATTAGATTAAACTTTATTTTTCTTAGAATAAAATACTGAATATAAGTTAAACTCTTTTAAATATAATATTAATGGTCACAGAAATATACTATCATTAGGCCTAGATTTCATATCACCTCCATAATTAAAACCATTATAAGGGAACACTAGTATGATCTTAAAATCTAGTCCAATCTAGTCCAGGCTCTGAACAGGTTGAGCATCACTGAAAGTCTAACAAAATTTGACTTTGGATTATTGTTGAGGACATTTAGTAGATGTTAAAAACCGATGTTGCCACATTTCCAGAATGGGCACAACACGGGGGAAGCCCTCTAGAGGAAGTCGTAGAGGAAACTGTATTGGCCTATGTCATGTTGTATATCATTTTAAAGGTCATTGAATATAGATTGGAATGCCACAAACCCGATCTATAAAGGTCGCATATAACGCGAGTTATTGCGTTTTGAAATTTCGGTAAAATCATTTCATTCAAAATTTGACTGCCTGCCATTTCTGGCTCAAACGTTCATGTGAGGCCGAGTTGGCAACATTGTTTTCAAATCTATTTACTTTCTTTCTATCTCCTCTTTATAAAGATCCTGAAAATTAAGTTCAATGTTTTATTTTAAGTCTTCATCTGCCGTCTTCAATTCCTGTTCGAAATATTATGATTACATTATGATTTTCAGCCCAATTTGGGACAACCCATGAAATTTTCTGTGAAATATTTAACGTAAGCTTTAGGATCATACTTAACAGAAAGCAATGCCCCAAAGCCGTTCAAATCTATTTACTTTCTTTCTATCTCCTCTTCATAAAGATCCTGAAAATTAAGTTCATCGAAAATTAATTAAGTTAAATAAAGTAAACCTTAAAAGAACGATTGAGTCAGAAATGGCAGGCAGTCAAACTTTGCATAGAAAGCATTTTTCCGAAATTTCAAAACGCAATAACTCGCGTTATATTAGACCTTTAGAGATCCGGTTTGTGGCATTCGAATCTACATTAAAAGGCCTTTAAAATGTTATACAACATGACATAGGCCAATACAGTTTCCTCTACGACTTCCTCTAGATGGCGTCCCCTGTGTTGTGCCCATTCTGGAAATGTGGCAAAATCGGTTTTTTACATCTACTAAATGTCCTCAACAATAATCCAAAGTCAAATTTTGTTAGACTTTCAGTGCATGCTCAACCTGTTTAGAGCCTGGACTAATCCTAGGGTAACCAATGTTCACTCATTTTGTGCTACTGTAAAACGTGCATTGAAAACATTATTAAAATTTTTAAGGTTTGCAATAACATTAACAGCATTAAAATTAATTAATTTTAAATATAGAACAATATATTAACTTGGAGTGCTTTGAAATAAAACTGAACCATTTCAAACCATAGATTCGTGTAGATAAGTCGAAAAGGATGGAATCGGGGAAGTACTATGTAAAACTTATCTATGAAATTCATAACCCCAGGCAGCGGAATAATTTTCACATTTGTACGCTAACAGGGCCGGCCAATGTTGCTAATCACCAAGATATTATTGGCGTTTCTCATACCCTTACCACCCCCAACCCCCTCCCCTGAACATAAGTTTAGTCCAGCAAACCCGCTCACCAACCCTGCAAATAAAACAGTAATTACCTAAAAATAATTAGTCTCTAGGAATTCATTGGAGTTAATAAACTGAACAATCCGTTTGTAATTCCTCTTTAAAAGATTTAGTTTAGTATTCAAAATTGCTAATGACTTATTACAGAATTTTTCCCATGATATGGAAATTGGAGTTTAAAATATAGGCCAATATATCGTGTAATTTACGCGAATTCATTTTCATAAACGGGTTTTTACTTGGTTATGTATCCATGTGTTCCCAGTTTTATTAATATTCTTACAACATATATTTTTTATATAAATGTAATGTTTTTTTACCTGAACTTACATTCAATATAAGTTTATTGTCAATGCATTATATTACTTAAATTCTTATCGATCGTTTGGAGATTTCAAAACTAATGTATTCATATTGTTATTTCAAATTCTTTGACTTTACGTGTATGTTGTATTTTTTGGGAATGTATGTTAGAATATATATATATATATATATATATATATATATATATATATATATATATTCCCTTACCTCTTCAATCCAAGTTTTACCATTTTACTGGAAAGCTTTGTCGTTTCGAACAAAAAATCTTTTTTTATAATTCCAAAGAAAATATTTTTTACGTTTTCCTGCAACTACGTCTAATTTTAGGAATCAATTGTTATGTAATTTTTCTTCGACAGGCCAGTATGGCGACGGCGAGCTTTCCATCTTTTGATGGAAAGCTTTGAGTATTTGTATCTCAGTCAATCTCATTGAGACTAACCCATTTTCAATAAATTTAAACTGGTAAAGAGATAAATAAAACTTCAATAAGAGTTTAATACAATTTATATTAACTCGCATAATACACATATTACGCTCTTGCAAAAATTAGTGAAATAAGAATCAATCATATGAAATTGGATTTTTGTATTATTTTATTATTACAAATATACATTTCAGTTACATACTATTTTAACAGTTTTCTGTATTTTCTTCATTACATTACAGATTTTAAAAGAGAAGTAAGACACTTTTCCGCCTATTCTACGTTGATAAGCTATATCCAAATTATGTAGATAAAAGAATCCGAGATTTAGTGATGTCGAAGGTCTCCCAACAATCATTAGGTGGACAAATAGGTAACCAAAAAATTTTAAATTCATATAAAAAATTGTCTACATCAACATAGTATAAGCTAAAAAAAAAATTATAAAAAATAGTTTATCTACGAAAAAACATTTATAGCCTACTTTTCATTAACTTCTTGGTAAAATTTTACTAGAAGTTAAAATAAGAGAGTTTTAGGAATGTGGAGAGGGAATTAAAAAGTAGTAAAAAGGAAGTAAAAGGAGGAAGGTGAAGATATAGAAGAAACAACGTGAATTATGATTAATAAAAAAAAAGAAAGAAGACACACGAAGATAATGAGAAAAAGGCAAGGAAATAAAAGGCAAAGAAAATACTGAAAAACTTTTTTAACCAATAATGTGGTAGCTTTTAATGAAAGAAAATCTTTTAAAGGAAAATTTAAATGGAGTAAAAAGCATTTATTCGTTTTTTTTTTAAACACTATAATATTGTTAAATATATCAAGGGATTGATATAATTATTGCATAGTACCGAGTGTCCATATCAAAACCAAACAATAGGTTTTAAGACAAAAGGTTTTATTACCTATTGTAAACAATAGGTTTTAAGAGGATGTTATGAATGCAGTTTTAACAAGTGACTTCATACGTTTTTTACAGCTCTGCACGAACCCAATACATTATAGGTGTAACTTGAATTATCTGTAAATCTTCTAAGTACATTCTTATAACTTTTTTTAACATCCACTTTTAGTTTAGTTATAATTTTTTTAAGCTATGGACGTCAATGCATTTTTTATCCAAGTTTACAGTTTATAAATTTTGAAAAAGGGAATAATGAATATTTGACAAACCCATACATAGAGACATCCAGAGAGGTCAAGTTCGTGAACGAGGTGGCAATTTAGTCAGGCCATAGCGATTTGTTTTTGAAGTGCATTATAATAAAACTGTATTGAAGTCAATCTGATGAGCGTAGGTATCAACAAATAAATGGGAAAAACTTTAATAAATTACCTTGAAAATAATATATGTAAGGTGCATGTGACTTTGTGGACACCTGGTATATATAGTTAAGCATAGTTAAAGAAGACTTAGTTAATCAAAGTTTAAGGCAAAATTAAAAGTAAACGGTTTTATTGAATACCTGTTTACTCATCACATATTCACTAATTTACTCCAGTTACAGTTTTTGTGACACACTAATTTATTTTTCCGTGCCATGATAATATAACTATTTGTTAATCTTTACACACTCGAATCATAATTTACCGTAACCTGTTTTAACATAACATTAGTTTATAATACGCTACTTTAGGTTAGGTTGGATGGCATTTGTTTTCAAATAAATACATAAGGACTAAAAAGGACATCACACCTTTTTAACTAATTATTGAAAACATTTTTAAAATGCAAGATAGATAAGAGAAAATACATTCTATTCGAAAATAGTATTTATATTTTTTATGTATGAATACCCATTTGTTTCTCGGATTGAACAGCAGCTATGCAATATGAACTTTCTTTACTTTATTTTAGCAAATTTTATGCCGAATCATTTAAAATTGTGTTGGTGTAATCTCAACTAATATATAAAATGGTTTTGATCTTAAAAAGTTAATTTATAATTTGAACATCATCCCCATTGTAACTTAAATTATCACAAGGTAAAATAAATGTAAGGCATATGTATTGAACTTATTTATAAATAGGGATTGTGCATCATTTTAAACATACGCGACTTTTATATTAAACCTAAGAATGGTATTTAATCCCTGTTACCTAGTACTATTATTCATTGCATATTAAGAATTCAAAACTAAGTCATTTTATTTTTATGTACTTTCATATAATAGTTATGGTTAACGTGTCATTAAAAGATATAAATATAAAATAATCCCAATAAGTCCCTGAAAGGGACTTTTTCATTTTTCCTTCCTACATAAGCAGTCAAATCACAAATCTCGAGCTTGACAATGGAACCTGGAAGCATTATGTTTTAATAAAGGCACCTCGTTTGGAGATAATTATCTGGGGGTAGACTGGGAGGTGGGGCATTGTCAGAACTCTCAGCAAGTCAAATCTGGAATGCTTTGAATAATTTCCACATTTGTACACGAACCGACTCAGCCAGGACTACTAATCACGGAACTTTATTGGCATTCTCCACCATTCCTCTCCACCCCCACCGTTCCCTAACTGCAGACAACGCAGTCTGGGCAGAATCATTATCTAGTCGATTAATATGCCGGCTATTCATGGAAGTAATTTATTTTTTCTAAAGTAAATCTACTTAAACTACAATCCAAACAAAAACAAAATTGTCACAAACATTAATACCCTTTTTAAAATATTTTTAATAACTAATATTTTTTACCAAAAAAATATATCAGCTACATAGAATTAAATTTATTGTCAAGTAAATAGAATTTGACTTTGGACTGAATCCATCCATATTAAACTGCTCCTTCACTTCCCTGGACATTCAACAAAGACTGGGAGTTTCATCCCACCTGTTGTGCTCAAATACTATGATCCTGTCCTTGCTTCTCATCTTGCACTGACATCTTGGTAGCTCTTGTTTAATGAAGTAAAATTCGTCCGTACAATTGGATTTTGGAGGTGAGATAACATCTCTCTTTATCTCAAATATAGTTTATGATTTTGCTAAGCCGCCTCGTCTTTTTTAATTTAACGTCTGATTGTAGACCAGTAGGAACTAAATCTCGAGGTTTTCTAGTGATGATGAAATATTCATTGATTCTGAGGTCAAAAATGTTTGGAAATGGAATAATGGAAGAAAGTTGGTCTCCTTGGCGTGCTTAACTACAAGTCGCTATATTGCACTGTGCACTATGCACTATGCACATCTCATAAAAAAGAATGGTAATGGATAATAGTCAAACAGTAAATAAATTTACTAAGCTTGATGCATATCCTCTACCTAACATTGATAACATGGCTTGCAAGATGGCCGAAAAAAGTACTCAGCTTCATTGACTTAAAGGATACCTATTATCAAATCCCTAAAGCGGATCATGAAAAGTGTTACACAGCTTTTGAGGCAACAGGGAAACTTTATCAATTTTGTAGAGTTTCTTTTGGATTTATGAATGGCGTGTCAGCTTTTCAACGTACTATTGATAGTATAATTTCAATTTAGAAACTACAAGGTTTTCGAGATTGTATAGACGAATAACAGTAGTAGGAAAACTCAGTTAGAGCACGATAGGAACTTAAATAAATACCTGGAAGTAAAAAAATAATAAAAAAATAAAAATACAATCACCCTAAACAAAGAGAATTGAAAATTCTCTCAAGATACATATGCTGTGATATAAGACAAGGTACAAATCAATGCAAGCAGATCTAGAGCACTTAAGGCATTTTTCTTGATTTGCCTTTGCCACACAATGCAGTTCGATTAAAACGTGCTTTCGAATGTTTTTCTCACTTATCAAAGTGGGTCCCCAGTTACTCAAACAAAATTCTGTATTTTGTAGATTTAAATAATTTTCTATTTTCAATCTTCCTTGGCAGCTTTGGAGTTTGAGGTAATTAGACAGGATGTTGCTAAATCGGTAATCTCTGTGATTGATAACGATGCTACTTTAATTCTTGAAACGGATGGTTCAGAGTTTGCCACCGTTGCTACACTCAACCAAGGGAGTAAACCAATAGCATTTTGTTCTAACACCCTATCAGACGGAAAAACGCCACCCTTCCTTAAACAAGAAGCTCTAGCTATTGTTGAGTCCCCAAAGAAATGGAGACACTTCTTTCTTGGGGGAAAATTTTTCTCTTAAAAACAAGTCAAGAAACTCTATCTTTCATGTATAACAGCCGGCATTTAAATAAAACCAAAAACGAGAAAATCACAAAATAACGACTTTAGTTATCTTCCTTCTCATTTGAAATTCAATAAAAGCCAGGAAAGAAGATAACCTTTGCCAATGGTTTCTCTAGAGTGTGTAGTTCCATCATGGGTACCAATTTTGACAACAATCTTTATGCTTTACACCAATCTCTCAGTCACCCAAGAATCACCAGATGTATCATTGGATGGAAATCAAATATCGGCCATATTCTGTAGATGACTTCAAAAGAATGACAAACAATTGCCCAATTTGTGCGGGGATTAAACCTCACTTCTTTTAAAATACTAACACTCATCTATTCATATAAACTTAGCAGTTTGAACGCCTGTACATGGATTTTAAAGGATTCGTACCAACCTGCAGTCATAATCGATATTTACATACTGATAAATATTCCAAGTTCCCTTCAGCGTATGTTTGTAGTGTCATGTCATTCAAAACAATTTTTCGTTGTTTGAATAACTTTTTACAATTTTTGGAACGCCAAACTACATTACTCTGCCAAAGGTGCATCATTCCTTTCAAAATAACTCAGAGACTATTTGCATAAACAAAGAATAGCTTAAATATATCGAGGAATAGCATAAAAGAGTCAAACTACCCTGCAGGAAATAGTCAAGTTGAGAAATGAAATAGAACTTTATGAAAGGCAATTTTGCTGGCATCAAAATACAGGAAATTGAAAGTTGAACAATGTGAAGCAGTACTCGCAGATGCATTACACACTCCATAAGATCCCTCTTGTGAACTTCAACTAGTTCCCACCTCATAATCGACTTTTCACACATCCTCGGCAATCACTGAATGGATTATAACTACTGAAACCTCCATACCTGGTTGGCTTTTATATCCTGGACCTATCTTTTTGAAAAGAAATGTAAGAACCTCAAAATTCAAAACTCTCGTTGTCGAAGTTGAGCTGGTGGAAGCAAACTTATCATTAGGCACTGATTAAAAACACCGTCACAATGTCCTTGAAACAATTGTCACCAAGAGAGGATATCAGTGTACAGGTGCCCATCAATCAAGAACCGGGGCTACAACATGTGAATTACCAAGTAGTAAATATTCGCTTGGATCAGAAGAAGAAAAATTACTTTAAGACTAAAGTTTTACTAAGAATTCTAAAATAGAGGACTCTCAACCAAGACCATCAGTGCAAAAGTGTCCTGCTCCACTAAACCCTCCTTTTACTGAGGAGGATAGAGAGATCCAGAAAACTGCCTGTGTATATTTAAGACTATGTGATGTTTTCTTCAAGGGGTAAAATGTTGTGAAATCATTTAAGTATCATAAGCAGTGCATATCAGCTGCTTGTATTTATAATTATTTCATTTAAGCCCTATTTAACCTCAAAGGTATTATAATTACAGCTGTGTTGGTAGGTTTGATGTATTACATGTAAGGATTGATAACTTAGAGAAGTTTGGTAGTAATTTGATTGAATTATCTATCTTATAATCCAAAAAGAATAATAAGGGTACAATAATTTATTTTCTCCTTAGGTAGTTAATCTTAATTAAAGTAAAAAAAAAAAAAAAAAAAAAAAAAAAAAAACGCCTCATGTGTCTTCTGAATGTAAATTTATTCCATTGTTTTAAATATAACAGTAGAAGTGACAGAACTTATTTTTTGGTACACTTGAATTATATAAACCATTTTTAATGTATTAATTTACTCAAAAGGTTTATATGGTATAGAAATCTCAAGCAAATGACTACGGATGCTAATTTTTGTATTTGTTTATAGTTGAAATAATTTATACATTTTTTTTATCTGTGTAGCCTATTTTTAAAGCCTTCGCTTGACAAAAAACTATTTTTTATGACTTTTAATGATCCAAAAATAATATAAATCATTAATTTTAGGATATTTTTTATTTAAGTTATTGTGTAATGAAAATAAATTTTCCATTTTACTAGTGAAAATGTAAAAATGCATTATTTATTCATTGAATAGTATCTTATCATTTATAAATAGCTCTAAATGCTGAGAGAATATTTTACATTGTACGTGAAGGTTTTTGTAGAATAGGCGACTATACGAAAGAAGTAAAAAATCATATTTTTAAAAAGAATATACGAAACTCAAGCTTTGCGGATTGTCACAAACAATAAAACGGATTGTTAAATCTGTGTCAACCGCGGCTTAGCAGACCGCAATCACAACGTTGATCCTGCGGCCGCTCCCTGTCCCACTAGTGACACGACAGATATACATGTTACACTCAATTGCCGAATTTGGTCAGTGTAGAAAATTTTTACCCACTCTTCGACGTGGACATTCTTCTGTACGGTTTATTTCCTTTACAAGGTAACCTTGTATTGGCTCCCCCTACCCTCACGGGTAGTCCGTATCTAGCGTGAGCCTTAACCGGACCAGTCTTGCGACCAGGGGAGTTATGGAACAATTTGTCCCAAATCACATTGAGGCGGATTAGACCCCCACAAAACCAAGAATTCACTAGGCCTGTGGTACTCAACCGGCGGTGGCCCCAAAATGACCATCCGCTGTGAGTGACAGTGGCAGCACTACCCATGCTACTTCTCAGCTTTCGTTTGTGAGCAACGCCCCCAGATGAGGCTGGAGGGCCCCCCACAGCCGAAGCTGTGTGCCGAGCATACCGACAACCTCTGCCCCCTCGAGTCCAACCCAATATCCGGACTGGCCGAAGCCAGGGGCTTGAACCGGATCCCGAGGTACCCATTTTAGGTTTTACTTGGGGCATGGGTGGTTCCCAAGCGGAATAACTAGGTCACTGGACACCCGCACGCCAAAGGCGCCGGCTACACTGCAACCGCACCCGAAGGCACGGAAGCCCCAGATCCCCGACATCCTGACTCATTACCTCCCTTTTGGGGGGAGCTGGAGTGAGACACCCAGTAAGCGCGCGATTGACACAAGGCCACCTCCGCCAGGGCTCGGAACAGCCGAATCTGCCCTACTTCAGTTAATAAAGGGAGCCACGCCCGTTACCCAACTCGGTGCTTTGAGCTGGGATTGGGTAGTGGACATCCCAGTTCTAGGGGTGCAGGCCCTGAAGTACAACATGCACCCCATCTTCGACGTGGACAGTGCGGAATACCCATATCGCGGAGTGGGCATTTTATTCGGACATTGGCCGAAGAAAGATGTGTGAATTTTGTAGTTAACTCAAACGCCAAATAGCCGGTATACACAGCTTTTAAGAGGAATGTAATAAATAATTCAAATAAACTAATTTTTTTAAAAGAACACAAAAATTAAATACCATAAGTAGATTAGTACTAAGAGTAACTAAATTGATTTTAATTTAGGAAAAAATACGTTGAAAAGTGACATAATGAGTATTTTTAAAGGGGAAACTTATAATATAAGAACGTGATGAGTAAAATATAGTTAATCCGTAAAATTAGTAAATTTTAAACAGCTGCTAAATTGTTGTTTAGTGATTCTTATTTTACACAAAGCACAACAGCACTTGAAAATAATTACACTTCATGTTACAAATTTCGAACTGAACGACTGCTTAGTGTATCGCTTCAGCGCACCAACAGTGATTTAAAGTTTTTCAAAGTTTAAAGTTTCAAAGTTTAAACTTTGATTTTATTGATAGGAGTAGTGGGTGGAAATAGACAGGGTAACTGGCAAAGGGGAAATAGCGCCTTTGAAACGCTCTTCGGCTTTTGTGCAAACTACAAAAACTCACACCGCGACGTGAGCAATCAAATTTACCCACGTCGCAATGTATAGTGGTTTTATTCAACCACCGAAGAACGCGTTTATTTCGGCATTTGCGTACTAATTACCCACTCCGCGGTCTGGGTATTTTGCTTCGGCCAATGTCCGAATAAAATTCTCACCACACCATGTGGGTATCCCGCACTGTCCACGTCGCAGAGTGGGTAAAAATTTCTGTCATTGTCCGAAACCGGCAATTGAGTGTAACATACTTATATCCTTTACCATTTTGGAAAGTTGGCCAAATTTTCAAAATCTGAATTCATATTTTTAATGGCCTCTAAAGAGAAGGTAAAGTCCCTAGTTAAAGTTTTCTGTAACTATATTAGTTTACGATATGTAAAAGGTGGCACCACTTGAGTTTATCAACCTATATAAACAACCAAAGTTTTTCTTTCGGAGTTTTTTTTTTTTTTTAAGAAAACTAATGAAATTGCGCAAACAAAATTCATTTTGTATCTTGTATGAAAATTCTTAATTTCCCTTATACACATGGTTATGATATATCTGGATTTACTGCTTAACTTTTTTCGATGACACTTATGGTTTTCAAGTAAAACAGATATTACATTTATATAAATCACCCTTTATACCAAATGCCCCCCCTCCCCCCAAAAACATTACAAAACTTTTGAAATCTACAGAATAAAATTTTTTATATAAAAAAATTGTGCATTACATTGAAACAGGTTACACTCTATCGATTAAAACTAATTTCAATGTAAATTCCAGACCAGAGGTCACTAATTTTAAATAAAAACTTCCATTCTTTATGGCATTTTTTAATTTAAAAATTTTTTAAAGACAAATTTTAATTTTTACAGGTACACATATTCTACGGTTTGGAAGATAATAGTGTTTGAAATTTAGTTTTTTTCATAAGAATAACACTGGGCAATTACACATACATTATCTCTGAAAACTTTCTTTTCAAGTTTTCATACACTTCAAATATTTTAATACTTGAATTTTAATATATAATATTTTATTTTAAATAATATATCACAATATAACTCAGCGTAAAATTGTCTTAAACTTTCCTTTTAATTAATTTTCTATAATAAACTATAAGTTTTGTCATAAATTATTTTATATAATTCCATAAAGATTGCATATGGCGTAGATTATTAAAATTGTATGAAAAGAAAAATGTATTACGTATTATCGGTATTTTACGATATAATATTATTTAAATGTAGTTCTATGACATTTTAATGCTTTAACAGTGTTATTTACTGTAAAAGTTTCGCTAATAATGCTTTTAAAATTTGCCTTTGTTATTCTTATGGAAAAACAATCATTAACCGTTAAACCGTTATGATTAAAGGTGGAAATTAAATTTTTTTTAAATTACTCTTATAATAATAAAAAGTGGAGGTTTTTTGTTCAAAGTTAGTGACTTTCGGTCTGATGAGATTACTTCTGTTACGCCCTGCACATAGAAATAAGTTTTAATCGATAAACCGAACTAGTTTACTTGTAATGAGGTTGTTCTAGTGGTGTACGAGTTTGTATTAAAACCAGACATTGAGTAAGGGTGGGAAAATAACTCCTGCTGCTGTAATACCACACAAAAACACTAAACTGTTCAACAAATATGATAAATAAAAAGAGGTATTAATCTAACATTGTTATACATTTTTTGGCTTGGTATTCCTAGTCGAAATATGTAAAACAAACAAGCTTACTAAACCTTTTCTAATATTATGCAGCTGTTAATATGTATAAAATTTATGGATGTGGTATATTTATATATTTTTTCAAATAACTTAAAATTCTAGCTTTTTTATTCATCCCAATATACTCAGAATAATCTTACTTATCATATAAGTAGTCATGTATAGTGCTTTTTGTATGGTTAAATGCACAAAAGTCACACGTTACCGTTATAAAGTCACAACCACGAAGAGATATTGCCGTGAAAATAACAGAGAATGGGTGGAGTTAATTCTTTTGCTGTCAGAGTTAAAGGATTAAGGGAATTTCATCTGGGGGATGGAAAGGGGGCTGCAAAAATTGAAAACCTGTATTTTCAACAACCTGTCCACAGTTCTTTGTTTTAGGATTATACTTTTCATTAACATTTTTATAAAAGTTAATATAGTAATTAGTGAAATATATGGATTTGTTTTATTTCACAGGAAATATATGGATATCAGAATTTATTACAAGTTAAATGATGAGTTTCAATGTAACAAAACATTTTTGTAGTGAACCAGGCGTGATATTCATTTAATATTTAATTATAATCAAACAAAAACTTAATGATAATACAAAAAAAAAATGTTTTAAGAATATTGTTATGAACGTCAGCATAACATTAAATATAATATATCATCTAAATAAAATAAGTGGAAATTTTGCAAAATTTACAAAGAAAGAAGAAATTCATATTTTTATTTTTATTATTCTTTATCTTTATTATATCAGTTTCTATAATGAAAACCCACTGTTTTGTTCCATCACCAGTATTTAATATTTTCCCTCTTTCGACACATGAAGGCGTTATTAAGAAATACCATTAAAATTTTAGGTAATAACAAATTTTTTTTCCATTTTATTGTTAATGCGATATGAAAGCTTTAGAGTCCAAATGATTCAAATAGTTCAATGAAACAAAAAAATAATATCTACTGTAACAATTCATTTTTTTTTTTTATTTATTCAAACTAGTCCAGCTATTATCTTTAAACCCAAAAAGTCCTAAAACATACATGACAAACGTAAAATCACACTGTTCTTTTTAATATTGTTTGATTGTATTAGAATTGTTCAGAATTTTTGATTCGTCCATTATCTGGTATCCTTCCACCAGTATTCGACCCTTCGCTGCACCCCACGTCACCTGTCATTGCCAATCAGCTGATTAGCAGATCTCGTCAGCTGTTTGTTGCCGCTTATCTCAGTCAGCTGATCGTGCCTCTGAGGCAGGCGGACGCAGCGCTATTCCCGTACCGCTATTCGAGTCCCGCCGCTGTGCTGCTATACCGTAATAGACCGCTAGCAGTCGACGCTTTATTTTTACCGTCATCTCATATGATGCCCCTTCTCGAGTTCCGCCCTCGCCCTTTCTTTAAAGAGGTTTCCACAGTTTTGTAAAAGCTCGGACTATTATTTTTGGGTTTTATTAATTACATTTTTCACTAAGGATGTAGTGCGGAGTTAGTAGACTATTGTATTGTACTACAAAAATTATGTGTATGATTAATTCTACATATTATTTTGATCCACGTAAATCATATGGTTCTGATTGTTTAAGCATTTTTACAAGCTTATAGATGTGTTTTGGTTGAATATACCAAATGACAAATTAAATTACGTATTGTTGAGAAATTGAAAGAAACTGCTAAAGTAACATTTTCTAAATTTTTCTCTGAAGAGGAAGTGGAATATTTTAATCGAATTTTATATCATAAAATGATATAATAAATGGACTTTATATTGTAAAACTTGACAATTTCTATTTATGTAATTATTTAATTATCATGCCCATTTATGTATAATTATTCCAATAATGTAATTATGTAATAAAGTATAAAATAACTTATACTTAAGCATTTTCGTGGTTTATATTCTTACCTTAAGTATAAAAGTAAATACCTTAAGTATAAGTTTTGATGTGAACTGTAAAAAATATACTCAAAATACATGGTTGAGTGATAATTGATAAGTACAAAATTTCACGCAGTCTTAAGATGAACAAAATTAAACAGAAATAGAGTAAAAATAGAAAAAAGGTTTTACAAATTTGATTTTATAGATTTATGTGGAAATGTTTGTTTTAATTTTTTTATAGTACTCAAAGTGTTGTAGAATAAACATTAATCTAAAAAACAATCGGTTGATTGCAAATTTTATAATTTAAACTTACTTGAACAAAACTTTGATGATTTGGTTAAACGTTTGTTAGATTTGTAATAATCTAATATTATTTAAAGTTTTAAATCTGATATTTTGTAAAAGTAGCAATATATTTTATACATCTATAATTTTATTATAAAATTTACACTTTTAAACATATACGAACTTTTGCGACTGATTGCAGTAAACATATTTAAAATAAAATCTTAATTTATATTCAAAATTAAAATTGAAGTATAAAATATTTATAAAATACTGTAGCACGATTAAGATCGGTGGTTGACCTGATGAACAAACTAAAAAATAAAATAGGCTTATAAAAATACTTCATAAAGAGTTGTCACAACATTACGGGTTAAAGGCTTTAAGGTTTGGACCGTTCCCCGTCAAAAGGTTAAAAATGCCAGTGTATAAACTAAATATGTAAAATTTATTTATTTATTGAAAAACCCCTACTTATAGATGAAAGTTACATAAGTGAATAAATTTTTAATCAATGTAGTGGCTTACATAATTAAAGGATTTTTATATTTTTAATAACCTCAAATTATTATTATATTTATTAGTTAACGAAAAGATGTCAAATTTGTTCCAATTTATATTCAAATTTGTTCAAATCACTGAGGTTTTACAAGCTGAAACAATATTTGATACTGTAAATATAGTTTTATTAGAAATATTCAACATTAAGATTAAAAGCGATTCTTAATATTTTAAAGAGTATTTTATTTTTAACAAATACTTCGTTTGAATGTTTTCAAATAAAATAATAGAGAGAATTGTATAAGGGTTTCAAAAGTTTATTTGCAGTTAAATATATCCGATTAAAAATAACTTCATAGCTAAATTCATCTTCATTCATTCATTCATATTCATATAAAGTTATCTGGTAATGTGTTAAACAATTATTAAACGTTTGCATCAATCAATTTGTTATCCGTCATATCCAACGATGACAGGCATTCATATATTCTTTTAAAGCTTGTTATTTTAGTGCTTGTATTTCAACTAAAAATAAAACTATTTAAAAAAAAAGTAAAATACAATGAAGTATATTCTTTGATAATCAGCAACTTTTGATTAGTGTATTACTGTAAAATGGAGAAAATTTAACTTTTGATCCAAATATTATTCAATTTTTAAAAAAAATTATTATTTATTCTTTAATAAAAGTTTAAATTAATCTTAAAATCATTTGTTTTAAATTCAAAATGTAGGTTAATATTTCATTAGAATACCATAATTTAATGTGGTTTCTGAATAGTTACATGATCCATGTCCATTAAACACATTTAGTTTTATTTGTTACTAAGTTACTTTAACCTAGTTACCCTTACTTTGGTACTTATCATCAGTGTTTGAATCAAAAGGTTATCACCACACTTAAACTTTGGAATTACAAACTTACTGACCGGATCTCAAATTAACCATACATTATGGTAAAATAGGAGTATCCAGCTTAATTTTATCATAACGTTTAACAATTTGGGTTAGTTATTCACCTCAAAGTACCAGTTTCGGTAAACAGTATCTCATTATATCTTTATGAATTCAATTCAGTAATTCATATTTAGTCAATTTTTAAACAATATGTATTTAAAGTCAATTTATGAATAAATTTCAAAGCTATCGCTCTCTTTTAAAATGGTAGTGCTAGATTACAACAAAGATGGCTATTTGTAAATTATGTACTTTTACATTACTTATTAAGTTGTTGAATTCCTAGTTTTAATAAAAATATTTTTGATATTTTATGAATATAAGCTTTGTTTTAAAAAATCTTTAATGTTACTGTAAATAAAATAATGTATAAATGAAGCCACTTTACAGCAATTTTAAATTTTAAAATTTTTTACTAACATGAATACCTCAAATGTATTTTAAATATTTACATTCCTCCTCCAAGGCATTTACTAGTGTCATTCAATGACTCAAATAGACTTACGATCAATATAAATGAATATTTATTTTGTCATTTATAGTAGACTGGTTAAGTTATTTTAAAGTTAATAATAATCCATCATTTTTTTTTAAATCCAGAAAGTAGTTAATCGGTTTTAAAAGAACCAAGAGGGAGGTAAACGTAAAAACGTAATGCTAGTGATATAGTTAGTCCTCCAAGCCTTGAACACTCTAGCCAAGGGTCAATTCCATTAGCACCACCAATGGACCAACTTCATGCGAACCTGTCGTTTACCAGAAATTCTTAAGTAATTAAAGTATTTGTGATAGAACGATTTCCTTGTATATTTAATGAAAACTGAAAATTATTAATTATTTCTTAATTTTATACACAAAGTTTAGAATTAACTGTTTTCTATTCGACTCGTGAAAAGCTGGTACAATGAATAATTCACAGTATTATGATAATAATTATAATGATATAAAATGTTAACCAAAATTTTTAGTCGATTAAAAATAATTTATAAAAGTGTATACAAACAAAACTATATATTTTTACATAATTTCTAAAACCTTTTAATGTACATAACAAAATTCTGCATCAAATTTATTAATGGGGCTACGGTAAATTAAATTTTTGGAAAATACTTTATTGTTGGACTGCTTGTTTGAACGCTTTTTAAATTGTAACTACCACTCTCATAGATTAATATTTCCGATTTATTTTAGACCAAATGACATCTCCGCAAAGTAAATCTAAATTTTGATGGTTAAGGAAATCTATAATGATTTCATGGTGAATTATACATTAAGTCGATTGAAAAGCCCCTTTCAAAATTTATTTAAATTTTCTTACACTTCAATGAAGGTAAACCATTAGTATTTAATAGATAAGCTGATTAGTTGACATACTTTTTATTTATTTTTTTATTCACGCCAATTTGAACAATGAAAAAAGTTCCAATTTAAACAAGAAAAACAACAGACGTATTACATAAAGGATACAGTGCCTATGTGCCTAAGTGTACAATTTTACCTTAACATAAGAAAAATCAACAATTAAAGTAAGTAAATCGCCTATTAAATATCGCCTAGTAAAAAATTTACTTCTTAAATAAAGTATGAAAATTGAGAAGTGAGGATTTTTAATAATTGTTACTTTGTGAATGAAATATTTAAATGCTTTCATAGTTGTTTTTTGTATCATTTGGATTGCACCAGTCCCAGTTAAAACAAGAAACAAAAACAAAAGACTAAAAGTGACAAATTAATAAATAAAGGTATTTTAAAATCAAGCGAAAGGCTTAAGTTTCTGCACTCAATTTTTATTGAAACGGAAATGAAAAATTTCAAAAACTACAAAGGCGCTACAAGCGCATTTACCGTAGAGTTATCAGAGCTGCAAAATCCTATGACATAGATCTCACATTACATCTTGTGAAAACTTTTCCAAATCTGCGTGGAAAAAAAATTAATAATTCTGTCAGACCGAAAAGTGCTGCAAAAGCCAATCGCACTGAAGGTAGAAAACAACGTTGTCAAGGGTCCTTTTCAAGTAGCTTTTGAATTTAATAAATTTGTTTCAACTGTGGTAACGCCTGAAATTTTATCTGGAACGCCTAAGGCTTTTCCAGTGCACAATTTTTATCCCCTGGTGTCGTTAATGGCTTTGATTCCTGTGGACGAGGTTGAGATGGCTCGTGTTATTAATAGTCTGAAACCGAAAAAAAAAACTAGTGACATCAATGGGATGTCGGTCAGGTTATTAAAGCGCTGTCACAACCACATTTTAAAACCACTGACCAAATTGATAAACTTTTCATTTCAAAAAGGTGTTTTTCCATCTCTTATAAAAATCGTCCCAATTTTTAAAAAAGGACGATCCATGCTCTTCTAGCAACTATCGTCCTATTTCCATTTTGCCTGTGTTGAGCAAAATCTATGATAAACGTTTTCTCGAAAGACTAATGAAATATATTGACAGATATTACATTCTCTCATCAGATCAATTTGGATTCCGGAAAAACAAGTCAACAACTGATGCAGTCACAAATCTCATTGAAATTGTTGTCGATGGCATAGAGAGGCAAGAACATGTGCTTAGCGTATTTCTTCACCGCTCTAAACATTTTGACTGTGCCCATCATGAGACACTCTTGCACCAGTTAGAGACGTAAGGCATTCGGGATCTCCCACAAAAATGGCTTGCATAAAATTTAAAAGATAGAGTCCAAAAAATGCAGATTGAAAGTGTACTATCTCCGGAAGAGAAAATAGTCTATGGTGTCCCACGGGGATCTAGTTTAGGACCTGTTCTTTTCTTAATGTAGTCAACAAATTAAGTTCATCGATCCAGAATGGAAAGGTGATCCAATATGCTGAGGACATGACTCTCTGTGTGAAATCAAATTCAAAGATTGACCTAGAAGTTAAATCATTAATCGATTTGATCTCCTCTATTCAGTTTTTTCTGATCTAAATTTAAAAGCAAACAACACAAAATCAAACGTTCTATACTTTTCTCTGGGAATGAGACAGTCTGAACAACAACCTGCTGTCATGGTGGATGACACTCTATTGCAGGAAACTGACTTCACTAAGTTCACTAGTTTCATCAGGAATCTATGTACTCCAAAACCTTGCAAAAAGTCTGTTCAAAAAAGTGTTGCTAATGGCCTACTTTGGCTTGGTTTATCTCCATATGTCATATGGCATTAGAGTATGGGGGAGCTGTGCTTCATACAGGGTGGAAAGAGTGTTTAGATTGCAAAAAAAGCAGTGAGAGTTATCTGCAAGTTAGAACCAAGAGAGTCGTGTAGGGATGCTTTTAAGGAACTTGAACTGTTGACTCTACCCTGCCTCTACATCTATGAGGTCGTGTTGTTTGCCGTACAAATTGTACTCTCTTTCAGGCAAATTCACGACCACAACACTAGAGGTAGGGATAGTTACCGCACACACCAACACAGGACTGTGGCTTTTGAACACTTTCCTTCCCAGTCGGGTGTTAGGTTCCTCAATAAGCTCCCTGAAGAAATCAAGGAAATCAGAAGCCAAGATCAATTTAAAATTCTACTCAAGCGCTTTTTAGTGTCAAGATCGCTCTACTCGATTGACGAGTTTATAACAAACTGCTGGGGAAACTAAATTGTGAGTTTTTCGCCAATAAATTCAGAATTGGTGTAACAAAGTGAACAAAAGTGAAAAGCGAAGCATAATGGTTATGGAGCGACAATTGGAAAAAGACAAATGAACTTTTTAAACAATAAATTTATCCATCATTAATTGGTGTTGACGACTGCAATGCAATGTATTTTATTAAAATGCAATAAAGATTATGATGATGATTATTATTATTATAAGGACAACTAACAGCAACTACTTTTTATTTTTTACTACTAAAACTGAGTTTGTCAAATTCACTAGATATTCTTCACCACAATAGAAATGAAATAAAATATATTAATCTTATTTTAATAATAATTAATGAACGAGTAAAGAGGTAGAAATTTAAAAATATTTTGCATATTCTCAAATGCAAATCACAGCAGTGTATTTGAACACTAATAATGTTATGATAATGGGTTATTCACAACAGTGCAAACACTGTCGTGAGCCGGGGGTGTTATCAATGTTATCAGATCAGCAGTGGAGGGGGAGGGGCACTGCAGGGTGGTAGGGGAGGGTGGATTTTACTGTAGGAGTGGGGATATCGTGCAGCCCGGCATTAATTGCTCTGCAATCTTTGCCCCCTGAATTATTCAAGGACCTCGCCTTGTCTATTACCGCAAATTAGCTGTGGTTGTACTCTAGGGTGTCTACCACCACCCCCACCCCCAACTTCCACCCCTTACGGCTATAACAGTTACCTCTCGGCCTAGTTAGCTCAGTAGAGCACTCCGGGGTCCTATCGCCTTTCAGCAGAGATTTCCTTCATGAATTAACACTCTAGGTGTCTAGGGATCGATTGAAACTAACGGAAGATATTTTGTGGTATAGACTGAATATTATATTGTGAAAATAAATATATGGATTTAAATAGAATGATTGACTAGATGTAGATTATCTTCTCAAAGTTTATAATACGTTGATGATCTGAAAGATTATGGCCATTGTTGTTTATGGCCATAACTGTCCTCATATGCTTGACATATAAAAATATTTTAAACATTTAAGTAATTATCAAAAATTCCTATCCAATTAAAATTGATGAATAAAATAATATATTTGAAAAAATCTTAATCTTTTTACAAGAGCCAATGTTTCATTAATTCAAAAATTAAATTAAAGCGTTTTTATATAATGTAAGTTATAACTAATTTGAATCCTTAGTGCCCAGACATGTTTATTTAGATTGTGCTTTTATTAGATAATCTCAACTTTACTGGCGGTTATAGCAAGTCACATAAATATTATATTTAAGAAAAAATGTCAGTACCATACCATCCCAAACTTTGCTGATTGTACTCTAGAGTTAATGCCCTGTGTCATTTAACAAAACAGATACAATAGTAAGCCTATTAAAATTAACTGAAATTTAAACAATATTCTACTTATGTAATAGTGTTATCAACGAAGAAACTGAACCGAAAATTCAATTTCAATTTAATGCTTATGTGCTAGTTTGTATCTGAATTAATCATGAGATAATAAATGAAGTACGGGGCTGAACGTTACTTGCTCATTATAGTATCATGGCAAACAGACTATTGAGTTTACACAAAGAACCTACTATGTAATTTCACAACCAACAGATGTTCCAAAACCATTACTTAAGAGTAGTGTATTTTTAATTCTATTTATATATTGTTATATCGCTATAAAAGTGGCAGCCCATAAGACCATTGTTTAAAATTTCCATGATAAAACTTGTTTTACACTAAAAATTATTTTTTCTGTGGGTTATTCTGTTTTTAAAGTTATATAATGGGAAAACACGTATATACAAAGTGTGAGCATTATCTACTTGCTACATTTTGATATAAAATTTAAATAATTCTCTTCAGCCACTCCTTATATCATATTATATAAATTTCAAAGCGGTAATTATATATTTTTAACTCTTTTGAACAGTTGTTTATTTATAAGTATTTTCCTCATTGCCAAGTCTGACTTCATTCATTGCTATTCACCTTTGAATGTGCCGGATTATACTATTAGTAATAATAAAACTAAATATTGGTTTATATTATTAGTAATTATGTTAATAAGTATGGTTGATACGTAATATACGAAAAATAAAAATCTTTCATTACCTTACAGTTTTTTGTAATATTTTATATTTTGTAAAACATGTTGCTGTTAGTATGTTTTGTATATAATACATAATCAAACAAACGAAAGAGAGTATAGGACCAATTTAATTTGGCATCACTCCAGGCTTTCATTGTTAGGATTTTTAAGCCTAAAAAGCGTTTTGAAAGTCAAAGGCGAGCCGTGCCGCCCCTCTTTTACCCGGATCCTCCCCAACATTAGTCTAGTGCTCCTTTGCATAAATATTTAACTTTTCACTTTCATAACCCTCCATGTCATGATTTATTGGCTGTATTCTGAAAAATAACGATACCACAGCGCTTTTGTGAATTTTATACTTTCATGAGACTTATATATTTTTTGTTAAAACCATTGAATGGAACAATTTTTATTGTGAACAGGATTTAGGTGATTTAAAACTTTCCTTATACATCTAAGTTAATTATTTATTACTTGATAACACTTAACACCTTGATGTTTGCTTACCTGATTTGAGGGTATAATAGATTGTATGGTCCATTAAAAACTAAAAAATGTTAGGTATTTTACAACGTTATTGTAAAAAATATATTTGTAACATTTTGTATCAGAGAAACTTTTTGCTGAGAAAAATTCATATTTTTGGACAAATAAGCGATATTTAATTTTAATACGGTTGTTAAAACACGAATTGTTAACACGTATTAATAACCACGTTCATTGTAAGTGCTCTACAGGAAATTAGTTATATTACAATAATATATTTACAAATTTATTTTACAACCTTAAATGATTTTATTATGTTATGAAACTTTTTTATATTAAATGTAAATTTTCTATAGTAAAAATAAAAAATGTTATAAGAATTATGCTAGTTTAACAGGAATTTTAATTATTTAATTAATATTATTGATATTAGGCTTAAAATTATTGATCTGAGCCAGTCGTAACAAATCCGCCACCGGATCCAATCCGCTTTTACGCCGCAGTAATCTATCTGCATCGATGACGCAACGGCTCGTCACGCCTGGCCGCTCCGCCGTCCACGTCGCCACGCCCGCGGACGCGCGGGTGTCGCGTGAATGACGCGTAGACTCCCGCAGGTCTATATATAGATGCGGTGGGCACTGCTGACGCGACGCGACGCGACGGCCGCCCCACGGTGTCCCGCACTGCACTGGCTGGGAGCGTCGCTTCCACCCCTGTCAGCGCCCCGACGCGACGCCACCGCCCCTCGCGGCCAACGCCGGCAATAGTGCCGCTCATTAATGTGGCTTACTACGGCGCGTCAATACGTCACCGATCATTCATTCACGCTCGCTACTCCCGTGGCTCCACAGATGGTCTCTGGCGGCGCCGTGCGACGCGGAACGGGTTGTATTACGTTCGTATGCTCAATAAAAAATGTATGACAAAAAATCAAATTTACACGTATATGTATATCCTTGGAACAGTATTGGGCAAAAATACAATTACATTATATTCATTTTTGTGATGCCTCCTGAACTGTTCTTTTTAGAAATTTTACTAGGTTACATACCTAGGTTACTACCTAGGTTACTAGGTTGTAACCTAGTAAAATTTCTAAATACATTATGCCTACTACGGAATGAATTTTTTGAATGTACAAAGATGAGATTTCGGTGTAGCCATTTTTTTTTTTTTTTTTTTTTTTAAGAAAAACTCAAAGTTTTATCATTAAAAATAGCCACTCTTCATATTATACATATTTTTTGATGCGTCATGTCATCTCAGTGTGAAATAATTTTGGTATAATTATATCGATGTTCATACTAGTTAAATCAACTACTTGTAAAATGTAGGAGAAGCTGATATATTTTATTTTTTTTTTACTTTAGCCAGGCGTTTGGCATGGTAAACCATAAGCTTCTCATTGAAAAAAAAACTCTTCACCTTTAATATTCGAGGAAGGGTAATTAACTGGATTTCTTCTTTTCTCATTGGGAAGAAATAATCAGTTAAGATCTCCTACATGGATGAGAATAGACTTCTATCTAAATATCATACCCATGAGGTCGTTGTTAGCTTTGGTGTGCCCAAAGGTTCAGTCCTTTGGCCGATACTCATTTATTGTTTTTAAATCACATATCCTACAGTGTTCCTGGGGTTGACCTGTGCCTCTTTGATGACCACACATCTCTCGGTGTGTCCAAAGATTTTAGAAATAGAATAAATCTTGTAGTAGATGTATTCACTAAATGTTGTCAAACTGTTGCGGTGCTTCAGTGACTATCATCTTCGGGTAGATATAGATAAAAAAGTTTACAGATTTCAAACTGAAATATTTCTAATGAAGACGCAGATGAAACGTATTTGATCTTTGACAATAAATTCTGAAATTAAATCCACTTCTCAAACATATTCTTTGGGTTTAGTTGTTGATTCTCACCTAAGTTTTACTTCACAAATTAAAAATATATCAAAGAAACTTATCAGATATATGTTCACTTCTTTTTGGGCTCAAATTCTTGCGAATAGGGAGATTCTTTTATCTGTTAACATGGATGTTTACTGCCTCATCTCACTTATTAATTGTATTGCCATTTGAAGATCCGATACGGCCAAACACCGCCAGAAAAATTGTTTACAAAAATGAAATAATTTACTTAGAATAATTGCACTTGGAATAATTTTTGGGATGAAAAAATCATATTCATGAGGTAGCCTATTTAAAAATCAAACAATCTTCTGAACTTTCCTTGTTTATGTATTTTTATGTCTTATCTTTTTTTCCAAGAAAATTGACAAAGTCTTTAATTACGTAATAGAAGTCATTAAAACCTCCGAAATAATGATTTAATCTCCATTCCACCTCAGAAAACTTCAACTTAAAAAAATAAATAAATAAAAATTTTTCTTTAAAGATGTTATTTGTTTATTTACTAACGGACAACCCGTTATAACAATACGTACAAGAATACATTTGCAACAGTACATTTGCAACAGAGAAAAATATAAATATATTAAGGACAATGATATGGCTTCGAAGTAAATCCATACAAGATACAAAAAAGCAAGTAGCATGATGTTCAACTATCTTCAAATATTCCTAAAACGTGAAAGAGACGTTGATATGTTACGATCTAAATTGAGAGTGCTACTCCTGTCAAAAGAATATTACAGCCTGCAAGCCTATTCCAAGGACAATCTTCGTTAGAAAGCCGTATATATATACATATATATTTTTAAGTTCAAAAGCACCATGTTATGATTATTTTTTAGTAGTGTTAAACATTGCTACAATTTGTATATGTCCTGTTGACGATGCCATGTCTTTAGTCTGATAAAAATATAATATTTTATTTGATTTATAAAGTTTAAATGTTTGTAATAAAATTCTATTTGATGGATGGGCAGCGTTGAGGTATTCAGGTATATTTGAATTCAATACACCCAAAAAGTTCAATACACCGACAAATTCACATCACAATAGTGTTTATTTTTTTATTTTTTATTAACTTATATTTAAAAAATTAACAGTTATAAGATAATTTGTGACTTTTTATAAGAAACTCACGGTGCTACTATTGTTTCTCCTTTAGATTTTTATTTAGTAAACTCGTAGTGAGTACATATACTGTAGTAAATATTTTTGGTAAATATTTAATAATATTTGATAAATATTTTATCATATGGGTATAATCTTAAACCTATAGAACACCCATTTTGTAATGACAGATTCAGAAATATGATATATTAATAGACAGTATTACATGCATTTTACAAAACTTCAATATAATCCATCATAAGTGTTTTTTTTTTTTTTTTTTTTTTTTTTTTTTTAAATATGTTATATGGTAGGGGGAAAATAGACGTTGACCTCGAACGAATACGAATCAACGAATACTTCGGGACGACTTGTACTCCCAAATTTTAATGTAGGTGTAAAATCAATAACATATCAAAAGTTTACCAAAATTCCTTCATTAAAATTTCGCCATTTTGACGAATTTTCAAAACGGTTCGTCAAGCTATTACGAGTTTACTTCAATCAAACCCCACTGTAAATTATTTTTCTTGATTCATTTGAGTACATAAGGATGATTAATAACTTTACTAAGAAAAAAGCACCCGTGCAGCGGAAGACTTGCGTAATCAGTAAATATAAACAAATTTTATAATTTTTAATTTCTAAGAAACTAGAAGTGCAGGTGTGTTCAGGGCCTTATTTCTAAATAGGCTGAAAAGGCTGGAGCCTATAGCGGCAAAATTTTAGGGGCGGCACTTTGGCAATTTACAAAAAATTAAAATATTTTTACTAATTCAATAACAGAAACTTCTTTAAGCCCATTATTCTGATTGGAAGTGAGTTCATTTGAGAAAATGGAAATGAATTTATTCTTTTAATATAAATTTATTTCACATAATTTTGTAACACATTTTTCATGAAGGGTAATTGTAACGACCATCGCAGTTTGTATAGGCCCAGAAAGATGGAACTACACTAGCTCTCCCAGTGTTTACATTCGCAATTAGTGATTTCCTTTTTAAAACATTTTAGTGAATTAACGAATGGATTGGCTACAAAATAGAGCAAACGTATGGTTTTGATTCATAAAATCGCCATGAAAAAAGTAATTGTTTTATGAACGGAACGAAAAATTTAACTACTTGCCAGGTGCAGCTGTTCCGCCATACAACCAAACTTTTGCTAACATTATTATCAACAGTAAACAAATGTAGTTGCGAGTTAACATACCAGAGACCACCAGCTTCATCTACCAGAGACTTTTCACATTTCACGTTAGAGATAGAGAGTCACAACTGATGATGTTAGGTAGGTTGTGACGCTGTCACAAGAAACCTTTCAAACTTACACTGTTTTTATTTCGGTAAAAAATGTGTCAATTGGTGACAGGGACGGCTCTAGGATAAAAATATTGGATACGCAAATTTATGGAGTCTTAATTTATTTTAAAACAGAAGTCGTCATGGAGGCTGAAAATCGGCGAATAAGATTGTATGTTTTCTCTCATGGAGGTGTTGTAACTAAATATAAGTCGAATTCTACCTAGTGAATCCACATAGAAAGCTGTAATCAGTCATATCAATAAATAAACGAGATACAATCAACGAGGGTTGTGTTGATTTCCTATTACAATAACATGGAAAATATAATATTGTATTTTCTCCGTAATAAGTTAAAAAGCCAAGTTACCAATTAAAATAACTAAATTGTTTGTTTTTTCAATCTATTTTAATAATGTTTTCAGTTAAAATTGTTATTTTTTTTAAATTAGGTAAGATTATGCCAAAATTTATTTTTGACCATTTTGAAAAATTATAACAACTGTTTGAATACGCTTATTCGATTATTACTGTTTCGTAAACTCATAGAAATAGATTTTGTGTTACATCTTCTTAGAGTATTTAACTAAAATCAGACTTACCTTTAAATTATTATTAGTACCATCCGTATACATGCCTATATGTTGCATACAAGTCGTTCTTACATTTTAAAAATATATTTTAACTTAAAAATTTGATTGACTGCCATTATGGGCAGGGTTGTACTTTATAGGTCGGGCTTGTGGCATTGCATTCTAATAAACAATGTGCTTTGCACTGTAGAACATCTTTTGTTTATTTTATTATTATTTTTATTTGGTAGCTGTCTATGATAGCCATACGTTATATATATACGTATATACAGGGTGAACAACTTAACTGTGCCACCATTGGCATATCCTAAACTATGAGATTTAGAGAAAACTTTAAATGGGAAACATCACCTATTTTTTTTAAGATGATAACAAATATGAATTCCATTTTCTTCGAAATGGCCGCCATTTCGCCATTTTCCAGTATGGCGGCCAACTTTAAATTTCTTATGGAACACCCTATATTTTATATGGTGTTTTTGAAATGTACATGTAAGTTTAAGACATTTTTATTCTTTGACATTTTTCTCTAAGCCTTATGGTTAGGGAGCTACAGGCAATTTAAGTTCATTTTTAGTTCCATAAGAATAACACGGGTCAAACTTTATCTGCTCATATCTCCTAGATCATTAATTATAATAAAAGATACTCAAGAATGAAAATGTCTTAAAATTATGTTTAAAGAACATTTCACACATAAAAATTATCATTTACGCATAAATTAACTTATTTCCAATATGGCGGCCAAAAAATAAAATTTGTAGAAAATTGGTGTTATGATGAAAGAAATGACATTAAAACATCAGTTTAAGACATTTTTATTCTTGAGTATTTTTTATTTTACTTAATGGTCTCGGAGATATGAGCAGATAAAGTTTGGCCCATGTTATTCTTATGGAACTAAAAATGAACTTTAATTGCCTGTAGCTCCCTAACAGTTAGGTTTAGAGAAAAATGTCAAAGAATAAAAATGTCTTAAAATTACATGTACATTTCAAAAACACCATAAAATATAGGGTGTTCCATAAGAAATTTTAAAGTTGGCCATATTGGAAAATGGCGGCCATTTCGAAGAAAATGGAATTCATATTTTTTTATCATCTTAAAAAAATAGGTGATGTTTCCCATTTAAAGTTTTCTCTAAATCTCATAGTTTAGGATATGCCAATGGTTGCACAGTTAAGTTGTTCATCCAGTATATTGAAATGACAGGTGTGTTAAATGTTTAGGCAAGTGCTAGAATCGATGATACAATGAAGTTTTTCTTCATGTGTTGCAGTACAAAGATGTTGGAGGGAAGATTTGTGATAACTTTAGAAACGCACATTTAAATTTGAGAATCATTAAACATTGTCACAAAAAGTTTTTGTAATGGTGCAGTTAAAAAAGAGTTCCAAAGTTCAAAAGTTGTTCGGCTGTTTATTCTTTGTGGATAATAAAATTTGCTAGATGCCTGCACATGCTAGGGCAACAAGTCTAGATGGTTATTTATAATTGGGAGAAAGTTACAACAACATAGGCCTATATATTCAGGGTGGTGCTTTAAACTCGTTTCCACTGTGATGATAGGAATTGGTTTAACAGGCAATCCGAAAACTAATGTATTGGAATAGGTTAGCCTTGTGATTCCCAGCCTAAAGTCCTGATCCAACCACTTAAGAAATATTTTTCATTTGATTGGTTTTAAGATAACGCCCACAGAACCACACCTAGAAATTTGTACGAGCTAGAAAACACAGCGGATGGGGTGTTAAACATAAATGTTACATGATGGAATGTTAGCCTCCGGATTACCAATGAATACAATTAATGGTGTAAATACCTGATTAATGATAATATTATTGTTGCTACAGCAACAATATTCGACCAACGTCGGAGTCATCATCAGGCTTGGACAAACATGTGAATTCTCTTCATGTGAACGTCGTCAAAATGATAAAAAGTATCATTTTGACATACCTTATAAGTTAATTGTAATAAATGTAACGGTTGTAACAGATACACAACGATGCCCACAGAGATGAGATGAAACAAGCGTATACGATGAGTAACACTTATATTCTGTATATTGTTAGGATCCCCATAAAATAAGCTTAAATAGGTTTTTAATGATTTTATTACTCCACCAGGAAAAGGTTTTTTTTAGGAAAAATTAATTGTGCCCTTACATATAACACCTCTACATCTATATTGCTAATTTAATACTGTCCTCTTTTGGCAATTTTTTGTCCTGTTCTTGTAATAAATGATTAATCATTTTTCAATATCGCAACAGTTAAAGTAAAAATTAGAACACATATACCACATGGTGAAAAAATATTTTATTATTTTATCAAGTTTTACATTTATATCGTCATATATAAGGTATCGTTATAAGGTAACGAATTTTAATATCTTAGTAGAACAGTTATCATTTCCATTCGAAAGTATAATAAACAACAACTATTGTATAATCATAATATCAGTTATTGAGATTGCAGAGATGTTGTTATTATGTGAGAATATTTCATGCGTGAAATAGAGGCTTATCTCCAGGGTGATCATATGCATTACATCCACCTCTGCCGATATCAGCTTTGCATGCAAACAGGTTGTTACTGCAGGACGACCCGGCGCACGTTGCCGGTACTTGGGTAATAATTTGTGATTACTTTTGTTGTACCAAATATCGATGCGAAATACGGATTTTGAATTCTAAGTGTTGAGTCTTAAAAAAAAATTTAACGTAGGATGACAAGACTAAAACATATTTAGAAAAAAAAAACTTAGAATAAAAGCAATCGTTTTTATGGAGAAAATCAAAGTTATACAAGCAGGATTGATCAGCGACACAATGAAATTTTTTGAAACAAAATGTAAACACATAACAAAGTAATGATGATATTATTACATTGTTATTCAACTACCAGAAATATGATGTATACAGATTTTGAGGAACGTCAGGATATATACAGGGTGTTTCAGAACTCCCTACCAATATTTTAGGGCATTGTTCCTGGGTTAAAAAACATATCTAAATATCATATTTAAATTGTCCGGAAGTCTTAAGTTACTCAAACAGCGGCCATTTTGTTTTTTACACATAATAATTTTTATTTCCATAACCGATGTTGTATTCAGATCATATTTGGTATAAATCTTTATCATACCAATGTACATTTCCAAGAAAAAATTAATTTTTTCTATTGTATATTTTCAAAATGGCGGCCGTTTAAAATTTTCAAACTCAAATATCTCAAAATCTGTAATTTTATAAAAATTTTACAGGACACAAAAAAGTTGCCAAATTAAAAAACCTAACCTATGGTGCCAAGTTTGTAAGGATCTGACAACAAATAACGGAGTTATTGGGATTTTTCTTCATAAAAACATTGATTTTGCTGATAAAATGGCCTTGTTTGCATTAAATTCAATGAAAAATCCATGGTTTTATGAAGAAAAATCACAATAACTCCGTTTTTTGTTGTCAAATCCTTACAAACTTGGCACCATTGGTTAGCTAATTTAATTTAACACCTTTTGTGTAATGAAAAATTTTTATAAAATTTACCGATTTTAAGATATTTGAGTTTAAAAATTTAAAATGGCCGCCATTTTGAAAATATTTAATAGAAAAAATTAGTTTTTTTCTTGGAATGTGCATTGGTATGATAAAGATTTATACAAAATATGATCTGAATACAACCATCCGTTACGGAAATAAATATTATTATGTGTAAAAAACAAAATGGCGGCTGTGTGAGTAACTTAAGACTTCCGGAAAATTTAAATATGATATTTAGATATGTTTTTAAAAAAGGAACAATGCCTTAAGATATTGGTAGGGAGTTATGAAACACCCTGTTTTTGCTAATTTAATAGGTACTTTTATAACTTGATTAAACTTAATTATTCTAAGTATAATACGTCCTTCGTTGGATATATTTCCTTAACAAACCTTAAAGGATTTTCACCACAATATATTGTATACATCATGCTGTTATTACATCAATAATATATTTTATCTATATATTAATAGGCAAAGATGATTATTTTCCTCTTTTTTGTTAGGTCTTATGGATCGCAGGAGAAAACTACGCATGCCATTATTAAGTACGCTGTAGATGAGTAGAATGCCAATGCAAATAAAATCGGCCCATAAAGATACAATCTAAATTCCTTCAACGTTTAATCCTATGAAAAAGGTTTAATTGAGTAAATCATTAGAATCAAGAATCAAGAATCAAGAAGTTTATTTCCATTGATACATCATTTGGTACATTAGAAATTGTCAGAGTTTGGTTATGTCATAAACATCAGTCCAAGTTTAAGATTTTACTCAATTGCATTAGGCCTAAAAAAGAAAATTACAGCTGTACAGACAGCTGTACCTTGTGTTACAACTCTCTACCAAATTTTATCAAAATCGGATATTTTGGAAAAAAGTTCTTAGATTTAAAAAGATTTCATGTATATAAATATATATACATATATACATACATAAGTAGATAGTAATATGGGGTTCCTAGCTCACTTTTGGAGACAATCAAAAATCAAACAAATTTCACAGTTTTTTAATACAATTATGCAATATTTTTGCCATTTTTTGGCCAATTTTCAGCTTTTGTCAAATTGTCATAAAAAATATGCAATTTTAATGAAATTTTTAACAAATATGCCTAAAATTTTCTACAAAATAAAATTTTTTTTAAAAACAAGTAAAATTATCACATTTTATAAGTATTTTTTAAATAAAATTAATAGTCGACTTTTCATAAGGTAATTTAAAATTTTAGTAGTATTTTTTCAATAAATTTGACTAAAATAGTAATAATTCATTCTAATTAATTTCAGTAATATCATTTTTGATTATATTATATTCAAGTAATTTTTCAGATACAATAATAATATAACAATTTGTTTTACTAGTAGCTACTATATCATAATCAAAATCTGCATTAATAATAATATCATTTTTTGAACTTGAAATATTTGTTGGATT
Source organism: Neoaliturus tenellus (assembly GCA_030545055.2). Lineage (NCBI taxonomy): Eukaryota > Metazoa > Arthropoda > Insecta > Hemiptera > Cicadellidae > Neoaliturus > Neoaliturus tenellus. The sequence continues at coordinate 27,673,094 of CM061536.1, forward strand.
TTTTGTAGTATCAATTACATAAATTGGTCTATTATCTAGAAATTCTGTTGGACTATAATACATTTTACTACTAATATAATAAACTTTTTTGTAATCTTGATACATTTCATACATAATTCTAAATTTTTCATTGTTTATATCAAAATTTTCCAATTCATCAGGGTAATAATGACCATTTAGTTTTACTCTTATATTTTTTACATACATACTATCAAATTTAGAAGTATCAAATAACTGATCATTTGTTCTTGATTTTTGAAATCCAATTATAATAAATTTTGGATTATAAATATTTCTATAGATATTTGTTATATCAAAACTTAAATTCTTTCCTGTAATATTTTTTTGTTCAATGCATTGCCAATGATTAAAATGAAAATTTACTTTTTCAAATTTGCTTAGTTCATTAATTAATTGAATTTTACTTGTTGTTTTGTATTCAATTATAGGAACTCTAATAAAAAATTCATCAATTGTTATTTTACCTTCAGTTGGTAATGTAGCATTATCATAAGATCCATCAGCCTTTTTAGTTTTCCATCTAAAAATTGCATCATTATCTTCTGATCTAATAAATGTTATATTAAAACCTCCTTTGTATATTGGAATATTTACATTTTCAAAAAATCCTAATCCAAAATGAGATAAATTACCAATTGCTTCAAATTTATTTTTAAAATTTGATTCAAAACCATTATTTATCTGATTTATTTCTGATTTTGAATAAGTTATAGTACCTTTAATTGTACTTAATAGACCAGGATATTCAATTTCATCAATCAATTTATTATGTTTTCTAACTTCAATTTTTGAAAATAAAAATGGAACAAAATTATCAATTAATTTTATATTAGCACCATTATCATATGCATTTCCATCAGATTTAGTCAATTTACCAGATATATAAAATTGAAATTTAGAAGTACAAAATCCATCTCCAAAATCTATATTAAATTCAGTTTTTTTATTAGGTTCATTTAAATGTAATTTAGATAATGGATAGAAATTTTTGTATTCAGCTCTTTCAATATCATTTACATATTTTTTGTAATCAGCCATTTATTAAGGATAAATTTTTTAAATCAAAAGCTTTTTTAAAACAAGTAAAATTTTTATAATTTTATGATGTCAATTTTATAATTTTTATGTATCAATTTCATTTTTACTTTTAAAATATTCAATTTCAGTAGCATGATCAAGTATAAATTTTGCTGATATTTTTTGATGTTCTAAAATTTATTCCCAATTTAATGTAAATGCATGATCATGAATGAAATATTCAGTTAAATCTTGATATTTACAAATCAAATCAATATAATCTTTTAATTGATAATTTATGAATTCAGTAATAAAATCTATAGTTAAATTTTGATGTTGAGCAATTTTTTGCCAATTTAATTTATTTTGAAACAATCTCATCATATTAATACTCAACTCATATTTTTCAGAAATATCATCCCAATCATCTTTGTTTAATTGATTTTGGTTTCTGATAATGAATAAATCAAATGAACTGTATAGAGCCATTTATTAGGGAGAAAATTTTGTAAAACAACTTTTCTTTGAATTACAAATACAACATTTTGATTTAATTACATTTATATTTTTCAATTTTATTATCTGAATATCTTTAGAATTAGTTTTTTGTTTACATTTAAGACAATAAATCAACTCCATTTATATAAAATAATTATTGTAATTTATCTATATCATCTTTAATTAGTATTATTTCAGCATTTAATTCTTTTATGGATTCATTGACTCCATCAAATAGAAATTTTAGTTCTTTTTCTAATTTTTCTTCTAAATTTTCAACATATTTTCCAATATTAATTAAAAAGTCTGTAATTTTATTTAAATCCTTTTTAGTTTCTTAATGATCATTACCAATTTTAATAATTGAATCTAAAACTTCATCTAATTCTGATTTTATTACAACATCATATTTATTTATACTTGGTTTAACATTAACAATTCTTTTACCATTAATACTTATATAATTCTTTGATAAACCAATAGCATTTACTAGATTTTCAGTCTTTTTTACATGACTTTTAAAACTTTTACTAAAATTATTAAAAAATATATTTAATTTAGAATTTATATAATCTTCTTTAATATTAATTGGATGTTTTTTCTGTCTTCCAAACAGATCAAATATATTTTGTGAATCCATATTTATTAAGGATTAATTTATTTATTATATTATCAAATTTTTTATTATTATTTAATTCATTTAATATAAAATACATAAATGACCACAAATTGGTGGATCATTATAATTTTGAATTTGATTATCATTATAAAATATATTATCTTTTCCTAAATATTTAACTAATTCTATTGGTGGTTTATTAACTATATTTCCATATGAATCAAAATAATATTTAATTTTATCTTTTTTATAATAACAAACCCAATGAGTTCCATTTCCATCAAATGAATCTAAATTTATAATTCCACATTCAAATTTATTAACTTTATTAGGTAATATATCTCTCATAAATACACCTCTAAAATATTTTATATTTTTACACAATTTTTCCAATTCACCTAATGTTAGTGGTTCAAAATTTTTTATAATTTTGTTTCATATATTTTAATGTTTTTTTATCTAAACCAGATCCTTCTAAATTTTTTAATTCATGATCTAACCAATCAACAAAATTTCTAAATTTAGGAATTATAGATTCTTTTACTACTTTTGCTCCCTTTCTAACATTTGGTGTATAATTTTTAACTATAGGTATATTATCAGCAAAATCTAAAATTTCTTTTAGTAATCCACCATTTTTTATTTCTTTTAATTGATTATATGAAAATTCAAATCTTAATCCTTTATTTAATTTTTTATGTTTATTTAGTTTATTAATTTGTCTCTTAGATAATAATATAATATCTTTTCCATTTTCATTAAATTGATCAATATTAAATTGAATTATAACTGATCTTTTATTTTTAAATGCTAATTTTATTTTTTATTTCTGATTATCTGTCAAGTTTATATTTATTTTTTCCATTTATTAAGAAAAAAATTTATAGTTTTTTATAATATAGATTAATATAATTAATTTTATTAAAATTTTAATCCTACTTCTAAACCCATACCAAATTTTCTTTTCATCCACATAGCACCTGATGTTGGTAATGCAATTAATCTTTCACCAATTCCATGATCATTTGATGTTACTATATCCCATGCTTTATCTTGTAAAATTTTATCAGCTATTTCATTTCTAGATTTTGTATCTTTATGATCTCTATAAAATAAATCATGTTCTTTAGCAGCTTTATCTAAATCATTTATTCCAGGATCACCTCTTTTTACTCTTTTATTTAATTTAGTTCCAGGCCCTAGATATTGATAACCAGGTACATGTAATTCAAAAGGTAAATTATTTATAACATCATTTAAAATACCTGATCCATCTTTTAATAATGGTGATGAAATATTTGCCAAAATTCTTTTTAAATACTTAATTCCTTCAGGTTTTTCAATTAATTCATCTAATTTATTTGATATAAAGTCTTTAATTGCTTTCTTTTCATTTAAAAAATTATTATTGCCAGCTTTTTCTTGTGCATATATATAATTAATAATATTATCTAATTTATTTAAATCATCTATAAATCTATATTCAATTTTATTTTCTGTATATTGTCTGATTCCTGAACCTTCAATTTCACCTTTTAATTCCCAAATATGTTTAATTAAATTAATATATTTATCACCTTTACTAGATTTTGGTTTCTTACTATTTGGATCATTATTTTTATAAATTGAATTAGTTTCCCATAAAATTTTTGAATAATTATTTAAATCATCTTGTGTATATAAATTATTATCTGGTTTCTTTTCATAAGTTAACAATCTCCATAATCCATGTGTTCCATTATATTTTTTATCATCAATTATTAAATCATCATTATCAATTACAGTTATTTTATCACCAATCATAAATGATTTTTTATGTTTATTCCAATATAAACCAAATTTATCATCTTTTGTTCTTGGTAAATATTTTTGTGCTAATGGACCAATAATTTTATCTAATGTTTGAGGTGAAATTAAATTTGGGTCAATAAATGTCGATTCTTCTTGAATTATTGGTTGTCTGATTGGTCTAAATGGAGTACTTGAAGGTAAATTTAGTTCTTCAGTTTCTGGTATTGATATATTGGCAAAATTATTAACAATAGGTACCAATTCCATAAGGTTTTTATTTTCATTTAAGATTTCACCAATTTTATTTTCAACTTTACCAATTGCTGATGTTATAGGTTCATATGCTTTTTGTTTAATTTTTTCATAATTATCTTCAATTTTAATTTGATTTTTAAATTCTTTTATTAATTTTTTCTCAATATCATCTAATTTTTTAGCTTCATTAACAGATATTTTATCCATTTATTACAAAGAAAAATTTAGGTTCAAAACAAATCATGTTAACATAAACACAAATCATGTTAACATAAACACAAATCATGTTAACATAAACACAAATCATATTAACACAAAACACAAATTATGTTAACACAAACACAAATTATGTTAACATAAAAACAAATCATGTTAACACAAAACACAAATCATGTTAACACAAAACACAAATCATGTTAACACAAACACAAATCATGTTAACATAAACACTAATTATGTTAAACACAATTTATTTTACTTTATTTCTGTAATTTTCATTAAATATATAAATACTAATGAAATAAATAACACTAATAAAATAAATATTCTATCAATTATTGAATCAAACATACAACAAGCCATTATCATTATTTAATATCAGAAAAATTTTTCATATATTTTCCATCATTTGATTTTTTCAATAAATTAATAGTTAAAAATCCATAGTCTTCTTTCCAACAATCATTACAAATAGTTTTAAATTTATCAAATTTCATATCTGATCCAACAAAATTATTATATATTTTTTTTATATAATGTTCATTTTGTTTAAAGATGCATAACATATTTAAATTATTTCTAATTAATTGCATATCAACTTTTGAATAACATTGTGATAAATAAATACATGATATATTTTTATGTCTACCCATTATAAAATATTCTTTAATTTTATCTTGTTTTTCTAAAATACAATCATCAAAAACTACTAATGAATTTGGTTTACATTTATTTAGTGGAATCATATCATCACATGAAAAATAAGAAATTTGTTTATTAATATTTGATTCTATATTTTTAAATCTTTTTTGTAATAATTTATAAGATGGTTGTTCTAATGATTTACTAAAAATATATAAATTTGAATATGGAATTAATCTTTTGTAAATAAAATTTAATAATAATGTAGTTTTACCAGATCCACTTGTTCCTATAATTAATAATCTAATAGGTTGATCATTTTTATTATTTTTATCATATGATTCTAATTTTATATTATCTTTGTTTTCTAAAAATTTCTCCATTTAAATAAGATGAAATTATTTAAAATAATTGGTCATTCATCCAAACTAGAATTAAGATTAGAACATCCAATACATTTAGATGGAAAATATAGTATTGGTTTAAGTGGATTTTATTCAGATAATTTTGTATCAAATATACCAAATGATTATAAAAACTGTTATGGATATTCTATTAAAGATGAAGATGATAAAATTATAGATCAATATTTTGATATAAATAAAGGAAATTATACAATTGAAGAAATAAAAAATATTTTTATTAATAGTTTAAAAGAATTTAAAAAGAAAATTAATAAATTTGATGAAAATGATTTTATACTGAAAAATGATGGACCATATATTATAATAAAATCTCCTGTTAAAATTATAGTAACAACAATTATAATTGATTTATTAGGATTAGATGATAAAATGATTGAACCAAATGTATTAACAAAAGGAATAAAACTACCAAAAATTAGACCTTTTGATGTTATTGAAATACATTGTAATTTAGTTGATCCTAGTTTTGAAAATCATAAAGATCATTCACATTTACATAAAGAATCAGAAATTCTATATTCATTTTATCCAAATGTTGAATATGGATCAAAAATTAGTGAAAAACCAAATGAAATTGATTATATTCCTTTAAAAAATATAAATAAAATTCAAAATATTGTAATATCTATTCAAGATAGTGATGGAAATCAAATAAATAATGAAAATATTAAAAGTATTGTATATTTAAGATTAAAACAAAATTTGTAATATAAAATTTATCTACATAAATAATAAAAACAATAATTTATTTAATTAACAATAATTTTATATTTAATAATAAATTAATTGTATTTAATAAACAAAATAAACCTTGGTTTAAAAGAAAAGATATTTGTTATATTTTAAAATATAAAAATTCTAGAAAAGTTTTAATTGATAATGTAAAAGAAAAATATATAAAACTTAAAATATATCAAGTGTAACCAACAGTTACATTTACATAATAATGATAAATTAATTTACATAAAAATTATAGGTGTCACAAATTATGACACCCTAGAAATTGATGTACAAACATGTTTTTCAGATGCCCTAAAACAGGGCGTCAATAAAATAGATAATAAAACAATGTTTATTAATGAATCTGGTTTATATTTATTAATTTTAAAATAAAAAAAGTAGAAAACAATAAGGATAGATTAAAATTTATAGATATTTTTAGAGGGGACAATTTGTCCCCCCTATCATATAATGAAAAACATACAAAACTTATTAAAATTAGGTAGGACCCAAAATGGGTCCCATATAAATTAGAATATTTATTTTAAAATTTTTTAAAGGAGGTAACCTTATTATACAATAAAAACTTAAGGGTAACAAAATGTTACCCTTCTTAAACATTCAAAAATATTCATAAATATAATAAATTATATACAAATTTGAGACCCGTCTTAAAGACGGGTCTTACTTATAATGATAATAAAGTAAAATTTATAGATATTTTTATGTTAGATATTCTATTGAATATATTTAAATTTATTAAAGAAAATATTTAAAAATATACATAAAATTATAGTATAAATTCAATATCATATGGTTATAAATTATTAATATAATTTTGATCATTTTCTTTAAAACTTTCTTTAACATAATTTTTTATTATATTTATAAATGTTTCTATTATAAAATTAAACTTATAATGATATACAAAATAATTTTTATATTTAAAAAGATATATTAAAAATTTATTTGATATTTTAGTTTTAAATAAATATAATTTTATATCAAAATCATTATTTATTAATTCTTTTGGAACAATTAAAATTTCCATTTATTTATAATTATTTTTATACCCCCAAGGTAATGTATCAATTTTATTTTCACAAATAAATCTTTTGTCATCTCTATTACTTAAAGCTAATTTATTTATTGTAATTGTATATAGTTCATGTTTAAAACTTCTAATACAAGTCATTTCTCTATATTGTTCTTGATCACCAAATAAACATTTCTTAAAATCATCCATATGTAATGTTTTATCAACAACACTTTTCTTAATACCTTTACATTTTACAGGATTTTTATTATTAAATTCATAACTATATAATTTTGATCTTAAACCACAATATTCTTCTAATATTTCACCATTTAACTCATCTTTAAATTTACCAATTATTTTTTTATTCTTTTCACTATAGCATTCATGTTCTTTCTTATAATCACTTGTATCAAATTCATTAATATTTTCTTTAATAATTTTATATGGATCCTTTTTAAATTCTATAAAATAACTGTCTGTATCCATATATAATAACCTTATATTTGGATCAAACTTCTTTAATTTTTCATAATAAAATTGATACATATGTAATTTTGATAAATCAAGTACTGAAAATCCTATATAGATTGGTTTATCAAACTTAACCTTTTCTTTTATCATATGTGAAGCAATACAGTCTTTATCAAATATACTAAATGTTTTAAAATTAGGTTTTTTTGCTTGTTTTAATGAAAACTTTTCATCACCTAATTTAATATCACATCTATTTCTAACATTTTCCATAGTTTTTCCAAAAACACTATTATTCATCAATTTAAAAAAGTCTTTTTCAAAATCTGATGTTGATTTGGATCTTAATTTGGTATTTAATTCAATATATTTTTTCATATAATCATCTTGATCAAATGCTATAACTCTATTAACTTTCTTTAATTTTAATCCTTTTTGTAGATAATATTTTAAGTTTCTTGAATGAATAACATAATCTTTTTTATCAAATAATGTTGTGCAAAGCTTATTATTATAATGTTCAGGTGCTAATGGTAAATCTTTCTGGTCATCATGTAATTCAATAGGATATTCTAAATCAACATCTAATATATATCCATATTCAGCATTTTCATCTAATTCTAATATTGTTTCTTCCCATTCATTTAATGTATATGTATTAGGATTCATCCATGTTATATCTTTATAAGGTAATTTTTGACTTAAAGCCCATCCATATAGATTATTTGCATCTATATATAACATATAATTTTCAGGTTTTGTTTTATCATAATTTTTTGTATATTTATTGTTTGCTTTACAATATCTAGTTATACATTGTGAAATACCACCTCTAATACCTTTTTCAATCATTAAATACATATTATAATCACTTATTAATTCTAGTTCAATTTTTGTTAATTTTAACATAGAATCCCAAGCTAATGATGGTGATGTTAGATAATGTGCTGGATCTAATTGATAATTTTTCAAACAAATAGATCTAAAATTTTCAAATATATCAGCTAATAAAAGAACATCTTGAATATTATATAAATCTGAATAATTACCTAATGTTTTTACTTTTAGTTTATTCCAAACTTTTATATAATGTTTATAATCATCATCACTTATATTTTCATTTGTTAAACAACTATAAAATTGATCTTTTTCTAATATTTTATCATAGTTTAATTTTTCAACATTATCAATAAATTCATATGGAAATACACCTTTAGAAGTTAATATTTTTAAAGTATCATTATCATATTCAATTATGTCATTTTCTTTTATAAATTTATTTATATGCTTAAATTCTTTAAGATTTTTAGCTAATTTTTCAATTGATGTAGCCATAAATCTAAATGTATCTACAAATGAGAATTTTATAAATTTTCTAGGTTTATCACCTTCAAATTCATAACCATAACCAGAATTTACTGAATAGTTTATATATTTTTCATCTGTATTAGCTAACAAATCAATTTTACCATATTTTTTAGCTAATTCTTTTATAAACAAATGTGTATCATAATTTGAACTATTATGACAGAATATAGGAATATTTTGAGGAAATTTTAGATTTAAATTACAATTTAAATGTGCAGCACCTCTAAATTTTCCTGTTAAATGACAATGATCTCTTACTTTTATTCTTTTATCATCATCAAAACCACTATTTTCACAAATATGACAAATATTTGTTTTCTGATAATTAATTTCTTCTTCATTAGTTAAATTCATAGGCTTTTTATTTTTTTAATTATATTTTTTAGCTATATATTTTGAAATTTCATCTAAATATTCAAATAATTTATTTGGTACATTTATTAATTCTTCTTCATTTTTTGCTCTATAACAAATAGGTTTATACATTTTATTAGTTACTCTAGATACTAAATAGATTGTAAATCCATATGGTATATGTTTTTGAATTTTATTTGTATATGAGCAATTTGGATTATTTTTACAATTATCAATCTTTTCTAATATACTTTCAAAATCCATATAAATTACATATGGATGTTCAAACTTTTTGTAATAGTTTTTAAAACTTACTTTTTGACCACGAAATGGCATTATAGGTCTACAAGGTTCTAATGATTTACATATTTCTAAATGATTATTCAAGTCTTTATTTATGTAGAAATGAGTCAAACATCTTCTGCAAATATATTTTTTTGTTTTATGTTTTGATAATTGAGAATATACCAATTTATTTAAATCTGTAATTAATATATAATGACAATTATTACCAATTTTATAATATAATAAATCAATTTCTAATTTTACATTATAATATTCAGATATTTGTAATGGCACTATTTTTTCATCTTCATCAATTCTATAAATATTTATCGACATTGATGGATAATTATATTTAGAGTCAAGTGATCTTTTTTCAAATAATTTAATATCATTCTTTTAATGTTATTGGATAATCAAAACCTTTAAAAATATCATCATTTATATATTTTTGATATTGTTTAACTCTTTCAGCATTTTTATTTGGTTTATCAATAGCACATCTAATTGCATAAATAAAACAATATTCATCTTTATTTTTAAAATTTACACAACATTTTTTATTCTTAATTTCATTTGGTAATTCTATATATGATCCAGGATTTAATGAATTATTTTTAGATAATTTTAGATTTAGTTCAACACATCTTTTTAATGACCAACCAGAGCCTTTTGATGGTTGATTTAGTTGTTCTCTAACTATTAATTTCTTAAATTGATCATCAATAAAATCATCTATATTTAAAATATCTGAACTTTTTATGCAAAAATACATATTACTATTTTGAATTTCACCATTTATTAATTTTCTTTCATATTCACATTCTAAAGCCATCTGTCCTTTAATATTTTTAAATTTTTGTTTTTCTATCAATTTTTTTATTTCATTTCTTTGAGTTTCTAAATAATCATTAATATCTAAATCATCATTTGAATTTGTTAAAATATAATCTTGAAAATATCCTTTTAATGACGAAGCTTCTTGAATATTTATTATATTTTCTTTTGGAATTGGTCTATTTTTAAAATAATCATTTAATAATCAAATCAATTCTTTTCTAGTTTTATTAACAATTTTAATACTATTTTTAATTGCTAAATTTTGAATATATTTAAATGATCTATATTCTAAATTATTTGGATTTTCTTTAATTTTGTTTAATCTTTTAATTAGTTCATCTCTAGATAATTTTTCATAATTTCTGACAGATAATTTTTTTGCAATTTCATTTAATTTTACTATATTAAATAATGAATAATTTGTAAGATCAAATGTTTCTTTAATATTTGTTAATTCATCTAAAGTTTTATTTTTATAATTATATATATTATTATTTTTACACCAATGTTTTAATTCAAATATTTTATTATCATATTTTTGTTTATTTAGTAAATGTTTAGTTGAGTTATAATGTCTATCATAATTTTTATATAATATATTTTTATTACAATAAGGACAATTAATATTTTTATTTGTTCGTTCCATTTATTAGGGGTGAAATTCTTTATTTATTAAAAATAGTTTTTACTTAGAAATAAAACTCTTAAAAATATAAGAAGTATTTCCACTTTTTACTAGGTAATTTATGGTTTAAATCATATTTTTTAAATAAAATTTGAATTTTTTTAAAACAAGTAAAATTTTGTCTTCATTTTTTTATCATAGTTTTAAATTTTCTAGTTTTGTTATATTTTTGTCATGAATTTTAGTTTCTAAATGTCTTAAATAATTATTAGTCCATTTAATATTTCTTCCACATTCACAAAATTGTGGTTTTAAAAACATTTCTCTAATACATTGTATACAAATTGTATTTTTTCTATCTTTACTATAATGATAATTATTAAAATTTGAAATATCTTTAATTTCTTTACATTTATGACATTGTTTTTCATTTAATTCAATAACTTTAATACTATCATATAATTTTTTATAATACACATCCTTACATTCTTTACAATAATAATATAACCCATCTTTAGTATTTTTGTCTTTATAAAATTTAGATATATCTTTATATAATTTACACCTTAAACATATCTTTTCCATTTATATAAAATAAAATTTACAAATTGGTTTTTTTCAATTCATATTCATAAAAATTTCCAATAATATCTTCATTATTTTGATCTTTTATACTATAAGTAACTGGATTTGTATTATTAATTTTAGAAATTATAAATATTTCTCTAGACCAATTATTTTTATATTTATTAGAAAATGTTGATTTTTTATTTCCAATTCTAACTCTATCATTTATTTTAAATTTTGATTTGGTTATTATTTTTGGTGGTTTATATTTAAAAACAGTATCTAATAAATCCTTTTCATTATTTTTATTTACTTCAATTGGTTTCATTTTAATTGTTGAATGATATGAGTTATTATATTCTTTAACAATTTTTGGTAAAATATTTATCCATCTATAATTTTTATTAATTTCAAACTGTATTTTCATTTTTTCATTTTGTGTTCTATTATACCTTTCTATTATACTTGATTTTTCTTCATTTTCTGTATGATACAATTTAATATTATATTTATTTAATATTTCTTTAAATTCTTTATTGATAAATTCTAATCCTTTATCTGTATGTAAAAGATTAGGTGATTTATGATTAATTTTAATTGCATCCTTAATTATTTCTTCAAATGCTCTAGAAACTGTTTTTCCATCTTTTTTCTTTAATGGTTTTGACCAAACATATTTTGAGAAAGTATCTATCACATTTAACATATATTTATAACCATCATTTTCTTTTTCATAATTTTTCATTATAATTAAATCTGCTGCCCATAAATCATCAATACCAAATGTAATTATTTTTCTTTTTAGAAATTTCTTTCTAATTGGAGCATGAATTTCATTTGCTTCAATTATTTGTTCATTTTTAGTTAATTCTTTTTTAATTATAGGTTTAACTTCTTTTTTCAAAATTTTACTTTTATTTGTTTTACAAATTGAACATTTAGTAGCAATTCTATATAATCCATTTTTCATTTCAACAATTTGTGGATTAATATTTTTAGTTTTTTTCTTACATTTGTGACAATGAATTGGTTCATTCATTTATGTATAGTTTTTTTTTAAATAAATGGATATGTGTTATAGATGTCATAATCAAACTAATTTTACTATTATTGGAAATTGTGTAGGATGTAATATATGTAAAAGAATTATTTATGAAAAAAAGATTAAGAGAAAAAGTAATAAGAATAAACATCTTAAACATATTTTAAGAGAATTTAACCATTTTCAACCACATAAAACACAACAATTAATTAATGAATTATATATTTTATGTATTTCCAATCATTTTGAAATAACACCTAAGAATATAAAATTATTTTTAAAACAAAGGAATTGTACAAATTGGAAATTTTACTATCAATTTTTAAACAAAATATACAATATTGATTTTGAATTGAATAATGAAGATAAAGAAAAAATTACACTATTTTTTAATAAATATTTATGTTTAAGAAAAGTAATATATCATACAAAAAATTATTACCTATGATTTTTAAATACTTAAATATGGATTTTTGTATAAAACCTAATTATGATAATGACTTTTTAACATATCTATCACAAACAAGTTTGTGATATTTTTTCCTATATAAATGGATCTGCTAGAAGAAATTAATAATGTTGGAGAATTAAGATTTAAAGAATATAAACCATTAAAAAGTTTAAATTTAAATAAAAAATATAAAATTGAAAAATTTGAAAGAATTAAAGATAAATATGGATATAGAATTATTGTTGAATTAGAAAAATGTAAAGTACATTTACCAAAAAGATTTACTAATGTAATTGATGATAAATCAATTAAAGAATTAAATAAAAAAGATTTACATTTAATTGTCACTGATATTAAGACTTTTGATGATAAAGAAACTGCTTTAGTTAAATTTGAATAATTATTACAATATTATTGATACTAAACCTTAATTTTACTTGTTTTAAAAAAATTCAAATTTTATTGAAAAAATACTATTAAAATTTTAAATTACCTTATGAAAAGTCGACTATTAATTTTATTGAAAAAATACTTATAAAATGTGATAATTTTACTTGTTTTTAAAAAGATTTTATTTTGTAGAAAATTCAGGCATATTTGTTAAAAATTTCATTAAAATTTCATATTTTTTAAGACAATTTGACAAAAGCTGAAAATTGGCCAAAAAATGGCAAAAATATTGCATAATTGTATTAAAAAACTGTGAAATTTGTTTGATTTTTGATTGTCTCCAAAAGTGAGCTAGGAACCCCATATTACTATCTACTTACATAATTACATACATACATTTATATACATTTTTAAAAACCACATTTTCAAGTTCTAATAACCTTAAAGTAAAAAGTTATCGTGCAGTCGGGGTTATATGTACCATTACAAGACCCGTAATAGCTTATTTTATATTTAAAAAATTTGTTACAATTTTAAAAATGAAAAATATTTTAAAATAACTAATTAACGAGAGTTGAATGCAATTACCAATACATATTATATACCAAAATGTGCACAGTTTGATCTTCTCCATTTTACTTATTTACATGTTTTTACAGCAATTTTTATTGGTTTGAGAGATATTTAAAAAAAAATTACAAAAGAACAGCCACCATTTTGAAAAATCGGCCATAGAAGGTGAACGCAGCCTCGGAGAGCGGTAGACTTTTCACCGTTGTTTTTCTCGGAAAATTCTACATGAGAATCGATCAAAATCATTAAGTTAGCAATTAATTCCGGGTCGCTCAACATTTTTACTAGACTATATTAAAGTCACAATTGAAAAACAAACATTTCTTGTCAGGAGTTTTTGTAGGCCAGTTACCAATTCAATTTCAGCACCAATTAATTCACTCATAAATGAGCAGTTCTCCGAAGCGTCTGTACACACTTCTTAATTATTTACATTCACTGTTTTTTTGTTCAAGCTTACAGCCTAACTTAATATTACGTATCTCATGAATAACAAAATTTAAACTCTAAATAAATCAGTCCAAGCTTAACTAAACTAATTTTTCATTAAAAAAAAATTAACATCCTCCATTTGAAAAAGTGGTTTTGTTAGTTTAGGTTGTTTAATTTTGCTGTTTTTAATTTTAAATACTATTTGAGTTTCGTTTTCAATTTAAAACATTTTTATAAATTCATAGATGCTATGATTCTGACATACAAATTCTATCAGGTGAAAGTAAACTTGAATCTTGGTAAAATTCAAGAATCGTCAAACAGCATCAAAATGCAATCAGTAATAAAATAAATCGTTTCTACTGTATACTGCAGTGATCGAGGTAGTAAATTCCAAACAGTATTGATACCAATGAGACACATGTAGTAATTGTGGAACACCGGATAAACATGAGGGTGGGGACACATCAAACACAGAACTTGTATTGGCTCATTACCTCCATATGAATATACGATGGCTCTTACTCATTTAATTAAGTTAGACCTATGTATTTTTGGTAAATATATGTTTTTTATCTTTACCGATTAACTAAAACAATTTATTCAACAAAAGTTTTAGTTCTAAACTTGAATTACGTTATCTGAACTAGTATGTTTTTACTGTTACAAAAACTGAAACAAAAATGATTTTAAATTTTACAATAACATTCTGTGAAAAATATTGATGTTCATGTGAGTTACGCTTGAAAAAAAAACTTTTAAGAGAATATCAATCAATGAGATCGGTGAAATCAAAAGAGCACATCTCCGTAATCAACGGAGGTCGTCAGAGCAGAAAGACCCGCGTGATCAGAAAGCCAATCGGCTTGATAGCGGAGTGAATCAACTGTGAAATAATGTCTCTGTTGATTTAAATTCTAATGAATGAAAATTTTGTACTTTAAATTATAAAAATTGGTAAATACTAAATAATGAACTATCTAATTTTTTATCAATTTTAACTCATTATCCATTCTGTAATTCCTTAAGAATTAAGGTTAAACATAAAGATAGTAATACAGAGTCAATTTTTTTTTTTTACTCTTACGTCTTTTATTTCGTATTTTAATACATAAAAAAGTTATAATGCTTTATATAAATACGTAATTATGTACATATTTTCATACTCTGACCAAGTGATATTTTCAAAACAATTGCACATTTATTTAATGTTGTTTTATAAGTACAACAAATTGTATTTCTATTCGGTTGGATTTGATATAAATTCATGGTATTATGGTAAATCTGCAAATCCTACTTTAGTAGATGGAACTTGATTTTTTAATTATTATGACATTAACTCTTAAACGATGTATTTAGTAAAATAGTTTTTTGATACTAATCTCAATTTTGTTCTTTTTTAGATAATTCTCTTTTGTTATTTATAAGACAATATTTTTTTCTAAAAGATTTTGACAACGCTCAAACAGAGAAACCTTGCTAAAGTTAACTTAAACTTAAAGAAAAACAGTTTATACATTAAGAATAATAAAAAGGTTTAATGAATATCCTCAAAAGGACCATTAAGATTCAGTTGCATTAAAATTATAAGTAAACCAATTTTGTTAAATGTTTGTTAAGAAATAATATTTCTTTTTGAACCAATAAAATTAAATGTATATACATTTTCTTTGATTAGTCTTAATAATTATTGCATATACTAATATAGAGTACAATAATGAAGAAATGACAAACTGAAGTAGAATTATATTTAGACTGTAGAAACCAAAGTAAAATTATAATAAATATTTTAGATATAATTCTTAGCCACTCTTGCAAATACTAGCTTTTTTACATCATGCAAATATACTAATACCGGGTGTCCATAAAGTCATGCCCTGATTTAAACGGTTTGCTGTATGGAAACCATTAGAACCACGCTCGTCTTGCATGCATTTATTGTTTTCAAGCGAGTTTAATCTAGCTTTGTTTTCTTAAGTTCGTTACACCTCAACTCAGCTGATTGACAACAACACAGTTTACTTACAATAATGTGCAAAAACAAAATCAGGAATGGTGAGTCAGCAAAATAGTGACATTGTGTCCTATTGATTTATTCCCTTATTACTGTCCAAAACGACTCTTTATGTGCACGTTCAAGTAATGCAAAATTTATCAAGAAGTCATATGCAAATTTTTGTGAAGGAGGCAGAATCTGTCAATCAGAAAATGTTAACTTACCTGGAACGAACTAAAAAATTGCCTAAAAGGTAAAAGGGACCCAAGCCACACATATAGAGGTATATTGAGTTTGTACATAGCTGTCAAACTTCGAACATAGTTGTAACTTAGAAGTGAATTGTTAAAACTAAAATAAATTGTTATACTATTATAATTTGTTTTAATACTATTCGGTTTTTTTATTAGGACAAGACTTTGTAGGCACCCAATGTATAAAACTTATATTTTTATCATAAAACTATTAATTGTTTCTTCAACTCATCTTAAATGACAATATTTAAAAATTTAACACCTTTGTCACACTAACCCATCAGTTAATCACAAAGGGTTTCAAGGTGAGAAAAATTTTGTTTCGTACGTTCATATTCAGTCATAAGAGTAAATAAAAAATATAACAAACCTTTGATTATGGTGTATTGTTTTAAAATAATTGAAAGGCTATTTTGATTTTCATGGTTTGAAGCAATTCAATTTTATTTTTTAATTTTAAATGTCATGCTATATGTATTAAAGGTGGTAGATAGCAAGTAATTTAAATAATATTGAATCAGTTATATATGAGAAGTTGCCTCGTGTAAAATAAAAATATTAATGAAACAGACAAAACAATTCAAATGTCTTTCAATTAATGTTTTTTATGAATTTAAAAAAAAAAATATCATAGTTAATATAAACTGTTTATAACATTATAGTTTAACAATTTCAATTTGACAAAACTCAAAAGATCGGAAGGACAACGAAAAATTTTTTGAGCAGTTAATTTTGAATCCTAAGAAGTTACAACTATGAAAGAAAAACAATTTCGATATATAAAAATTGACGATAGAAGAAAGTTTACGGCTATACTTAAAGTATTTTTTATTAACTATTTATTCCATTTATTAACTTCTTTAATAAATTGCAGATAATCGCTAGTTTTTGTATTTATAATAGCCTTTGACCTGGTAACACAGCCTCTATCGGTCAATTTGATTAGGTGATGAATATTCATCAAACGACTTTGTATGGCTGTCAGAACTGTAGAGGCCCAAATGCGTGGTATTCAAAGCGTTTTTCGGATTATCATCGGAACGAGTTTGTTGAGTTTGAGTTGCTTAATCTAAAAACACCCTAATGCATTTGTGTTTCGAGTCGTTTGGATTTATTTAGTTTAAGTTGTTTTTATCTAAAATATTGTGATAAAAACTAGTTCAATAAGGAAGTATTGCTTTTTAGTCCTGAGAACTTGTTCCGAGGGGGAAAAGTTTGCTTCGCCTACAGTGCGATAAGGTTTGGTTATTGATGTGGGTTTGTTATCTCGATCGTAACTTTTGATGGACGTAGAAGTTGTATCTCTATGCATTACTACAATTAATTTTCCTTGTAATTGTTTATAATATTTGGACCGTTTTCTTTAATTAGGATGAATGCTGTTTAAATTTAAAGTGTGATTTAATTGTATTTAAAGAGTTTATCGATAATTCAACCCATATTTTAAGACTTAAAGTAATCTCATTGTTTAAGTAATGGAAATTGATTAACGGTCAGTGACTTTTAGAATGGACTATAAAACGTTGCTTTCTTACCCTATTATTTACAGTACCGTAGGTTGTTGTTATTGTTCAGTACTATTGAGGACATTTTATATCACTGATTAGTGCTACATTCGCAATAATTTATCAAAAAGATAAACTCACCACCACCATCGATGAACTTTAAACAAATAATAGGATGTTTATGGTGTAAGGTAGTTGTGTATTATCACAATTATATAAGTTTTAAAAACAAAACTGCAAAAAAATCAAAGAGCTATACAACTTTTGAGACATTTTAAATTTTCCTATATCGTATGATCCTAGATT